>OY720453.1:40452893-40812893 GCA_963082715.1 Harpalus rubripes
TTTCAAATTTGCGGTGAAAGTAATGTTTAAATATGTTAATAAAAATTAGTATAAGAGATAAATACTGTATCTGGAACATATTTTTGAAATCAGAAATGAAATATTTTAACCGTGTCCGAGATAATTTACTATAAATCATACATTTTATGACTATTTCTTTATTATTATATTATCTGCTGTAAATAATAAAAGTTATTAAAATATAGTAAACAATGTACGTAGATTTTAGTTTTTAAGTTAATACAGCTGTAAATTTAACCATGACTAAGTTCAATAAAATAATTTAAATCAAGCAGGTGCCAGGTAACCTAAGTCTAGACACGAAAAACGCGGGACAATGTATTAGACTTACTTGCAAAGATTACCTATATAACAGAGGTAAGTGATCACTGATTATATTACTGAATAGCAATATAATATTTAAATAATTCATGAGGTTAACAACAATTAAAATGTTTCCTTTAAAAAGTTGTAGTTTAAAAATAATGTATTTTACATATTTATCATGTTAAATGTATTGATTACAACAATGTTTTCTAACAATATAATAACAACACAGCATTTATACAAAACATGTGTTAACTACAGCAATAATTTAGGAGTTCATTCACATTTCAACTCATACATCACCATTTCTGTGTTAATTTGAAGATATTTGAAACAGTTAAGAGCCCCCAAAAATGCATATACTCTCGATTAGTGTCGGCTAAAAATGTAAGATTAAAAATGATTCAATCTCAAGATTTTTGTTGCAAATAGTGTTTATTCTTGCAAAAATGTATTTTAGACGGTTGTTTTGTACATTTCCGGTATAAAAGTGGTTAAATATCTGATTAAAAACACATCACGCCTCGGTTTAAAAATATGGGTTGAATTATGTATACATTCAAAATTTGGTAGCTGCAACTTTATTTTTACCCCTCGCTAAGAGAGGTATTGGATTCATGCTAATAACCGCATATCCAAATTTTAGTGAATAAGCACGTTTTAAGGTCCCTAGAATCCGATTATAACATTTTTACGATGATGTCCGTATGTGTGTGTGGATGTGTGGATATGTGTGTGTGGATGTTGGATCCACGATTTCGCAAATACTATAAGAAAAGACATTTTTAACTACGGATTCCTCAATCTAACAATAATGGGAAGGGTCGATTAAGTTTTGGTAACAATTGGACAACCGGAAGTAGTAGTTACAAGAAAAAAATCATATAAATATTATTTATCGAAAATTTATGTAAATACTTTTATTAAAGAACGTTAAATTCTTTATTCGATAAATATAAATTCATTATTATATCGTCTATAGATTTAGAGATAAAGAAATGCATATAAAATAATTTGATGTAAAAAATCTCAGATCAAACTACAAGACAAGAAATTCAAATGTTTGTAATTGACACATAAATGTCACTGTCAAAAAGATTTGTATGCCATTGTCAAAAATATTTGTACATCATTATGAAGATTATGAAAAGAATATACGTAAGAAAGAATACAAAAGGAATTTTCGAAAAAATGACGAATATAAAGAAAAGGAAAGTAGAAAAAGAAAATTTCAGGATATTGAATATAAAGAAAATGTATGAATTGTACATAATTTATATTAAAATATCCCACAGATTTTGCAAATATATATGAGAATTATTTTGTAGTGCGTCATGAATATATGTATTTGTATTTAAAAATATTTTTCGTTTTATGCGTACAACTAGGTAAAATATCTGGCGAGACGTTATGTCCTGGCCACATCAGATTTTTTAATTTTCTTTTCCCCATTTTGACATTATGAATTTTTAAAAACAGAGTTATCATTGGAAATCAAAGATCTGTATTGACTAAGAAAAATATCAACTGTTACTTTGACAGGGATAGTTAAAAAAATTCATAATTCAAAAACGAGGAAAGATATCCCAAATCTTGTTTAGACGAATACACAGGGGGATGATTGAGGTATATTTGAGACAAGTTTTTAATGGATTAGATAATGGGTGCAAATTTGGAAACGGAATAAATATTAATGAAATAAAAATTATATGCAATTTTTTTACCGCTTAGCCAAATTTACACCGTTTGTTTAAAAAGTACTATCTTTTGGTATAAAAATCATCTGGGGTCTGATTTTGTACCTTTGAAATCTACTGTAGATTGAAATTTATTAGATTTCTATTAATAAACAAACAAGAAAATACAGAGAACTTTGCGAGCGACATTCGAAATCTGACATATATTGCCAAAATAGCAAGCCAACGGAATCACTTGTTTCAACCATATCTTTGATTCTCTGTACTCAACAATATCTATACAAAACCATTCAGTTTACCAAAACCATATCCTTCAATTTCTCAACTCTATTAACCACAGCATAACTAATATTTACAAAAATATTCTTTCCAAAATAACGCCCATAGTCCTTTGGAATACCCAACATAAATATAGATCTTAGTCAATACAAGAAAAGAAAAATCACTTTAGAACAATCCAAAAAGACCATAAGGACAACCAATTTGTATATCCAGACTCATCAAAAATAAATAACAAAGTGGGTACAGCATTCGTAACTCAGGACCTAATTCCATCAAAGTGACATTAGTCAATTAATTTTTATACTGTCAATAAAAAATTGTAAATTTTAAATAAAACTACAGGAGATATTGTTGCCAAATTTGCCATAAGTAACTATGTAAAAAACAAGTATTCCTTACTGCATTAGTGTGAAGTTAGCCCATTAATTCCGTACTGCCTTCAAAAATACAGTAAATTTTAAATATAACTAATTCGAAAACAAATATTCCTTATCTTAAATGATGAGAGTAGGAAATTATTTCTCACAAGTAAAAAAGGCCTATAACATAATTAAAAACCATAAATTTTGACGGTTCATATGAACTTGGAAAGTGTTTCCAAATATGCCATAAGTAACTAGGTAAAAAAAAATATTCCAAACCAAACTAATGTGAAGTCCGTTCACAAGTGTTGCCAAAGATACCATGAGTAACCAATTAAAAAATAAATATTCCTAACTACATCAATGTGATGTTAGTTCATTAATTTTCATACTGCCAAAAAAAGTAATAAATTTTAAATAAAACTAGAGGAGAAATTGTTGCCAAATTTTCCATAAGTAACTAAGTAAAAAACAAATATTTCTAATTGCATCAATGTGACATTAGTCAATTAATTTTTATACTGTCCATAAAAAATTGTAAATTTTAAATAATATCGTATAATTATTAGGTATCTACATATTTTAAAGATATTGAACAATAATTTAGAAAATGTTCCATCCCGCATAATATGAAAAAAAAAATACCGAAGATGAAAAGCCGGTGGTCGACAAAGAAATTTCAAATTTGCGGTGAAAGTAATGTTTCAATATTTTGTGCACCACACTATCGTCGTTAATAAAAATTAGTGTAGGAGATAAATATTGTATCTGAAATACATTTTTGAAGTTGAAAATGAGATATTTTAACCGTGTCCAAGGTAAATTACAATACAATGTACTTTACATATTTATCATGTAAAATGTCTTGATTACAACAATGCTTTGTAACAATATAATCACATCACAGCATTTATACAAAACATGTGTTGATTGCAACAATAATATAGGAGCTAATTCATATTTCAACCTCATACATCACCATTTCTGTATTAATTTGAAGATATTTCAAACAGTTCAGGAGTTATGAGCCCTCAAACATGCATGTACTCTTAATTAGTTTCGGCTAAAAATGTGAGATTAAAAATTATTCAATCTCAAGATTTTTGTTGCAAATAGTGTTTATTCTTGCAAAAATGTATTTTAGAGAGTTGGTTTTGTACATTTCCGGTATAAAAGTGGTTAAATATCGAATTAAAAACGCCTCACGCTTCGGTTTGAAAATATGGCTTAATTTATGTATATATTTAAAATTTGGTAGCTGCAACTTTTATTAATTTTACTTTCCCCATTTTGACATTATGAATTTTTAAAAACAGAGTTATCATTGAAAATCAAAGATCTGTATTGACTAAGAAAAATATCAACTGTTACTTTGACAGGGGTGGTAGAAAAAATTCATTATTCAAAACGAGGAAAGATATCCCAAATCTTGTTTAGACGAATACACATGAGAATGATTGAGATATATTTGAGACAAATTTTTTATGGATTTGATAAAGGGTGCAAATTTGGAAACGGAATAAATATTAATGAAATAAAAACTATATACATTTTTTTTACCGCTTTGTTCAAAAGGTACTATCTTTTGTTATAAAAGTCATCTGGGCTCTGATTTTGTACCTTTGAAATATACTGTAGATTGGAATCTATTAAATTTCTATTAATAAACAAACAAGAAAATACAGTGAACTTTGCGAGCGACGTTCGAAATCTGACATATATTGCCAAAATAGCAAACCAACCGAATCACATATGTTTCACCCATATCTTTCATCTTTGGTACTCAACAAAATCTACATAAAACCATTCAGTTTCCCAAAACCATATCCATCAAATTCTCAACTTTATTAACCTCAGCATACCTAATATTCACAAAAATATTCTTTCCAAAATACCGCCCATAGTCCTTTGGAATACTCAACATAAATTTCAATCTCAGTCAATACAAGAAAAGAAGAGAAATCATTTAAAAATCAAAAATCATTTTAGAACAATCCAAAAAGACTGGCTTAAAATTTAAGGGTCACTGGACAGAAGTGATGAAACATTGTATATTTTATAAAAGTTTGATGTGGCCAGCACATTACCTTCCGTCAGTTCTGAATATTTTGTACAAATTGCATACAGAAAGTTTCTTGCAAATGACTTTATTTTCACTACATGACCTTCTGTTAGTTCTATGTATTTTGTATAAATTCCATAGTCATTGATACGGACATCTGTGAATCAGAATTTTCTTAATATAGTACCTAGCTGTTTCCATGGTTATATCATATTTGGCTGCTTTATGAATTTAATTCCTTAAAAATATTTAACTCTATACCCAATGAATATCTTGCATAAAATGCAATCAAATCGTATAGAGAATAAAATATTCTCTAATGCTTACAATAATATTAAATGTGAAAAATGATATTTGACAGCATTTTTTCAAAAAAGTTTGGTTAAGCATATAGCGTGGGCAGGTTGTGTGGACAGTTTGAGTGAACAAGTTGCGTAGGCAATTTGGGTGGATATGTTGCGGGGGAAGTTTGGGTAAGCCTGTTCCGTGGGCAGTTTAGGTAAGTATGTTGCGTCGGTAGATAGGGTGACCGTGTGGAAGGAGCAGTTTCGGTGGGCATGTTGTGTGGGCAGTTTGGATGGGCATGTTTCGTGGACAGTTTGGGTGGGCATGGTACGTGGGCAGTTTGGGTGAACATGTTGCGTGGGCAATTGGTTGGGGTTGTTGCGTGGGCAGTTTGAGTGGGCATGTTGCGTGGGTAATTTGGGTGGGCATGTTGCGTAGGCAGTTTGGGTGGCCATGTTGCGTGGACAGTTCCGGTGGGCATGTTGCGTAAACAGTTCCGGTGGGCATATTGCGTGGGCAGTTTGGGTGGGCATGTTACGTGGGCAGTTTGGGTGGGCATGTTGCCTGGACAGTTTGGGAGGGCATGTTGCGTGGGCAGTTTGGGTGGGCATATTGCGTGGCCGATTTGAATAGGCACGTTGCGTGGACACTGTGAAAGTCTGTTGGCATTAGCACTTTGGGTTTAAAATGTGCCTAGAAGGGTTAGATCTACGTATAGACTATTATAAAACACCATCGGCGGAGCCCTAGGGGAAGCTCGGCGTAGCCGAGTTTTCGCTAGTATATATACTACTTACATATTTAGTTATTGCGGAAACTGTATTAATATCCATTCCACATAACTAGGGTTCTATTTACTATTTTCTTTTTAAAACGTTACTGTTATTAATTTTTTAATTTAAGAAATAAATATATCAACAACAATTTAAGAATTAAATATATCAACAACATTCCGCAAATAATTTCGGAAAACTAATGGTTCCCAACAGAGATCTTATTACTTTATATCTATACTACCAAAATTGCAGGGGTTTAAACACAAAAACTAATGAATTTTATACTAACTGTTGTTCTTCGTCCTTTGATATTTTCATTATAACAGAAACTTGGTTACAAAATTCTGTGTTCAATTCAGAACTTTTTCCGCAACATTATAATGTTATTCGATGTGATCGTAAAATTGAATATGTCAATAAATCTACAGGGGGTGGAATTCTCATAGCGATTAATAATAATATAAAGTTTGATATCATCAATACTGAATTTCTTAATAATATATGTAATCTTATAGACTTTATTGCTTGTACGTGTTATATTGATCATTTTAAATTTATATTGTGTGCTATATACATTCCACCCGATGTCAACTCTACTGAATTTGATTTATTTTTTGAATCTCTTGAAGAATTTTTCACTGACAAAGAAATTATATTTGTAGGTGACTTCAACATTCCAAATTTTGCAGACAACGCCGTCATTACTCCAAAATCTTCATGTCTCAATAATTTCTGTAGTTTCTTGAATTTTAAAAATTATAACAATAATGCGAACATGTATGGTAAAATGCTTGATCTAATTTTATCTAATATCGATAAAGATATTAATGTTAATAAAGAGTGTTTTCCATTAGTAAAGGAAGATATTTATCACCCGGCATTAAATTTCAGTTTCAGCATTTCTAGTTCATATGCAACTCAATTTTCTTCTAACAACAATATGCGCTACAATTTTCGACGTGCTGATTTCCCACGATTATATAGTGACCTGCTTGAAGCAGATTAGACCTGTCTTAATAACTTCAACGATGTTAATGATGCTTTAGATAAATTTTATGAAATAACTTATAACATAGTAAATAATTCTGACCCTAAAATTAAAAACATTAGCACTAATTTTCCTGTCTGGTTTACACCTCAAATTAAACGTAATTTAAAAACCAAAGAATATTACAGGAAAAAATGGAAAAAATCTGGAAATAATTATTATCTCACGGAATTTAAAAGATTAAGGGCCTTAATTAAACAACAAGTGAATAATGCACATACAGCTTATCTATCTAGTGTTGAAGAAAGTATTAAAAACGACCCTACCAAATTTTGGAAATACGTGAATTCTAAAAAGGACGTTTCCAGAATTCCCCCTATTCTTAAAAATGATACAACAATATATAGTTCGCCTCAAGAGATAGTCGATGCGTTTGCAAATTATTTCTCTTCTTTCTTTTCAATAAGCTCTACGTACGACCTGTCTCAAGAATTACATAACTCTGTACCTTACAATATCCATAAAGTCAACGAAAACGACCTGTTGCAAATAATGTCCCAATTACCAAATAAGACTTCTGCTGGAGAGGACCAAATACCATGTTTTGTAGTAAAAGATTGTCGTTATGCCTTGGCCTACCCTCTTACAATAATTATTAATATGTCTTTAAAATCTCAAATTTTTCCTGACAGGTGCAAAAAAACCATCATTACGCCTATATTTAAAAAGGATGATAAAACAGTTATCAAAAATTATAGACCTATTGCTATTTTAAATACTTTTGGTAAAGTTTTTGAAAAGGTTATTTATAATTTTATTTATTCCAGCACTAGTTCTTTAATTTCTTTTAATCAACATGGATTTATAAAAGGCCGTACTACGACAACTAATTTAGCCTCTTTCACCCAGTACATCTCAGAGATATTAGATGTTCGCGGACAAGTTGATACTGTTTATACAGATCTCTCCAGAGCGTTCGATAGTATTGATCATGGCTTACTGCTGACAAAATTATGTAAATATGGAGCTTCCCCTAACGTAGTACAAATATTACAATCATATCTCAGCAATAGAATATGCTACGTGTTCTTTAATGGTTTCTCTTCCCATCATTTCACACCCACATCTGGAGTTCCAGAAGGGTCGAACCTAGGTCCGTTACTGTTCCTGTTATTTACTAATGATCTACTAGAGTCACTTTCCTGTCATGTCCTCGCTTATGCTGACGATGTTAAAATTTTCAACAATATTAGAACAGTAGATGATGCATTAACTCTACAAAAAAACATAAACAAAATGGCTACATGGTGTATAAGCAACAAATTAATCTTAAATGCTGATAAATGTTATTTTGTTTCATACACACGCAAACAAAATGCGATACACTTTGAATATAATGCCAATGGAA
Organism: Harpalus rubripes; assembly: GCA_963082715.1. NCBI lineage: Eukaryota > Metazoa > Arthropoda > Insecta > Coleoptera > Carabidae > Harpalus > Harpalus rubripes. The sequence goes on from OY720453.1 coordinate 40,461,081, forward strand.
CTAATCTTATACAAAAAGACACTATAAAGGACCTTGGTGTCTCTTTTTCTAAAAACTTTAAATTCACAGAACATACTAATAATGTTTGTTTATCGGCTAACAAAATTCTTGGCTTCATAATCAGATCAACTAAATCTTTCACTGATATTTCCCTTCTAAAAACTTTATATTTCTCATTTGTCATGAGCAAATTCGATTATGCGTTTTTAGTATGGTATCCTACTTTTCTTTATCAAGCAGCAGCCTTAGATCGTGTTCATCGACGGTTCTTAAAATTTTTGTCGTTCAAATCAGATAAAATATATCCCGAACGTAATATAGATACCAATATTTTGATAAATCGTCACAATATACCCTCCCTTAGTGTGAGACGTGAACAGCAATCAGCGAAATTCCTCTCATCACTACTAAAAAACAATATTGATTGTCCTTATTTATTATCAAAAATTGCACTCCATGTTCCCAGGTTATCTTCCAGGAACAACAGGACTTTCCACCTTCCAACTCCAAATACCGGAATCCTGGATAATTCACCTGTCCATGTGATGTGCCGAAATGCGGAAAAATTTTATGAAGATATATTTCTATGATTTTTTTCTTTATTTTGTTTATATTTTATGTATTGTTAAATTTTATTAGATTTTTTTTCTTTTTGTCATTTATTTCCCTGTAATTGGTTTCTGTTGGGAATAAACCATTATTATTATTATTATTATTATTATTATTATTATTATTATTTTTATTATTATTGTTATTGTTATTGTTATTGTTATTGTTATTGTTATTGTTATTGTTATTGTTATTGTTATTGTTATTGTTATTGTTATTGTTATTGTTATTGTTATTGTTATTGTTATTGTTATTGTTATTGTTATTGTTATTGTTATTGTTATTGTTATTGTTATTGTTATTGTTATTGTTATTGTTATTGTTATTGTTATTGTTATTGTTATTGTTATTGTTATTGTTATTGTTATTGTTATTGTTATTGTTATTGTTATTGTTATTGTTATTGTTATTGTTATTGTTATTGTTATTGTTATTGTTATTGTTATTGTTATTGTTATTGTTATTGTTATTGTTATTGTTATTGTTATTGTTATTGTTATTGTTATTGTTATTGTTATTGTTATTGTTATTGTTATTGTTATTGTTATTGTTATTGTTATTGTTATTGTTATTGTTATTGTTATTGTTATTGTTATTGTTATTGTTATTGTTATTGTTATTGTTATTGTTATTGTTATTGTTATTGTTATTGTTATTGTTATTGTTATTGTTATTGTTATTGTTATTGTTATTGTTATTGTTATTGTTATTGTTATTGTTATTGTTATTGTTATTGTTATTGTTATTGTTATTGTTATTGTTATTGTTATTGTTATTGTTATTGTTATTGTTATTGTTATTGTTATTGTTATTGTTATTGTTATTGTTATTGTTATTGTTATTGTTATTGTTATTGTTATTGTTATTGTTATTGTTATTGTTATTGTTATTGTTATTGTTATTGTTATTGTTATTGTTATTGTTATTGTTATTGTTATTGTTATTGTTATTGTTATTGTTATTGTTATTGTTATTGTTATTGTTATTGTTATTGTTATTGTTATTGTTATTGTTATTGTTATTGTTATTGTTATTGTTATTGTTATTGTTATTGTTATTGTTATTGTTATTGTTATTGTTATTGTTATTGTTATTGTTATTGTTATTGTTATTGTTATTGTTATTAATTTGAAATGATTAGTCCTTTGACAGTGACATTTATCTGTCAGTTACATACATTTAAGATATAAACTGTGTAACCAAGGAGATTTGCTTGTTTAAAGCGTAGGCTCCGGGATAAACTTATAGATAATTTTATAAATTTATCCATAAAATATATAGAAAAAGTATTAAGGCAAATCTGTTGAAAATATAACAATCTTTAATTTTTATAATAACATTAATCTCGAAAAAATAACATTTAAAGATATTTTTCGAAGAAAAACTATTTTGAGCTTCTAGTAAAGTGCCATTTTTGGTTATCCGATTTACACCCAATTCTAATGGGCTCTTTCCATTACAGAGAAAAATCGAAATACAAGGTTTCAAAATTTTCTGAGTGATAGTATTTGAGTTAGAGTGGAGGATCCACACACACACAGACATCATCGTGAAAATGTTAAAATTGCATTCTAGGGACCTTAAAACGTGGTCATTTAGCAAAATCTCGATATGCGATTTTTAGCACGATCCCTATACCTCCCTTACCAAGGGTAGCGGGAGGTAAAAATTATTGTAGATTACGTTACATTATAACCTTGTTTATTAAGTGGTAACGTATTACATAAAGCCTTTATAATAAGAATTTAAATTAGGAATATGTATATTTTTTTTCTGCACATAACAGGTATAACGATACTCTAGTTGACTGCTATTATGATCGTGTTGCGTTTACAGAATACTAACATTTTTTAATGAATTTTCATATGTCTATATAGAATACTACTATATCTAAATCGTTTATTGCATATTGTACACTCATGGCCCTTTATTCCACTATGAATTTGCATATGTTTTGATTGACTATCACTTTGTGTAAATAGTTTGTTGCATATCGAACACTTATAGTCTTTCACGCCACTATGAACTTTCACATGCCTGGATAGATCACTACTTCTAATAAAGAGTTTATTACATACAGTACCCTTATAGTCATTTATTTCACTATGAATTTTCATATGGGCTTTTAAATGGCAATTTCCTGTGTATGTTTTCCCAGTATGCAAATTTTAATCTGTGATGATAGTACCCCTGTAGGCTTGGTAAACCCCATACAACTATTGTATACTCAACTGTCCGGCAAAAGTTGGTGTAGCTGGATCCGATCATGCCGTGCTGCTGTTACTGCCGCATCACAACTTCAGCAGTGGTATGGTGTTGAACAAGAGTATTACCTACAACGTACGAGAATGTTTTCATACTTGTAATACCTGTATTATATGATATACGTACTTGTGTTCATGTAACCTCACTCTGACACCGGCGAAACTTTTTACACACATGTGAATGAACTGAAATAGAATAAGTTGTATATGTCTATGTTAAAGATTATTGTAAACGACACTTACCTGTAATCAATACATTGTAGAGAGTTTACACTGTTTGTATTGATCGTATTGATCGTCACGCACATGTGATCTAGTTTTCACGTTCTTGACAGAAGCGCGTAGTAGAAATTTTTGTCACTAGGAGCGCTAACCGTTGTGATATGATTTATATTTTTGTAAAAGTCAATTTATAAAATGTAACATCATGTTGTATGATCTAGAACATCAAAACTGTGACCGTAGGGAATTTATAGAGTTTTTTGAGAAATAATTTTTATTACAAAAATTAACAGCGACATCTTTTTCTCCCACTTTTGGGTAAAACCGGTTTAATCCGGATTTCAACCCCTTCTCCAGATTTCACGATATAAAAGACGCGACGCAGAGTTGTAGAAGCAGTTCGTGTTCGACTCGGTCGAGAGTTTCGCCTCCCCCGAACGTAGAACACTAAACCTCCAGCTGAGAGCCTGGAGAATCCGCCGCCGAAGAGAAGTTGGTGAGTTACATCATCGTTTGAGGACTTCGTTGTAATTTGCTAGCGAGTTACGAATCGTTTATATTTCATAGTAAAGTCAGGAATTTATTTTTATACATACGTGTTCGCTGCCGTGTCACGGACACTGCACCGACGATCACAGTTTACATAAGGAAGGGTTTGTTTTTATTGTTCTGTATATCGTGTACATGTAAATAAAAGTCTGTCTGTGAACAACACTATTTTTCTGTACAAAATCCTGGCCCACACCTCCGCCAAGCTATCCGCGGTAAGCTCCTTTCCCACCAAGTCCGTGGCGCCCGAGTTTCAGATACCGCCGAGGGAAATAGAGCAAGGGCATGCCGACCCCCGATCCACCACCAGCAGGGTCGGCGTCGCAAATGGCGCCCGAGCAGGGACTTTCTGAAAAAGCAGACAAAGAAGATAACCCTTCAACATCCACGACAAGATGTGGATGGATTTACACACTACGGAAAGTGGAGCTGCAGCAACTGCTCCAGGGGATGGGACAAGTCAGTAACGGCACTGTTGATGAGCTCCGGAAAAGGATGGTATCTGTTATGAAACTATCCGCCGGACCATCGGAGGACGAAGGAGGTAGCACTGAGGAGCCGCAACCAAGGCTGGGAGAGAACACAGCCTCCGCACAAGCTCCGAGCCCAGCGCTAGCCTCCACTCCGGCGACAATTACCGCTTCTGCACCCATCTGCGAAACCGTCAGGAAGTGGAATACGTTCTTCGATGGTAAGACGGATCCCGTTTCCTTCCTAGAGAGAATCACTGAGTTAAAAGCCAGCTACCGGTTGGTCGATCAACAACTCCTCACCGCACTGCCAGAGCTCCTGCGAGGCGGCCCACTACAATGGCTGCGCAACAACCGTGGCGACTGGCAGACATGGGACGATTTTCTGGGGGACTTTCAGTCCCAGTACATCGGTGCAGACTACGCCCTACAAATCGAGGAAGACATCAGCCGGCGCAAACAAAAAGTAAACGAAAAAGGTAAGGATTACCTCACAGATATCCGGACGCTCATCCGCAGGCATGGCCGGTTAACGGCTGAACAAGAGCTCTTCAGAGTGTACAGCAACTTACTGCCGGAATACCGGCAATACATCCGCCGCCGCGATGTCACCAACCTCCGAGAGCTCGTACGAGAGATGGATGAGTACGAGCTTCTCCAAAAGGAGATGAAGTCCACACCATCATCCACACGACTTCATACAGTGACCGTCCGATCCCCTGCTGCCAAACGCACACCACCGCCGTTGCCCTCAAAAGCCAGCACAACAATTTTGTGTTGGAGATGTGGCCAACGTGGTCATGTTCGCCGTGCCTGCAAGAACGAGCCGAAACTGTTTTGCTGGCGCTGTAACAGGCAGGGAACAACTACACGCGATTGCAGTTGCCAAAAATCGCAGCCGGCGGGAAATGCCAAATGAGTTGTCTTGGCAGAGGGCAGAGACAACTCACCATGACACAGCCCCACACGCATGCACCACCAGCGAGGAAACCATCCCCCCTCCCTGGTCTACAACACAGGGGAACTAATGACAGCCGCTTATTTCTACAGGTAGGGATAAAGGGGCAGGACTTCCTGGCGCTGGTGGATACCGGCGCTACGTATTCTTACATTAATACACAAACCGCCAAGGGGCTGACAAGCCGGCACACCCAAATTCAACCCGCACACCACCAGCAGGTACAACTGGCAAACGGCACCACAGCCCATACACAAGGGGCACTGACGCTAGGGTGTCTCATAGGCGGCATCTGGAGGCAGGTGACGTTCCAGTGTCTGCCAAACTTGGCCAACCCACTAATCCTCGGCCTGGATGCACTAACGGTTTTCGGGGCAACGATCTGCACTGCGACGCGAAGTATTACGCTGCTCACACCGTCTGCTCGAGACGCTCAGGTAAACATGGTGCAGCCCCAGACAGAGGAGAATAAGCTGGCCCAGTTTCTGGCAGTAGAGCTGCCAAAGTTTCGGGATCTGAAGGGAGTAACACCAAAGGTCAAACATCATATAAGGCTTAAAAATACGACGCCCATAACGCAGCGCTACTTACCCCGGAACCCAAGAACGCAGCAGGTCATCAATGAGGAGGTGGAGAAGATGTTAAAGGACGGCATAATTGAGAAATCTCAGAGTCCATGGAGTTCGCCAGCGGTCATCGTGCGCAAGAAGGATGGACAGCCGAGGTTCTGCATAGACTTTCGGAGACTCAACGACGCCACCGAGAAGGATGCCTATCCCCTGCCCTACATCTCGGCCATCCTGGACAAGCTACGACCTGCGAGGTACTTCTCCACCATCGACCTCAAGAACGGGTACTGGCAGGTGGCTCTCACCGACGAGAGTAAGCCGCTAACCGCCTTCACAGTGCCAGGGAAAGGGCTGTTCCAATTTAAAGTAATGCCCTTCGGCCTCCATGCCGCCCCCGCAACCTTCCAGAGGTTGCTAGATTCTGTTATAGGTCCAGAACTGGAACCACATGCGTTCGCCTACCTGGATGACATCGTGGTGGCCAGCGTCACCATCGAGGACCATATCCGCCATCTCCAGGAGGTGTTCCGGCGACTGAGAGCCGCCAACCTCCGCATCAATCCAGAGAAGTGCCAGTTTGGGCTCCGCTCCATTAGGTACCTGGGGCACGTCGTCACCGAGGCCGGCATCCAAACCGACCCGGAGAAGGTTGCTGCCATCACAAAGATGCCACCACCGACTAACGTGCGTGAGCTCCGCCAGCTCCTGGGCACGGCCTCCTGGTACCGACGGTTTATCCCACAGTTCTCCACGGCGGTGGCACCACTTACAGCATTGCTGCGTAAACGACAGCCTTAGAAGTGGGGACCAGAGCAGCAGAGGGCACACGCACGACTGAAGAAAGCGCTCACGTCAGCGCCGGCACTAGCGTGCCCAGATTTCAGTCAGCCATTCACGCTGCAGACGGATGCCTCCGACGTGGGCATCGGAGCAGCGCTGATCCAGGGTAGCCTAGAGGAGCCAAGGGCAATAGCATACGTCAGCAAAACACTCCAGCCGGCCGAAAAGAATTATACCACCATGGAGAAGGAGTGCTTGGCAGTCGTCTGGGCCATCAAGAAGCTCCGTGAGTACTTGGAGGGCTACCACTTCAAGTATCTCGGCTCACTCAAAGAGCCCACCGGACGACTGGCACGTTGGGTGGTCACACTACAACAGTACGACTTTGACGTGGTGTTCCGCAAAGGAAGCCTGAATCATTTGGCAGATATGCTGAGTCGTAGGCCCTTACCTGAGGTCAACGCCCTGGCCCCGACCTGCTCCTGGTAGCACAAAATGTTGCGGGAAGTGACAGCACAGCCTGCCAATCACCCGGAGTATCAGGTGCGTGATGGCAAACTGTATCGTCGCTTCTGGGATCCCGCCAACCTGTCGGAGACCGAACCACAGCGAGAATGAAAGCTGTGCATCCCCACGGAACAGCGGACAGAAATATTGATTGCAAATCACGACCACCCCACCGCAGGACACCTAGGTATCGCCAAAACTCTTGCGCGCCTAGCACTGCGTTACTACTGGCCTGGGATGTTCAGAGAAGCAGCACTGTACGTGCGGAGATGTATCAGCTGCCAGCGGTTCAAAGCCGACCAGCATGGACCAGCCGGACATATGGGCCCGCCGAAAGTGGGCCAGCCATGGGACACGGTGGCAGCGGACATCATGGGGCCACTGCCACATCCTGCAAAAGGGTATGAATATATCATAGTGTTTCAGGACAGAATGACCAAATGGGTGGAGTGCCGCCCACTCCGCCAGGCCACGGGTTCGGCTGTGGTGTCAGCATTTCGAGAACTCGTGCTCTGCAGATTTGGTTGTCCCAAAACGTTGATTACCGACAACGGCATGGAATTCGACAACCGAACCGTGAGGAAGTTTCTACGGGACAACCATATCCACCACCAGCTCACACCACCATACACACCACAGGCGAACCCCGTGGAGCGAGTTAACCGCACCCTGAAGCCCATGGTGGCCCAGTTTTGCCAGGCTAATCAGCGGAACTGGTACGCGCTGCTGCCCGAATTCATGTTGGCCATGAACAGCAGCCGCCACAGCTCGACTGGCTACTCAGCCGCCTACCTCAATTTTGGGCGAGAACCACGGCTGCCTACCAGCACCGATGCCACCTCCAAGGCCGCCATCGACGCTCCCATCTCCGCTGAGCACCTGGACCGACTGCAGGCCTTGAAGTCCGCGCAAGAATTGGCCAGAGTGAACATTTCACATGCCGCCACCAAGCAAGGGCAGCATTATAATCTACGCCGGCGTGAACAGCAGTATTTCCCGGGAGACAGAGTTTTTCGGCGAGAACATCCCCTGTCCTCGGCCATGAAGGGAGTGGCGGCCAAACTTTGTCCGCGCTACTCAGGCCCGTGGACTGTGACCCGACGTGTATCGCCACTGGTGTACGATCTGCGGAATGCAGATAATAAGAAACTACGACGAATACACATTAAAGATCTTAAACCTGCATTTGTAGATGACGATGAACCGTTTCCGCCCATGGAAAACCCTGCAAGGGCCGCCGCCCCGCCTAGCAGTGTCCAGGGTACCTAGGCCGCCGTCCCGCCGTCATCGACCGTGTATCCGGGCAGTGGGGTCGCCTCTGTCAAGAGCCCGCCGACCAGAGGTACGTCCGCAGCTGCCGCCCGCAACGCAGCTGCAACGACAGACGTGCCTCCTTCCACCGTCGAAGCCGGAGGCGTCCCCTACAACAACACCATCAGTTCCAGTCGACTCCAGGGCAAGTGTCGGCAGAACCCCACGGAGAGGTTGACGACACTGAGTCCCGCCGAAGCCGCAGAGCTGCAGGAGGCTCTCCTGCAACGCTACGGCCCCGATCCGCCGGAGGCCAGCCCGTCTCATTTCAGGTTGTCAACCCCCACGCCACCTGGGTCACCACCACTCTCCCCGCTAACACCACGTACGCTGGCAGAGTGGCTGATCATCGACACCTCGCCGCTGCCAACCACCCCCGAGAGGCCCGTCACACCGAGGACGCCGAAGTGGGCCCGCAAGGAGGTGCTGGACACCTTGTTCGGCCCGTCGCCATCCTCCCCAAGGAGGAAGCCGAGTCCCGTCGCCAAGGTCCCGACGACGACCGGGGTGCACCCGCCGACTCCGTTCCTGGCACCAGGTCGTAGGGCCTTGCGGACGAAGACGGCCTCACCGAGACGAGCGCAGGGTGTCCCAACACCTGGTGCTCCTGGCCCACACCTCCGCCAAGCTATCCGCGGTAAGCTCCTTTCCCACCAAGTCCGTGGCGCCCGAGTTTCAGATACCGCCGAGGGAAATAGAGCAAGGGCATGCCGACCCCCGATCCACCACCAGCAGGGTCGGCGTCACAAATCACATAGATGTCCCTGGAATGCACACATCACAAGTGTGATTTAACATGTTTTTGTCCCTGTAATATCGCATAGCAAGCTATGTAATCATTAATGTGCGCCCAAAAACATAACAGTCTCAGTGATATCACAAAACCAATATTATACCGACATTTCAATAATCTCAAATGCGATTGAATATGCATTTGTTTCTGTGATGTCGCATATTTAACTCTGTAACTGTCACAATCTCATAGACATCTCAAAACAAATATTTCATCAACATTCCTTTATAAATCTATGTGACATTACATAAATTACTTATATATAGTAGTTGTATTCTGCACATAACAAATAATTAACTGTCTACAAAACGAAATGACTATTTAAATAATAAAATATGTCTATGATTTAAATAAATTATTTATTTTGAAATAGGTATAGTTAAATAGGTAATCAGTTTAATTGAATATATATATATATATATATATATATATATATATATATATATATATATATATATATATATATATATATATATATATATATATTGTATATAACTTAAGGTACATTGTACTTCCAAAGTTAAACAGAATTTTAAATGGGTAGGTAATACATTTTTTATTAGCGATATTTTATAATCAGACTTACAATGAATTGGAGTCTTTCACTTTTCAAATCACTGTAAATATTTCGTATCACGAGCACACTTTATAAAAATACTAAAAACACAATTATAAAAATGGAATTTTGAATTAGAACTTGGCACATGTTTAAAGTAGTTGATAGTTTTTCTATCTTAGATCATCTCTCGCAAGCTCCTGTTGTGGAAAGATTAGCCGTTATAAGGAACCGTTGCCCTGAGTAGTATGTATTCTTCGTGGAGTCTCTTTACTTGTCCTAAACGCACTATTTTCAAGTTTTCACTGTCAATGTATCACAAAATGTCACAACTACACAATTTCACTTATACTCACTACTATAGTACTGTCTTTATATCATTATACCGATCTCCGAAATGACCGCCTTGTGCAAGACAGACCATTGTTACGTCAATTGGAGCAAGGCGTTTAGTTTATATGTTGCTTGGACAATACTCTACCGATTAAGAAATGTAGCCACCCGGAAAGGTTGCACAGGCTCTGTGTATTGAGGGTTGTACACTTCGTTGGCGTGTTTTTCTCAAAGTAGCAGTGGTGTGCAAACCATTGGGTCTACAGAACTGATTTTATTTTCATATTACTTGTAATGTTAAGGTCTTTGATGCTGCCGCGCATAAAAAACGAGTTTGGTTACATATAACGTATTCATGTTTCTCTTGGATTTAGCACATCGTGATTTTTTGGAGTACATTTTGGCTTCCTTGGCCGATTGCGAAAGAACTCTACGTTATAACGGAAAATAACCCAAATAAAAGTTGTAGCGCATCCAAAGAGCTATCGATATAGGGCTCAGTGGCATGTCTGTGGCTATCAGAGGTCAGCTGTCATGAAAGTTTCTAAAGAGAGGCGTAGGTGCACAGAGTCACTCTGCGCGAGACAGCACATTGATGTGTCAGTTCGAGTAGTCATTTGGTTCATAAGTAGCTGGGACCAAACCCTACCGATTAAAAGGTGTAGCCATCCGGAAATGCCGCGTAGGCTTTGTATATTGCGGGTTGTATACCTCATTACTAATATAAATTTCAAACCAATTTATGTCTGAAAACGAACTAGCGAATTTATCAAACCTTCTCAATCAATTCAATTTAGGAGAAACAGACATAGAAATGACGTCACCACAAACACAATCGGCAACTCAGCCTCAGGTATTTGCCCGGTTAAATTACCAATTATTACGGCTATACGTAGATTGTATTCCAAATTATGAGGGCAACCCTCACACTCTCAACATTTTCATAGAATCTTGTCAAAATTTAATCAATACTTTTGGTAATCCATTAAATTTAATTTCTTAATCAGGGCCATACTAGGAAAATTAACCGGCCGAGCATTAATACTAATAGGCTCAAGAACAGAATTAAATACCTGGGAAGAAATCAAAAATGCACTACAATTAAGTTTTGGTGATCAGCGTAATATAGATTGCCTCGTGCAAGATTTAATATCTTTACGCCCATTCAAAAATGAGCCACCATATAATTTTGGCATGCGATGCCAAGATGCACGTAGCCTCATCACTTCAAAATTAAACAATCTAAGTAATGAAAAACCGGAAGAGAAAATTATTAAACAACAAAATTATAATGACCTGGCATTCAAAACATTCGTACGTGGTTTGCCACCAAATATCCAAACTAATGTAAGACTGAGAAATCCCGATAGTCTCGAAAAAGCAATGAGTATAGTTGTAGAAAAGGAAAATTTTCTTTACTCAACACAAAGACAAACATCATTGAACAATCAAACAAATTTTAAACCAGCACACAGAATTTTGCCGATAAAATCACAAATACTACTAAATGTTGGACAAAACATGCAATACTTCCGACCAAATCTAATTCGTGCGTTAACTTATCAAAATCCACATCAATGCCATCCGCAACCAATACCAAACAAAATAAATCCATTCGAAAATGTTAACAATCAACCTAATTACAGACCTGTGTATTATGCACAAAGACAACCTCAAGTCCAAATGCGACCACATACTTTCCAGCATGTCCAAAAACCCATGAATCTGCCACAAAATTTCCCACGTCCTAATGCAACACAAAATCAGCCACGCCCTTATTTCCAACAAAAATTCAATCATACAAATCAACCCCAACCTTATCAACCAGAACCCATGGATACATCCTCCATACGCACTAGAAGGAGTACAACTCAAAAACCATTCACATCGAACCAATTATTGTATTGTATATGTATATCCTGACCCTGAACAATCACCCCAAAATTCCTATGTATTTTCATATGAAACCTATGAGAACCAACCAGCATACGACGACTATGACACGTATTATGACGATCCACAGGCTTTATCTTATGACGACTCTTATCACACAAGTGATAATACCGAGTGTGAACCGCTCATATATCCATGCGAAAATACTGATTAAGATGTAAATTTTCCCACAACCAACAATACGAACAACCAGACTTAATACAATTAAATGTCCTAAAGGCAAATTTACCGCACATTTATATTCCCGAAATTAACGCTAACTTTTTGATTGACACCGGAAGCACTAAAAGTTTAATTGATCCCGAACTAGCATATAAATTTTATTCAAATTACATACATAATCAAAATTTTAATATACAAACAGCCCACGATGTATCATATCATAATGAAGTCGCCGAAATTCCTATTTTCACAATTTTTAATATTCCCGATTTTCACAAATTCTATTTATTCAAATTCAGTTCCAAATATGATGGCCTTATCGGCGTTGACCTTTTAAAGCAGCTCAGTGCAAATGTAAATGTAACAAATAAATAAATCACAACACCATATGCAACAATCTCTATAATTTTCAATCCCGATAATGAGAAACAAAATTATAACTACAATCCAATCCCTGTACATTCCATCACTGTACCACCCCGAACTTCAATGGTTGCTAAAATACCTGTCCAAATGACAAACGGCTTAGGTATCCTAAATTATACAGATTTTGAAAACGGTGTAGAAATGCCTAAAGCACTCGTAAACGTTTCTAACAATTTTGCAATCACTACTTTAACCAACATAAATGAAAATCCTGTTCAAGTAAATGTATTAGAACCTATCGAAATTGAACCATTAGAGCCTATCGAAATTAATTTTGTAGAAAAAATGGAAGTAGATGATGAAATGGATAAAGAACAAGATAATTTACTAAAACAAAATTTAAAAAATATTAGAGTCAATCATTGTAATAAAGAGGAAAAGGAAGCGATAAGAGAACTATGCTTCGAATACAGAGACATATTCTATTGCGATAAAATACCCTTAAGCTTTTTAAACGAAATTACTCATAAAATTAAATTGAGAGACGATACCCCGATTCACGCCAAATCATATCGATTTCCAGAAATACATAAGCAAGAAGTTAAATCCCAAATTAACAAAATGCTTAATCAAGGCATAATACAAGATAGCATATCACCCTGGTCCAGCCCCATCTGGGTTGTTCCCAAAAAACCAGACACCTCAGGCAAGAAAAAATGGAGTGTAGTCATAGACTACAGAAAGTTAAATGACCGCACAATTGACGACAAATACCCCTACCAAATATTTATGACATACTTGACAAACTTGGCAAAGCAAATTACTTTACGACCTTAGACCTAGCCAGTGGGTTCCACCAAATAGAGGTTGACCCCAGCGATATCCAAAAAACAGCATTTTCAGTAGAATGCGGGCACTACGAATTTAAACGCATGCCGTTTGGCTTGAAAAACGCGCCGTCAACATTTCAAAGAGTCATGGACAATGTACTCCGCGGCCTTCAGCACGAGACATGTCTAGTTTATCTCGACGATATTATTATCTTCAGTACATCACTTCAGGAACACATTGAAAGACTAAAATGTATATTTGACCGACTACGTAAAAGTAATTTCAAAATTCAGCTCGACAAAAGTGAATTCCTTCAAAAAACAGTACAATATTTAGGACACATAATAACACCAGAAGGCGTAAGACCTAACCCAGACAAAATTTCCGTAATTAAAAATTTTCCGATTCCTAGAACTTCAAAAGAAATTAAACGCGTTTTAGGCCTACTTGGTTATTACAGACGTTTCATTAAAGACTTCTCTAAGATCACGAAACCTATGACAAAATGTTTAAAAAAGAATTCATAAACAGTTGCAACACTTGCAAACAACTACTTACAAACGACCCTATACTACAATACCCTGATTATGACAAACTCTTTATATTAACAACAGACGCCAGCAACTATGCACTAGGTGCCGTACTTTCGCAAGGCGAAATTTCACGTGACAGACCTATAGCATATGCATCAAGAACTTTAAATGATACAGAGACGCGCTACTCCACTACCGAAAAAGAATTACTAGCGATAGTCTGGGCATGTAAGCACTTTCGTCCGTATCTTTATGGCAGAAAATTCACAATAGTGACAGACCATCGTCCATTACTTTGGCTATTCAACCTAAAAGAACCAAATTCGCGACTGGTACGTTGGCGATTAAAGTTGGAAGAATTTGACTACGATATACAGTATAAAAAAGGAAAACTTAACACAAATGCTGATTGTCTCTCCCGAATAAATTTAAATTCTGTAGAAACCGAATCAACAAAAAACAATCCCGGTGAAATAAATGATGAAATTGTAGAATATTTTCGAAACCTCGCAGAAAATCTACTACCAGCAGAGAATGAAACACAACCAGTACCATCCACAAGTAATGACATGAAACCTAAACCGAAAATTAAAATCCTATCAAATGTTCAAATCAAACCTCCTAATCCTCAGAAAATTACAAATACAATTCCTCAACATACTGATTACGACATCATAGGCGTAGACTTAGAAAGAGATTCGGTATCAAATACACAACACTCTACCGCAAATGATAACACAAACATCGGCGTTACTATTTTAGATGAAATTATTAACAACAAAACAAACCAAATTCATGTCTTTCCACACATCCATCGAAAACCCCATATCACCCAAAACAATTATGAACATCAAAAAATTATTAAAATAAGATTACCAGAGGATAACAATGAACAAATAATATTTGAATTTTTAAGAGATTACACTGATTCAAAAAATGTATATCACCCATATTTTCATACTGATAAATTATTTCGCGATTTCTCTAGAGTCTATTTAAACAAATTTTCAATACAGGGACCAAAATTAATTAAATGTACTAAAATTGTTAACACAGTGTAATGTATTTATATAGAGGTTAATCTGGTTGCCTATGATGTATATGTAAAATTGGGAATATCTATTTTTTTGAAAAGTTTAGTTAGTACAAGTCAGTTGTATTCGGCCTGTCTGCGGTAAAACATTAAATGTACTTGTGAATAAACCAAATTGTTAAACTATATCAAATCATTTTTAATAAATAAAATCCTAACTCCTAAACACCTCAACTGGCGACGAGGATTAAAAATTTAAATAATAAATAAATAAGATTTAAAGATGAGTAATGAAAGTGTGAGAGAAAGTAGCGTGGTTGGGCATTTACGCGAGTTCGATACCACGTGCGGCGACTGGAACATTTTTAAAGCAAGGCTCGAAAATTATTTCACTGCAAATGAAATAACGGCAATAATAAAAAAGCGTGCAATTCTTTTAAACATTTTAAGTGAGAATGCGTATAAATTAATATATAATTTAACAATGCCAGATAAACCCGAAACAAAAACTTACGATGAGCTTATTAAATTAATGGACACGCACTTTAAACCGGCTATTTCCGTTTTCGCGGCCAGATATAAATTTCACTGTGCACAAATGCAAATTGGTGAATCCGTGAATAACTGGGCAGTGAGAGTTAAAAATCTTGCAATTGAATGTGACTTTGAATCGACGGAAATTCAGAGTAGTTTGAGAGACCGTTTTATTGTGGGATTCCTGCCAGGGGGAATCCAAGATAGACTTTTCGAAGAAAAAAAGTCAGTGACTTTTAATGAAGTAGTGCAAATCGCCATCGCCAGAGAAGCCGCCAAATCTCAACGAGCGAGAATATGCAGGTCAAATCGGAGCCAGGACTACATCATGTCCGATCATCGAAGGTCGGGTGCAGCAGTTGCTCCTCCCCCCGCAAACCGGAACGGCAGAAGGAGTGTTCAGTGTGTGGCAAGTGCAATCATGTGTCTGATAAATGTTTTTTTAGAAATAAATCTTGCAATCTTTGTCACCGGAAAGGACATATTTCAACAGTGTGTCCCAAAAATAAAAACAAAAGTAATTTTTCACAGAACACTAGTAAACGACATAATTATTTAGAAACTGGAAATGAAACTACTAAAAATAAAAATGTAGAAACTAATTTAGAAATTTTTAATATCGATTCTGTTCATGATAATCCACCATTAACATTAGAAATATTTGTTGAAAATATACCTATAATGTTTCAAATTGACACTGGTGCTAGTGTATCTGCAATTTCAGAATCTCTTTGGCAACATAAATTTAAGCATTTCAAATTAAAATCTACCGAAAATAATTTGTTTACTAAAGGTAGAAGTTTCTTATAAAAATAAAAAAGATAATTTAACAATTTTTGTAATAGCAAATGGTGGACCCCCTATCTTAGGTCGAGATTTTTAATGTAAATATAATTTAGGCATTAGTGAAATTAATTATACGAGATTAACAAACCGATTGGAAGGTTTAAAAAATAAATTTGTAATTATATTTTCACCAGGCTTGGGAACTTTTAAAAATGGTCTAATTTCTTTAAAGTTAAAAGATTCGAATACACTTCCAAAAAATTTTCCACCACGACCGTTGCCATATGCATTAAAATCTAAGGTTGAGCAAGAATTAAATAGATTGCAGGAATTAAATATTATTACACCAGTCAATTACAGGGCCTGGGGAACTCCAGTCCTCATATAGAAATTGATCAACACCCACTTTCACGAATTGAAGAGATATTTTCTAATTTTCAGGGTGGTGTTTATTTTTCAAAATTAGATATAGATATCACAGGCCTATCAGCAAGTATGCTTAGACAATAAATCTAAAGAATTAGTAACTATTAGTACTCACAAAGGTCTATTCCAATATAATCGTTTACCTTATGGGGTGGCATGTGCACCATCTAAATTCCAAAAGATGACGTAAGTATTTTTCTAGATGACATTTTGATTACAGGCAAAAATACTGAGGAACACCTTTTAAATTTAGAGAAAGTCTTAACTAGATTAGAAAATGCAGGATTTAAAATTGCTATAAATAAATGTAAATTTTTTCAATCTCAAGTAACATATTTAGGTCACGTGATTGACAAAGATGGTCTACATACATCTGAAAATAAGATAAAAGCTATTAAAGAAGCTCCTGTTCCTCGAAATATTACGGAATAAAAATCTTTTTTGGGGTTAGTAAATTATTATGCCAAATTTGTATCCAATGTGTCCGATATTTTGCACCCTCTATATAATTTATTAAAATCTGATGTAAAATGGAACTGGTCTGTTGAATGTTCTAATGCTTTTAACCAAATAAAAATTTCCTTGACATCTTGTCCCGTATTAGTTCATTTTAATACGAATTATCCGATTATTCTCACCGTAGATGCTAGTTCTTATGGGCTAGGGGCCGTAATTGCTCATAAAATGCCGGATAATTCTGAAAAACCTATTGCATATGCTTCACGTACTTTATCACAAAGCGAACAAAAATATGCACAGATAGAAAAAGAAGCACTAGCTATAATTTTCGCATTAAATAAATTTAATCAATACCTATATGGTACTGAATTTATCTTAAGGACCGATCGCAAACCATTACTTTCTATATTTAATCCGAAGAAAGGAATACCGCAATTTTCGGCAAATAGACTGCGGCGTTGGGCAGTTATTTTATCCAATTATAGATATCAAATTGAGTATGTCAAATCAGAAAATAATAGTGCAGACAGTTTATCGAGAATGCCTTTAAGTGATAGCGAATCAGAAAATTTCGACGTAGATTTTGTAAATTATTTTTCAAGTAATGATGATTTTCCAATAAATTTTCAAGATGTCCAAGAGGCTATGAAAAATGATAAATTATTGACTACAGTTTTAAATCACGTACAGAAGGGTTGGTCCGGGAAAAATGCTTTCTTTAAAGATTTAAAACCATTTTATAGAAGGAAAAATGAACTAAGCGTTCAGAACGATTGTTTACTTTGGAGCAACCGTTTAATTATACCAAAAATATTACATAATAAATTATTAAATGACTTACATCGTTCTCACATGGGAATAGTGAAAATGAAAAGCATTGCTCGATCCTATTTTTGGTGGCCTGAATTAGATAAAAATATAGAATTAGTCCAAAACTGTAGTTCTTGCCAATTAAATAGAAATTCTCCACCAAAAGTAGCAATAAATCCATGGGATTGGCCTACTGAACCATGAAGTCGGTTACATGTTGACTACATGGGTCCATTTTTAAATAAATATTTTTTAATTGTCTTAGATGCCCATTCAAAATGGATCGAGGTATTTATTATGTCATCCATAACATCCGAAGCGACGGCTGACTCTTTGCGCAGTTGTTTTGCTAGATTCGGATTGCCCCGAACAATAATATCTGATAACGGTAGACAATTTACTTCAGATTATTTTCAAATTTTTTTAAACAAAAATGGCATAGAACATATCACATCACCTCCTTTTCATCCTGCTTCCAATGGTGCAGCTGAAAACGCGGTGAAAATTGTAAAAACTGCTTTAAAAAAGGCAATAGGAAATAAAAAATTAAATTTAAATATAAATTTATTATTAAACAATTTCTTATTTGATTATCGCACTACGAAACATTGTACCACAGGGGTAAGTCCCGCTTATTTATTATTTGGTAAAGAATTACATACCAGATTTAAACTGTTGGACGTTAACAATCGTGTGAGTGGGGGCGAAATAAAGGATAGAGTACACAAACAACAACAGAAACAATGTGCTTATTTTAAAGGTAACCGTAAAATTGTATTTTTACCAGGGCATAGAGTATTAACAAAAGATTATCGTTTTCTAAACCAAGTAAAATGGATTAAGGGAATAATTAATAGAAAATTAGGTAAAAACACTTATATGGTGCACATTCCAGAACTAGGTAAAACATGGAAGAGACACAGCAATCAGCTTTTAAAACTTTCATCATTCACTTCTGATTTCCCTCAGAAAACTCACAATTCTGATATTAATACTGAGTTAGCGGTAGAGAAAAATATCTCACAAAATTCAAAAGAAAGTAGACCAAAACGCATTGTAAAAGGTCCCCAACGTCTGGCATACGATGAGAATTTTGAAATTGTAAAATAATCTTTCGTTACTTTATTATTATATATATATTGTTAATTAAGTTTATATTAAAGGTAGGGGTATGTAATGTATTTATATAGAGGTTAATCTGGTTGCCTATGATGTATATGTAAAATTGGAAATATCAATTTTTTTTAAAAGTTTAGTT
Organism: Harpalus rubripes; assembly: GCA_963082715.1. NCBI lineage: Eukaryota > Metazoa > Arthropoda > Insecta > Coleoptera > Carabidae > Harpalus > Harpalus rubripes. Next base: position 40,480,153 of record OY720453.1, read on the forward strand.
AGTACAAGTCAGTTGTATTCGGTTTGTCTGCGGTAAAACATTAAATATACTTGTGAATAAACCAAATTGTTAAACTATATCAAATCATTTTTAATAAATAAAATCCTAACTTCTAAACACCTCACACAGTAACAGACAAAGAAGAACAAATTTTACTAATCAAAAATCATCATGAAGGTAACACCAATCACAGAGGTATCAATGAAACTTTAGAATACCTGAAAAGAAACTATTATTGGAGACACATGAAAACCACCATTCAAAATTTTATAAATGCCTGCGAAATTTGTCAGAGAGCAAAATAAGCTAGGGAAAAACCATATGTTCCGCTCATGCTCACTGATACAGCTACACGTCCATTCCAGATTGTGCATGTAGACATTTTTACCTTTGATAATATAAATTATCTAACACTCGTAGATGCTTTTACTAAATTCGCACAAGCTATCTATATTGAAGGAAAAACAGCGATACACACTAGTAACGCATTAATAAAATATTTTGCATCATTCGGCGTACCCGAAAATTAAATTTTGGACAATGGTAAAGAATTCAACAATAGTACAATTAAAGAATTATTAAAATTACACAAAATTAATGTCCATTTCACTACCCCGCTACACCATGAATCAAATTCCATTGTAGAAAGATTCCATTCCACAATTATTGAACATTTAAGAATACTTCAGGAAATGTACCCGGACAATAATACAGACCAAATGAATTACGCAATAATCGGTTACAACAACTCAATTCACAGTGCTACAAATTATACCCCTTTTGAACTAGCTTTCGGACACACAAATTCTAGAAATCCAAACGAAATTTTTCTCCCAAATTCATTTTATAACGATTATATTGAAAATCATAAAGAAATATTAAAACACGTTTACCAAAATGTCTCAAATAAATTACAAATTAACAAAGAAAAAGTTGTTGTAAAACATAATACCCATGGAGATAGTAATTACGCTTTTAACATTGGACAAATTGTTTATAAACAAAATCCATTACACAGAAATAAAAAATCATTAAAATTTTTAGGACCATTTAAAATTACGAAACTTTTAGATCGAAATAGAGTCGAAATTACAAATGAAAAGAAAAAGAAAAAGACAGAAATTATACATATCAAAGAACTGAGACAACCACCTGTTTCAAATCATTTCCCCTCATCATCATCGTCGCAACCTCAGAAATGCCACAGTTCCACAACTTAAATTCAAATCCCGGACTTTTACCATTAAAACTCGGACATGCACAAATCACGACTGACTACTGGACTTTCGTTCAGATATATGCCATTTCAGACATCATAAGTGAGTATAATACTTTACGGAATTCTTTTTCAAAAATTAAACACAAACTTAGCAATTCTACTCGAAACAAGGAAAGCTATCAAATAATAATTATTCTAGAAAATAAAGTATCACTTCAAATCCAACAACTAAACCCACTGTTAATAAAAAGAAACAAGAGAGGCATAATCGATGGCCTTGGCTCAGTAATTAAAGCTATTACCGGAAATCTAGATCAAAATGATGCTGAAAAATACGATAAGGCGATATCAAAATTGACAAACAATCAAAATAAATTTAAAACCATAATTAACGAACAAATAACTATTTTAGAAACATCAATTAAAAAATTCGATGACAATGTAAAAATTCTTTTTAATAACCAAAAAGCTCTTAGTACAAAAATGAATGAATTAGAAATATTCATAAACAGCACCCATATTGAAAAATCCGAAGCAGCTAATTGCTACTTTCTCCAAACTGTCCTAACTCAGTATACAACAAGTTTGCAAATCATTTACGATTTATTAGAAAAATTAGAAGTGGCTATTTCATTCTCGAAACTTAACACATTTCATAACTCTATAATTGAACCCAAAGATTTATTATCCGAAATTGTCCAAATAAATAAATTATTACAAAATAATAAATTTCCACTCGAATCAGTTTTAGAAAATATTCTTTTATTTGAAAAGATAATCGAAATCAAACGTTTTAGTAAAAATAACCAAATTATATTTTTATCATTTATATCCTTTGCCAACCCCACATCAAAATATGTTTAAAACAATTATACCCCGATCCAAATTCCTTGTTACCAATGAGCATGCTTACGCATTCTTTGAAAACAAATGTCAAGAGATTCTCCCCGAAGAGTTCCTGTGCAACGAAATGCATACATCAACAATAAGCACGAATATTCCATGCGAAATTCAACTTTTAAATTACACAATTAATTCTACAAAATGTAAACAAATAGCCACTAGTATCCCAGACACCAAAATCCAGAAAATCGAGGGACATCAATGGATTGTCATCGCCCCAGCAGCATCGTAGCCACCCAAAAGTGCGGCAGAAATATCGACAACATCCCCTTATCCGGCAGCTACCTCATCACAGTGAGTGTGAAGTGAAAGTGCAAAACACAGTGCTTAAAACATACCAATCTCAAAAATCAAATTTTAAAAATATTAATTTGCCCAGTGTACCCCTACCAGAAGATTTCCAAGATAAAGACATTTTAAGTTTTAAAACATTCAAGCTAGACTCTATAAACTTAGATGATACTAAACATGTATTTTCACTTATTTATAATCAAAAGAAAAATCTAGATGAAATTAACAATTCACCTGTATACTATAATAGAATAAGTGTTTTTACTATTATTTTGTATTGTTTCTTAATCATTTGCATAATTTGTGTTTTACTATATTTTGTTTAAGTAAGAAGGTCCAGAATTACCATGCCAGTGGTGAACATCGAGGCATCCACGTCTACAACCCAAACCATTCCATTTTCGCCGAACTCTGTGGCCAAAACCCCATAGTTCTCATCTAGGGCCAGAGGAGTTATAGAAAATAACATGCCTACGTCTATGGTAAAAGACGACAGTGCTATATCAGCACATTTATAGTATATAAGACAATGTAATAGTTGTAAGTCGCCTTTTGTTGTACAAACCATTGTATATCAAATGTCCAAACCATGTGTTTTCTTTTTAAAAATTCTTTCTCCAAAACCAAAACCAAAACTCGTATAAGAATCGTAACTATTTACGCTAAATGCATATTTCCCATCTTGGTCGGAGCCACTCTCTGAGTTCTCTTCGGAAATTTGATTTAGCTGCCTTTTCATATTCTTCTTTTTGTTCTGTTATCTGTTTTCGGGTTCTTTTTTCGTCGTCTTGCAATACTTCGCGTAATGACCTAATTTCTTGCATTTTCCGCACGTTTTATTCCTTGCTGGGCAATTTAGATCGGACATCATGTGCTGCGTAGATCCACATCTGTAGCATTTTCTTTTTTCGGTCATCTGTGCCACTGTTGAATTTCCATACTTTTTCCCTTCAATCAAGTCAGCTTGGCGCTCCGCATTTTCATGTGCTGAAGCTAATTGTATTGCTTTTTCTAATGTCATTGTAGCATCTTTTAATAACATACGTCTCAACTCATTTGATTTACATGATTCTATAACCTGATCTAGGAGCATTTCTTCTTCAGCAGTTTTAAAATTGCAATACACGCTTTGTGCTCGCAGCCGTGTTATAAATTGTGCAACAGGCTCGTTTTCTTCCGGTTTCATTTGTCTAAGAATATGCCTCTCGTATGTGTAGATCCTAACTAGCGAGAATTTCTGGGTGAGTGCATTTTTACAATTTAAATACACGGATTGTCCCTTTACAACCGTTTCTCTTACTGTCTCTGGCAAGGTAAACCAAATATCCTGTACATGCTCATCAGCATGATGCAATAAAAGTGCCTGTTTCCTTTTATCTGAAATATTTGACGCAGTTAAAAATAGTTCAAAGCTACGTAACCACCTTTCCCATCTCTGTCCTATTGTTGATGGTTCTCCATACGGGTCAAAAGGTTTTACGTTACTGGGTTTGTCCATTTTTTCCATTTTTCTTGTATTTTTCCTCGTCGCCAAATGTAATAATACAAAAAACACTTGTTTAAAACTAACATGTTTTAAATGAGAGGAATTTGGAAAATATTAACCCCTTGAGGTAGCAACCCGCTGCACATGGGAATAGAACGGTTAACCCGCCCTGACTCTATTTAAATAAGTCAATAAATAAATGGAAATAACTGTTTCTGTTACTTGGAAAAATTAGTTATATGTTTTTACGTGTTTAAGTTTAATATTAGTATTGTTTGAAATAGCTGTAGTATCTTAAACTATTTATTAATATTAATATCACTGCATCTGGTTTCACGCGAGTGCGCGCGCACCCCCACGCCAAGTGCAGCTGCTACAGCACTGACCGACTGCGACCAACTCAGAGTGTCTCTGGCTTGCAAACGGTAAACACGTATCGCGTCGTCTTCCGCGAGAGTGGTTTTCCACCATTTTGCATAAACTTTCTGATTTTCATATGGTCAGTAAAGTAATTGGTTGTTTAATTATCGTACGCGTAGCTTGATTAGCCTAGCACGACTAATTCAAGGAGTATCGTTCGGTTTTCATTTAATTTGGTACTTTATAATCCGTGAATACTTTCCGGCGCCAATTTATGCAGCTAATAGACACATCTCAGGAATCAATTGTAAAATCGAACTGTACAATTTGATTTCTCACGGAACTCGTGTTGTTAGGGATTTGATTCATATTTCCTTGGGTGAAATTATTTTTATTTCTTTGTAAACCTGTTTACACACGTTCACCTTCGAGTGACGTCATCCACAGCGCATCTGCTGTTATTGTCGACTAGGTACAGTCAAGGCAACAAGTTTGCATTCTAGTTGGTTGTTATTAAATTCATTTAGAATTCTTAATATTGTTTAACTAAGTTTGTGTGGTCATACACTTATGAAATGATTTAGTTAATTCTACAAATATCGTATTTGTTCTATTTTTGGTTTATTATTGTTTATGTCACTTATATTAAATACGCTATCACATATTTCTCAGAATTGTATTTCAGTTGTTTGTTATGTTGTTGCAATTATATTTAGCACGTTTGTTAGTTCGTAAAACTAGCTGGTCCTTCGGTCGTTGTTAATTAGTACGTTTCACAAATTAGTATTATCCCGTGTATTGGCCAAGTCCAGTGATGTGAACCAGATATCGAAGGTTGTAATTATTTTGGTTTACATATAGTTTTGTTTTATTCATTGAATTTAACATCAAACACATTGTTGGTGCTTCTAGACCGGATTCGCTGCTTTAGAGACATCGCATTTTGGGCTTGCGAGCAGGATCAAAACATTTTTGGTTCTTCTAGACCGGATTCGCTGGTTTAGGGTTTGAACATTTGGTCCTTCGAGCCATTAGGTCCTTATTACTTAGTCCTTCGCACCGGAGGGACGCAACATTTGATCGCGTCGAGCCGGATTTGGCGGTATTCGGAGATAATTATTGTTTCTAGTTACATTTGGTCTTCGTCGAGCCGGATTTGGCGGTATTCGGAGATAATTATTGTTTCTAGTTACTTTGGTATTAGTAATTGCATTTAATAGCACACTCTAAAATGGCTAAACTACTGCACAAACAATTAGACGTTGTGACAGAAAATATTCGTCGTCTATCAGTCTATTCTTCAGAGACTGATGAAAAAAGTAAAGTGAAATTTGAGGTAACTTTTCCGTCTCTCGCAGCTTGGGAACAAGAATTCAATCGTACTTATTGTGAATATTCTTCAAAGTTAAAACAAACCAAAAATCCCGACGAGGATATATTGGCAGAAATCTCCCGAGTTAAGAAGTTGTTTAATGAAATAAACGAACTCATTTGCGACATACGTGTCAATTACAAACTTATGTTCAATGGAGACACCGGATCACAGGCAGGGTCCGACAGAGCTAAATCAGAATCACATTCGATTCAATCAGCACAATCTTTGCGATATATGCAACCTAGCTTGCCTAAATTGAATCTCCCAACATTCGATGGGGAGAAAACAACTTTTATGAATTTTTACGATTTATTCACACAGTTGGTGATAAATCGGGACAGTTTGTCAGATATTGAACGACTTCAATATCTCAAGTTATCTTTAAAAGGGGAAGCCGCTAGGCTTATTACAAATATCCCCGTCAAAGCTGATAGTTTTGATATTGCATGGAACGCCATCACAGATGAATATTATCGTCCTAGGTTGTTGAGGTCGGTACATCTGAATGCACTCCAAGATGTGCAAAAGGTCAAGCAGGCAGACGCTCCTGCACTAAAATCATTGTTGAACACAGCACGCGAAAACATCGCTGCCCTGAAAAATTTAGAGGTTGATGTTGACTCATGGGGGGTCATTTTGGAAAACATGATTTGTCGTAAGCTAGATTCGGCTACTAGACGACAGTGGAAACTAACGTTGGATTCTGACTCCAAGCCCATTCATGTAGAGTTAATTGCGTTCTTGACTAAGCAAGTTTCAAGCTTAGAGGTTGATCCAGACAAACCTGTCAAAACTCACGAGCCAATCAAAAGGCACAAGCCAGCATCCCGAGCGATGACATTGGCAACTCATACGAATTGTCCGTATTGCAGAAAGTCTCACTACATCAGTCAGTGTGAAGGGTTTATAGCTCTTAAACCTAAAGGAAGACATGATGCTGCAATCAAACACAAGTTGTGCATCAACTGTCTTAGAATGGGTCACATACGCACGAACTGTCCTAGTACAGCCACATGCAGAACGTGTAACAAAACTCACCATACGCTGCTGCATTTTGGTGAAAGGTCGAACAAGTCGTTATCACCCAAGCGTGATAAAAAAATCTGTGCAAAAAAATCGTCCGTCATCACCCAAGAGTGATGCAAACTCTCAAGACAGTAGTAGTAATTCTGAAATTACCACGTCAATGTCTGCTAGGACTTATTCACTAAGTCAACACAGAAAACATACTTCGGTATTACTACCAACTGCAAAGCTGCATATATTTGACAGTGCAGGAAAGGTACATGTTGTACGTGCCTTATTGGATACAGGATCTCAGAAATCCTACATCACAAGTCGTTGTGTCCACAATTTGAATCTGTCTTTTGAAGCGTGTCAAACAAAGATTATGTCAATCAGTGACACCCACGTCAAGGACACTAGTGGTATTATACATACCAAAATCAAACCATGTCGTAGAGAAATTCCAGTTCTCGATTTGAGTTGCATTGTAATCGACAACATTACAGGCAGAATCCCAGATTATCCAATATCTCGGGATACCTTTAAACAATTTGGGAATATCCAACTTTCGGATCCCGAATGCTATAAATCTCAACGAATAAACATGCTGTTAGGAGCTGACATTTGGGGTCAGGTCATTCGTAACGGAGTTAAGAAAAGAGTCGATGGCACACTCACCGCCATCAAAACAATCTTTGGTTGGGTGGTTATGGGAGTATATACCAGCAAGCAAACAAGCAATGCTGTGGTGTCGTATCATACATACACACAAGAAGATACCCACGAACTATTGTCAAAATTTTGGGAATTGGAAAACGTTCCAACTCCATCGGTTGTCACTAAACCGGAGGATAAAATGGTGGAGGACCATTTTGTCAATACTACTCAAAGAGACTCCGAGGGAAAATACAAGGTTTCTTTACCTTTTAAACAGTACCCACCAGTACTAGGCAATTCATACAAGAAAGCTTTGTCCATTTGTCACGCACAGCTGACTCGCTTGAGTAAAGACCCAGAGTTACTCAAGGCTTATGATGCAATATTCGAAGAATATTTGCAAAAGGGTTACGTCACGAGACTTGATGTGCAACCCAATTTGAATGATCAGGATTCGTACTATATTCCACACCATGCAGTGGTTAAACCTGATAGTGCGACGACACCGGTACGCATTGTGTTCAATGCTTCAAAGCCTTCGTCTAGTGGAAAGTCGATTAATGACTACTTGTATCCTGGTCCGGTACTACAGAAGAGTATCTTCACTCTTCATTTGCGAAATAGATTTTATCCCATTTTAATTACGGGGGATTTAAAACAGATGTTCCTACAAATTAGAGTTGTACGCGAGCATCAACGATTTCTAAGGTTCATTTGGAAACCTGCGGATGCCACACATCCTATTGTGTACCAATTCAACACTATCTGCTTTGGTTTGAATTGTTCGCCGTTCTTGGCGTTGCGTACAGTTGAGCAGTTGGCGCAAGACGAAGGGAATCAATATCCCTTAGCAGCTAAAGTCCTGCAAAATGATGTCTATATGGACGATGTTGTGACTGGAGCTGAAGACATTCAGTCAGCACTGACACTGCGCCGTGAACTCACAGATATATTCGAAAAGGGAGGATTCACCCTCCGAAAATGGGCCAGTAATTCTCAAACAAAACTGGATGAACTACCAGACAATGCACGCGCAGTGAAAGATGTCCACTTCAATGACGAGTCAGTGAAATTGTTAGGTGTCAAATGGGTTTGTAAGTCCGACTGCTACGAGTATACGGTCTCAAAACCCGACGATTTGTGTACCAAAAGAAACATTTTGTCCTGCATTGCAAGGATCTATGATCCATTAGGCATTATGTCCCCATTGGCGATGTTTCTTAAACTCATCATGCAAGAGCTTTAGAAATCAAAGGTAGAATGGGATGAAGAACCTCCCGCTCATATTGTCTCAGAGTGGAATTTGTTTCTGAACAAGATCGATTGTATATCCAACTATTCGATACCAAGGTTAGCTTGTTTGGGTTCTAAATTCGATCTTATCGGATTTGCGGATGCCTCCGAGCGAGGCTACTGTGCCCTTGTCTATGTTAGAAGTTATTCAAACGATAAACCAGTGGTTCAATTGCTTTGTGCAAAGACGCGTGTAGCGCCTTTGAAAAAAATTACTATACCTCGTTTGGAATTATGTGCGGCGCATCTTCTCGCCAAACTTCTCGAGAATATTCTCGAAAATATTCCAAAACAACCGGAGGCTGTACATTGCTTCTCGGATTCTATGATTGTTCTTGCCTGGTTGCGCAAGGAACCACACACTCTGAAAACATTTGTGGGTAATCGAGTCGCTCAAATACAAACAAATTTTCCGAGTGAACACTGGTTATGTAACGTCGGAACACAATGCGGCCGACGTAGGTTCTAGATGTCTCAGTCCTCTAAGTTTCAAGACATGTACTCTCTGGATAAATGGACCAGAGTGGTTACAACAACCTTACTCGTGTAGGCCACAAAGTGAAGTGGTTCAACTTGACGAAGATCAAACCAACTCTGCTCAGACAGAGATTGCCAACAGCCTAAGTTTGTCTTTAGGGAGACCCTAAGGTGGCCGGTATGTTTAAAACTAACATGTTTTAAATGAGAGGAATTTGGAAAATATTAACCCCTTGAGGTAGCAACCCGCTGCACATGGGAATAGAACGGTTAACCCGCCCTGACTCTATTTAAATAAGTCAATAAATAAATGGAAATAACTGTTTCTGTTACTTGGAAAAATTAGTTATATGTTTTTACGTGTTTAAGTTTAATATTAGTATTGTTTGAAATAGCTGTAGTATCTTAAACTATTTATTAATATTAATATCACTGCATCTGGTTTCACGCGAGTGCGCGCGCACCCCCACGCCAAGTGCAGCCGCTACAGCACTGACCGACTGCGACCAACTCAGAGTGTCTCTGGCTTGCAAACGGTAAACACGTATCGCGTCGTCGTCCGCGAGAGTGGTTTTCCACCATTTTGCATAAACTTTCTGATTTTCATATGGTCAGTAAAGTAATTGGTTGTTTAATTATCGTACGCGTAGCTTGATTAGCCTAGCACGACTAATTCAAGGAGTATCGTTCGGTTTTCATTTAATTTGGTACTTTATAATCCGTGAATACTTTCCGGCGCCAATTTATGCAGCTAATAGACACATCTCAGGAATCAATTGTAAAATCGAACTGTACAATTTGATTTCTCACGGAACTCGTGTTGTTAGGGATTTGATTCATATTTCCTTGGGTGAAATTATTTTTATTTCTTTGTAAACCTGTTTACACACGTTCACCTTCGAGTGACGTCATCCACAGCGCATCTGCTGTTATTGTCGACTAGGTACAGTCAAGGCAACAAGTTTGCATTCTAGTTGGTTGTTATTAAATTCATTTAGAATTCTTAACATTGTTTAACTAAGTTTGTGTGGTCATACACTTATGAAATGATTTAGTTAATTCTACAAATATCGTATTTGTTCTATTTTTGGTTTATTATTGTTTATGTCACTTATATTAAATACGCTATCACATATTTCTCAGAATTGTATTTCAGTTGTTTGTTATGTTGTTGCAATTATATTTAGCACGTTTGTTAGTTCGTAAAACTAGCTGGTCCTTCGGTCGTTGTTAATTAGTACGTTTCACAAATTAGTATTATCCCGTGTATTGGCCAAGTCCAGTGATGTGAACCAGCTATCGAAGGTTGTAATTATTTTGGTTTACATATAGTTTTGTTTTATTCATTGAATTTAACATCAAACACATTGTTGGTGCTTCTAGACCGGATTCGCTGCTTTAGAGATATCGCATTTGGGCTTGCGAGCAGGATCAAAACATTTTTGGTTCTTCTAGACCGGATTCGCTGGTTTAGGGTTTAAACATTTGGTCCTTCGAGCCATTAGGTCCTTATTACTTAGTCCTTCGCACCGGAGGGACGCAACAACACTCCAAATTGCAAGTGTATTACACTCGTTTATTGTCCAGCCATTTTGTACATTGTATTTCCAACCATACATGTTAACTAACCCTAACCTTTACATATATAGCTAACTTCGATATACTACATCAGTAGATATGCTCTATTCATTCTGGCTCAAACCGGATGAACTCAGTCCATCCAGAGGTACCATGGATGTACTTCTTCAGCAACCCCTTCAGATTTAAGTGTATTTCTTTAGCAACCATTTAGGGGTGTTTTTTGTTGTTATGGGTAGTTCTTTAGTAACCCCTGTAGTTCTTTAGTAACCCCTGTAATCTCTTCGGCTAGTTCTTGTGTGTACCCCTGTGATTTGAAGGGGTGGGTTTGATTGTAACCTATCAGAGGAGGTATTTAGCTTATCTTAAGGTAAAGGTTTGAGTAGGTATTAAAATGTATTGTTTTACCAGGTATATTTTTATTGTTTTTACATACAGGTTTGTATTTATTTATTTATTTATTGATTTATTTATTATTTGGGAAACCAACAGAATAAATCCAATAATAGGTTTCCTCGGAATACATACAAATTAAATATTGTAAAATTACAAACACACCAAATTGAAAACAGATATAAAACAATAGAAAAGAAAAATGATATTTGAAATTTTACAAATACAAAAAGTACACATTGAACGTAATTAGACATTTAAGGCACGTTTAAATTGACCTAATGACAGATAAAAAAGATCTAAATGCTCAAAATTATCATTGTAGCATTGCATAAACCTTTGTATAGGAGAATTTTTGTAATTGTTAGAATTACATTTAATTGTATAAAATAATTGCTTGTTACGCACTACTACTGTTGGAGTGTGGAAATTTAAGTTGACAAGAATGTCGGGACAGTTAACAAAATTATTTACAATTTTAAATAGAAAAATCATGTCAGCATTAAATCTTCTTTTCTCAAGTGATGACATGTTTAAATTACATAATGAAAGTTCATAGTTTCTTTCATTTAAACCAAATTTAAACTTAAGCAATGAAATAAACTTTTTTTGAACAGATTCTATTCTATTAATATTTCTGGTATACGACGGGCTCCAAACTTGAGAAGCATATTCAACAATAGGACGTACAAAGGTATTAAATAATAAAGTAAATGAAGTGATGCTATTGACACGATTAAGTGACCTGTATATAAATCCTAAAGTTTTGTATGCTTTTCTAGCTATGGTATCAATATGTTCGTTAAATAGTAGTTTGGGGTCAAACAAAACCCCCAAATCTTTTATTGTTGTTTTTCTTATAATGTTAGTGTTATTTAACTTATAGAAGAAATTGATGACATTTTTATTTCTTGAAAATGATACCACAGAACATTTGTCTATGTTTAAATGTAAGTCAATCTCATTACAAAATTTTTCTAAATTAAGTAGTTCATTCTGTAATCGGATACAATCCTGTACGTTGTGAATTTCAATGAACATTTTCAGATCATCGGCGTATAATAGAAAATTGCAATATGTAAAGCATTTATGAATTGAATTAATATAAAAATTAAAGAGCAAGGGACCTAAGTGTGATCCTTGGGGAACACCTGATGGTACTGGAAATGACCGAGACTTATAACCGTTACATAAAACAAACTGAGAACGATTTCTTATGTAAGAATTAACCCAACGTAATAGTGAGCCATGAATACCATAAGACAACAGTATAGCAATAAGTTTATCATGATTAACTCTATCAAAAGCTTTACTGAAATCAGTATACACCACATCCACCTGAACTCTTTTATCCATACTTCTGCTTATAAATTCGGTGAAAGGTATTAAATTATTTAAAACCGATTTATTCGCGGAGAATCCAGTTTGTTGAGGAATAAGAATAGAGTTATAATCGGATTTAATTTTATCAACAACAAGAGATTCAAAAATTTTACTAAAGCTTGAAAGAATGGAAATAGGTCTGTAGTTGCATATATTACTTTTGTCACCAGATTTAAAGATAGGTGTAATGGAAGATACTTTCCATACATCAGGAAATAAACCCGTTTTCAGTGAGTTATTAAATAAAAGGAACAATGGATAAGCAAGGTATTGAGCACAATTTCTTATAAACAGCGGGTGTATTTTGTCTGGTCCACTCCCTTTATTTACATTTAAGTTACACAGACATTTAAAAATTTCATCTTCACTGATAAACAAATTTGCCGAATTAATAGAGTTAGGAATTGATGTATGTAATCTGTTGCTATTGTTATTAGTATTAGTAGAAGTGGTGTATACTGATTCAAAGTAATTAGCGAAAAGATTACTTATATCATCACCATTATTTGATGTAGAATTATTGTAGAGCATCACGTTTGGTAGACTGTTATCTTTTTTTAAAGATTTTATATGTTGCCAAAAATAGTTAATATTTGAGTTTAGGTTATCTTCAATATATTTAATATAATTCTTATAGTCACTATTCATTTGCATTTTCACTCTATTGCGTAGGACTGAAAAACTATTATACGCGTTCCGATCTTTGAGCAATTTCCACTTTCTATGAAATTTATTTTTCTCCTTAATAGCTTTAATTAAACTTTTGGAAAACCATCTAGGATATTTTTGATTTTTATAAAGAATGATAGGGCAATAAGCATCAAGAAGACTGTACAATATATCGTAAAAAATGTTGACATTGATATTAACATCAGAACTTAAAAATTTTCTATCCCAATCAATAGCTGACAACTTCCAAATAATATTTTCATAATCACATTTTTTAAAATTGTATGATGTGGGACAAGTAAAAGTTAATGGTTTATGATTATGGAGAGAAAAATCAATTTCAATGACAGGGTGATAGTTGTCCAGTTTGCTTAGTGGAAAGTTACATACCGTTACATTTAAATTAAAATTACTTAGAACAAGATCAAGTATAGAATTCTTATGATTTACAATGTGATTAGATTGAATTAGATTACACAGGGACATGGTATTAATTAAATGACGATGAATGTCATTATTAATATTATAAATTGGTAAAAGGGTAGATTCTTGCACTGCAGACCACTGGATGTCCGAAAGGTTATAATCACCCATAATTAAAATGTTATTGTTGGCATGATGCATACACACATTACTTAATTTTTCGAAGTGATTGACATAGATTGTTAGGTCACTTTTCGGGGGAATGTAAACACTGCACAATAAGAATTTCTGATGATTTAAACTAGATACTGACACCCAGATATCTTCAGCTGAAGAACACCATTCAAGATGCACCCTGGAGTGAAATTCTTTTGAGATCATGAACATTACGCCACCACCTTGTTTATGAATTGAATTATTTCGATCCCGTCTGTACACAGAGAATTTGGAGAGATCACATATTTCGCTGTCACTGATAGTGTCATTCAACCACGTTTCCGTGAGGCAAATTACGTCGTAATTACAGGCAGAAATTTCATTGTAAAAGTCAATTAGTTTAGATTTAAGTCCGCGAACGTTCTGATAATAGATAGAGATCATTGAAACGGTGTGCTTAATTAATTAATTTTTATTTTATTAATTTTTTAGTTAATTTTCCCCAAATCGATTTCTGAATTGATAATAATAATCGGTGATGTGTCGTTTTTTCTAGCAAATATTTTGCAGTTTTTAACCCACGTATATTTATAATTCTTATCACGTGCATGCTCTTTCGTTTTCTTCAGTAACAGTTTGTTATACGGGCTAAGATGGTCATTTACATAAATATTAGTTTTTTCGACGAAACCAATAATGTCTGTCTTCAGATTTTTGGACTGTCTAGCATGCGCAATGAAATTGTCACGTTTCAGACGAGAAACAAATCTGACAATAATATTTTTTTGACTCTTATTTTGCTGGTAATGAGACACCCGGTGTATAGCGTCAAGGTCTGGTTCCACTACTGGACAATTGACTGCATTACCGATGTTAGACAGAACGCGAATTAAATTCTCACTATGTTTTTCGGGGACTCCAACGATTTCAAGATTGTTAGAACGAGACATTTGCTCTAGATCATTGACTTTTGCACGTAAAGCATCACACTCGGATTTGAGAGGTTCAATGAGCTTAATTTTATCAGTCCAAATTTTCATTTTGTTCTCAAAATCGTCTAATTTACTGCAGCAATAATCGACAGACTTTTTAAGTTCCGCAACAGCCGACAGTATGCCGTTTAAATCCGACTGCGAGTTAGAGGATGTAATTGGTGATAGGAGCTGAGTAGGCGAAGTTGATTTGCACGTGTTGCACAGCCAAGACAGGTGTTTAGAAGATGTCAGCGCACTTTTGTCAGCAGAGGGGATATCCAAGCAATTGATGTGGAAGATAGAGAGGCAACTCCCTGCGCACTTTACACATTTGTCCTGCCTACTAACCTTGTTATTGCAGATGTCGCACACTTGAGGCATGTTGATGTATTTGGTCGACTGTAGGTTGTTGAACTTGAACTCGTACGCGACAATAACGCACAGGAACGACCTTGCACTTATGATGCAGCTCCAAAAATTGATAAACAGATGAACTAATTTATAAGAAACTGCGTCCAACACTCACAAAAACTCTGCAAAAAGTATCACAAGCCGAAAAATGATAATATATAACTAATCGGTTGATATAAACAGATATTAAAACTCATGAGTTTTAACACAGAAAACTGCTAAATAAACACCACGCAAAAAAAACAACGTCTAACACATTCAATGAAAGAACTGATTTGTACAGGTAAGTTGTGTATTTGCATTACCTATGTGATAACGTTGATTATTTTTGTACCTGTCTGTAGCAATGGCTTGTCGACGGCGGGGGATGTGTTTATTGATAAGGATGGGCGCAGCCATTTTGGAATTGGCTACGGCCATAGCGTCTGCTGGTCGACAACCGTTTGCGGGCGTCTGCCAGCTGACAACTGTGATTAGGTTATTTTTAAAATTTCAATGGCTACTTGTACTGTTACATATATGATGTGGATAGAGCTGTGTGTGACATGAATGTTTGCTGATAAAATGTATCTTTAGATAATAATTTAACCTTATAGCCGTGAACTTATTTGGAATGACGTATTTTGTTTTTAAGAAATATTTTAACTCACAACTGTTATTAGGTTATTTTTAAAATTTCAATGGCTACTTGTACTGAAATAAATAATATATATTTGTAAATCAAGTATTGCTTATTACAAAGAAAAATTGGTACACATTAAAGATAATCTGACTAATCAGTATTTTTTTTACATTTGATTGTATAGTACCCAAATTAACCATAACATAAAATATGCATTTTATTAACATGAATAGAAAAACGATAACAATGATAAATTATAAATCACACCAAGACAAGTTAAATTATTGAGAAAAAACTAATTTCAATTATTATATATACATACACATACACAAATATACATATTACGAGTATAATTGAACATTATTGATTAGTTAAGCATTGCGTTCCATACTGTCACTGTACACTGAGCACTATACACCTCATTTAATGAACGAAACATGAGTTAAACAGGCCATTCGCGAATTGTGTCACATTCATTTAATAATTCACTTTATTTTAAAGCACTACAACACACTGAAAACTTGTACACTGAACACCTCATGTACTGATACATATGTGATGCTTGATAGAGCTGTTTGAAGCGAATGTTTGCTGATAACAGTTAGTTTAGATAACAATTTAACCTTAGACCATGACCTTATTTCGATTCATGTAGAAAGTTTAAAATTACATTTGTTTTACATGCAAACCGCACATAGCCGTAGAACTAAGTTGGATTTTACGCTCGAGCTGTGAACTGCACGCGATTCCCGCGAGTGACCGCTCAGTAACGCATATAATTGTAATCTACATATAAAAAGCAAATAAAACTGTATGTCTACGTCTACGCCTATGAATTCAAAGTAATGCATTTGCATACATAACATTTGGAATAAATATAATAATAATTGCATTAGAACATTGTGATTTATTTTTACCTGGAAATACGCATCCTGGCATCCTCAGTGTGTTTGTCCCGAGTGTGTATTTCCAACAATTAATTTTAATAAAAATATTTTTATTTATGCTTTATTGTTGCATGTTTTTCATTTGAAATACGCACCCTGGCATTCTCAGTGTGTTTGTCCCGAGTGTGTAATTCCAACAATTAAGTTTAATAAAAATATTTTATGTATGCTTGTCTTGTCTTGTCTTGTCTTGTCTTGTCCTGTCTTGTCTTGTCTTGTCTTGTCTTGTGCTGTTTTGGGGTAAAAATAAAAGAACACATTATTTGGTTAATATTTTTTATTTATTATTTATTAAGTATCTTTGCTACATTATGATAAATATTTTTACAAACATGTAATAAATGTATAGGAGATTTAGCATTTTATTCTTGCGATTGTTTGAAATCCCACGATGATAAGACGCAGTGTATCTAATTGTGATGTAGTTGTGAAATTAACTTGATTCGGAAAAACAAATATTAAGTATAATATTTTTTAAAATATTCACATCATTTTGTTTATTATAACTACACATTTTACTATTTTCTATATTATTTAAAAGTTTAACAATAATAATCATAATATTTGTATTTGTTTCCTTAATTGGAATATTATTAGTTGTTTTTCCAATAATAAATGGGCATAGCGGAGACCAACGAAAATGTTCAAAAACTGGAATATCCCCATCTTCAAAATTATGTATTATAACATTACAAAATGGACATATTACTTTATCATCCATTTTTGAATAATAAAATCCAGCTCGTCTTCTACTTTAATGAAGCTTTTTGGCCACATATTTTCTTGAAAAGTGGATAGTCGCTTGCACTCACTTTCATATATATTATTGCTAAAAATATACGCATACATTATAAAATGCTAAAAAATAAATTAAGTTAATATTAATTTTTACCTTTTAATACAATTTATTTTATTTTTGTTGCATAACTGACATTGTTCAATATTTGGAGCTAATCATCAATACGAGTTTTATCAGTTGGTAAATTCCAATGTTCCACACGTGATAATTTTTTATAATATTAAATTTATTTTTATAAATTAGAGGAAGTTTAGAGAAGGAATATTATTGTCAGAACTATTTTATATTTTTATTTCATAATTATTTTATTTATTTTGAAATAATAAATATAGATAATTTTTTTTACTACATATATTTTTTAATGTTATTTATTATATTAAAATGTAAATACTTTTACATTTCCCGACTTGGTTAGCATATAGGGTGATCTATGCTTTTTGATATTTAGAAATTAAATACATCTGTAGAATCTTATACAAGAGTTATATTTATTAGTGCTATACTTTTGCTTAATTGGTGAAAAAATAAGTCGCTCCCCTTTTTAATTCTCATTCAACATTACTTTTACTTATCCAGCTATTATGTTTATTATCAAACCCAAGCCATTTAATAAATACCATATCGCCCTTCCTTCTTAAAATTTTTTCAACAAGATATATATCAGGATACTTTACTTTTTGTACTTTATATTCATAAAATCCTCCTTTTATAATTTGCCCTGACTGATCTTTAAGAATATAAGTAATAGGATTTGTTAATTGAAGCGAATGTATAGTAAAAATTTCATTATACCAATTAGGAGTATAACCTTTCACAAAAGCCCCTCTATACTTGCTTACACGTACAAAATCACCAACTTTTAGTTTTGCTTTTCCAACAATTTTAATATTACTGTAAACACTATCAAGAAGTAATTTTTCATTCTTTTTACTGACATTAATAGGTTTCATTTTAATAGTTCTGTGTTTTGTATTATTATACTTTTCCGTAAGTTTAGGTAATAAACTTAACCACTTATATGTTCCCTGTAAACTAAACTCTTTCCACATCATTGATTTTAAGGTACGATTAACTCGCTCAACAACAGATGCTTTTTTGTACTATAGCTTGAATAATGATTAATAATACTTTTCATAGCTGCTGAAATTTCAGAACCTGTTTTGTTTTTTACGGGCTTAGTCCACAAAAATTTGGAAAATACATCAATTACAACTAAAATGTAACGATAGCCTTTATTTATTCTAGCATAAGGAATTATTTCAACTAAATCAACTTGGAATAAGTCATCTATTCCTTTTGTAATTACACGCCTTCTTTGAAAGTGCACTCGTGTTGGTTTATGTATTTCTTCAACAATTTCACGTTTAATTTTCGACATAGTTAACAGGTGTTTCCAGTACAATTTCAATATATAAATCACTAGTTTTTAAGCTCATAGGACTGGGATATATTATCAATTAATTCCCCATTACAACGTGTTTACCAACTATTATTGAGCTACGGGGTTCGTTATTAATTCGGTAGTTTAGACGCTCTTTTGAATTATTTATATTAATTTGAATAATTTTACCTGTACAAGGTAAAGTGTAAAAAGTTAAATTAGAACTGTTTATTATATTATAAGTATGACTTTCTAGTTTTAATTTAAAATTTATAACAATGGTGGATTTTAAATTATTTTTCACTTTAGACAATTCTATTTGGAAATTATTTTTTAGTATATTTATTTTGTTTATATAATATAATTCTAAACTTTTAATTTGTCTTGAAATAAGAGGTATTATTTTATTAGTATATATTTTAGTTTTATGATGCTCTATATGACGTCCAAACTTATCAAGAGTCATTATTGAACTGTTGCTATTTTATAACTCCAGCTTCTTTTAACTCCTCAATTATAGATATAATTTCATTATTGTGTCCTGTATGACCGGCATCACGTGATGCAATTAAAAGCCGCAATCGATCAACCAATTCATTTCCATTATCCCAGTATATATACTCCACTCGTTTTTTAGTTAATTTTTTAAAATAAGTTTCACCTAACGAGGAACTTTGGTTTTTAGATTTTGAAGTTATATTTTTTAAGGCTAAACTTGCACCTGAGTATGAAATTGGTCTTTTAGAAACTGGAGTAACTTTCCTCTGACTCTCTAAATTTGGAGCAATAATGGAAGTACACTTCTGAGATCTGCTGCCTGAAAATTGCTCGCTATCACTATAATGTCGACGGGCAGCATTCGTTCTTTTCACAATATCAACATAATTTTTACTATCGGTTTCAGTATACCGCAATGGTGTTTTTTTTAAATAAGAGCTCATATAAACCAGGTGTTCCGATATATTTTATATTTTTTATAACTAAATCCTTACCCACAATTTTTAACTCAGAATCACCTATAAAAAATTTATCAGTATCCGCACGCCATATTTGAAATCAAATGAATTTTTGTCATCTGTTACCATCTCTTCAACATATTGCCGTGGTAATGGATCATACTGGTCTAAATACTCCCTGAATGAGGGTTCCTGAGTTAAATTAAAAATATCCTCTCTAGTTATTGATGGATGATCTTCAATCATGGGTGATTGATTTTCAATAAATACATCATTATCACCCCCATCCTCGTCCATTGATTGTGCCACTACATTTGTTTTTAAAAATTTGGGGCCTAATAAAGTTTCATTTTTTTCAGATATTTCCTCGTCTTTTACTTCTTCTTTCGGTTCACTTTTAAGTTCTTCTTTTATATTGGTCATTGGTAAATTAACTGCAATATCTTTTAAAGATTTAATTATAGGTTTATATTGTGAATCTAATTCAATTTTTCTATGTAATGCACCAAGCCTAAGGTTTTTAAGCTTTTGCTTAATAATATTCCGAGTACTAATTAAATCTTTTGTTAATTCTTCATTCATTTTTTACCAAAATTAATAAACTAGCTTTAAACAGCTATTTGGGATAATATTTAAAACAAGTGGTGAGACAAAACCAAGATCAAACACCAGGTCCAGAATAAATGATTAAGTTAACTTGTTGAAACAGGTAAAACAATTGGTGGAACAGGTTTAAGGTCACACACCAGGTTCAAAATAATAACTAGCTGATAACCAGATAAAAAAACAGAACTGATAGCTAGATAAACAACTCAAAAAACAGATATGATTAAATTTAATCTGTTGCTGTTTTATTGAACCTGTTCAGATGTTTACCGTACGACAGCTAACCAGCAACTGAAGCCTTTTAGCTCATGGCACTGTTATTTATTATAATATACTGATCAAAGCCTTTACGATAACGCCCATTACTTAAGTCACTTTCTTTGTCAATAACCATAAATTCGTACTTATTAGACCAGCAAAAAGAACAAAGATCCTTAAACTTTTCATATGACATATCTATATTTACGTGATCAGCATATAAATGTTTTAAATTATTATCATCTTGTTTAAATAATATTAATAGATTAACATTATCCCGTATAAGATGTTTGGGAATTCTGGTATAAGTCTGACATAAATAAAAACAATCTATAGCCTTATGGCGACCCATGCAGAAGTATTCTCTAATTACATCTTGTTTATCGCACGCTACATCATCAAATATAAACACAGAATTGCATTGCGCATTGCACTGCTTTTCAATATCTACATTTTCATTATATGCGAAATAACTTATTCCTTCAATTGGTTCTAGTAACATGTTTAAATACTTATATTTAGGTTGGAATAATGATTTTGAGTATATGTATACATTCGAAAAACATAGACCATTTTCGTGCTCTATAAGTGCAATCATAACATTTGTTTTACCGCATCCGGATGGACGTGCTATAATACATCTTACTATATCCGGTAACAATGTACTATGGCGCGGTTGACTACTAGCACTATCGAAATCATAATTCTTAACTTTAAAGTCATGGATTTGCTTTACAGTTTGCATTTTGATATAAATTAAATCACGAACATTACTCAAGCACAGTTCGTCAATGACAACATTAGAAGTTAGACGTGCGCTCCTTAAATAAACATGCTAAAAGTGCAGAAGAAAAAATATGACGGAAGTTTGCCATTCCGCAACGTAGTCAATAGCGTACAGAAAGCAATAAAGACAAATAGTACTGGTTCTGATTTAAATAAATCTGCAAAAATAGCTTTACGAACGGTTAAGAAAGTAAAACGAAAAATTAAACATCCAAGAGTGGTATCTGTACCGAAAACCGGAGGATTCCTTCCATTAACTCCATTTTTCGCTGGCTTGAGCGCTTTAGGCGCACTTGGGAGTGGTGCTGCAGGTATTGCCAAGGCTGTTAACGACAAAAAAGCTGCTACCGAGCAATTAAAAGAAGCTAAACGTCATAATAAAATGATTGAGGCCATTGCAATGGGTAAAGGTCTATACTTAAAACCATATCGAAAAGGACGTGGACTGCATTTAAAAAACTGCCAATAGAATTGCCATCAAGGGCATTAAGTAATATTGATCTTCGGAAATATGCTAAAGTACTGAAAATTCCATTTTTTAGAGGGGTATTCTTGAGAAATAATTTACCCGCTAAAGTAAATCGTAACGAATGCGCCATTGTTAATTTGGATGGTCTGGGTCGCATTGGGTTGCTTATGAAAAACGGAATAATTTAGTTATATATTTTGATAATTATGGAAACCAAGCACCACCAAAAGAATTAGTTGATTATTTTGGAAGCAGGTGTTCAATAGACTACAATTACAATAAATATCAGCCTAATAATAGTGTAAAATGTGGCCACTGGTGCTTAGAATTTTTATATAAATAACCATTATTACTCCTTAGAATTGGTTGAACCATCATGTCATACACATTTACGCTTTCCGGTACTAATTCAGTTATAACTGAAAATTTTCATCCGCCGATTACACTCGATGAGAATTCGGAATATGTACTCGGGTTAATAAATTTTGGAGTATATAACTCAATGCAGAATATTACTAATGAAAATAATAAATTTTATATTGGAAATTATATAATTACTATTCCAGAAGGTTCTTACGAAATAGATGATATAAATAAATTTTTAGAAAAAAACTTAGAATCAGGTAATGAATTAAATATTGTAGCAAATAATAATACACTTAAGTGTCAAGTTAGAAGCAATAAGGAAATAAATTTTACACTAAACGATTCAATCGGTGATATTCTCGGGTTTAAACCTCGTCGATTGGATGCTAATAAATTATATGAATCAGATAATCCTGTTTCTATAATTAAAGAAAATTCAATACGTATTGAGTGTAACATAACCACAATATCTTATTCAAATAATAAAAAAGTGCACATAATTCATGAATTTTTCCCGCGCGTCCCACCGGGATATAAAATTATAGAGGCTCCAAATGAAATAATCTATTTACCAATTAACACGCGAGTAATAACTACCTTAACCCTTAAAATAGGATATCATAAGGGAAAATGACTTAGTTTTGGAGAAGAACTCATCACGGTAAGACTACATCTTAAAAAACAAAATGGGAATTAACTTTAATCTTCCTGCTCGCAAGAATATAAATACTGCTCGAAACTGTAATTGCATCAATAGCAAGAAGACTGTTCAAGGGTTAACACCCATTAATTATCAGTTTTTAAAATCACTTGGGTTTAAAGTTCAATCTGGATAAACGAAGAAAGCGAATAAAATTAATAGTTATTTGGATTGGAGTTCAGTTTAAAAAATCAAAAAAAATTATTCTTTGCATTCGCCAAAATGAATGCTAATATATTGAATGTGTCAGAAAACGCATTATTTGATAATTCAATCAGCCATGCGGAAAAGCACACACACAAACCGTATGCTTCCACAACTTTCGACAATAATGATGAAATTCGCATTCCAATACAACAACAAGACTTGTACACTCTACCATGGAATAGTTTACTTTATATTGAGGGTAAGCTTCTCACGCATGATAATAAAGTGTCGACCACAGCTAAATTGGTTAACAATGCATTTGCATTCTTATTTAGTGAAATTCGATATGAATTTGGAGGAATAGTAATAGATAGAGTTCGGAATCCTGGAATAACTTCAACTATAAAGAATTATGTTTCTTACAATACAAATGTAAGTAAACGTTTACAAAATGCTGGTTGGTTGCCTGTGGCTGAAACAAAACAACTAGTTGATGATCACGGTAATTTCAATGTATGCATCCACCTCAATATGCTATTGGGATTTAGTTTTAATACGAAGCAGCACTGATTTGAATGCAATTGAAAGCAGTGACGCCAAAGAAAATATGAAAATTGAATTAAGTAATGTTCACTGGGAAATTCCACATATATCAGTAGCCGATGCCGAGCGATTGATGCCTATGAAGTATATAGAGAATAGCATTAATTTGGAGATAGCGTTACATAGCTGGGAACTTCATGAGTATCCGCTCCTGCAAAAAACACAACGTCACTCCTGGGCTATCAAAACTACATCACAGTTGGAAACACCGCGTTTTGTCATCGTGGGATTTCAGACAGATCGCAAGAATAAAATTAATAAGGATATGAGTAAATTTGATCACTGTAATTTAGGTAATATTAAGCTGTATTTAAATTCTGATATGTATCCATATGATAATTTAAATTTAAATATTAAGAATAATCATTGGGCTATGTTATATGAAATGTACACTCAATTTCAATTGTCTTACTATGAACAACCATGTGAGCCTTCATTGACACCTCACGAATTTATTAATACAGCACCCCTGGTAGTCATAGATTGTTCGCATCAAAGTGAGACATTGAAATCGGGTAATGTTGATATAAGATTGGAATTTGAGACAAATGAAAATGTATCTGAAAATACAACTGCATACTGTTTAATTATACACGATAAAATAATTCATTATAATCCATTAACAAATATTGTTAGTAATATGTAAATGTATTTCGTTTTTTAAATGTACAATAAATGTTTTACAATAATTCAGCATTTCTTATTTTAAAAACCTAAATTATTGCTTTAAAACATAAATAAACAAAATAAATAAATAACTAAATAAACAAAAAAATAAATTATTAAATGCAACTAGTACTACATTTATGTAAAATGTAAAATAATGCAAAGGAAAATAATAAAAAAATAGTATGCGGAAATAATAAAAAAATAATATAAGGAAAAGATAAAAAAATAGTTTATATATATATATATATATATATATATATATATATATATAAAAGTTTATTATTATTATTATTATTATTATTATTATTATTATTATTATTATTATTATAAGTACATAATATTTTTACTTTCATATTGCTTACAGGTAAAATAAATAATCCATAATAGGTTGCAGCTGCTTTCTTCCATCCATACTTTATTTGGTTTACATTTATTTATATATATATATATATATATATATATATATATATATATATATATATATATATATATATATATATATTACTTATTATGTTTTTGATGTGATAAAATAATTTGTTTGTCATATATAGTTTCTTCTTGTATTAAATTTTCTTTACAAAATAATTGAACATTTTTTAGTTTTGCTATTTCTTCTAAACATTCATTTTTTCTACAGTATGACGGCGATATATGAGTACCGAATATTTCACGATTAATTAGTCTGTTTGGAATTGATTGTGTTTTATTATTAACAAAGCTTTGCATTACTAATTTTCAAACCTTATCTGCATGCAAAACACTTTTCAATAGATGGCGATGGACCATCAATGTGAGTTTTGTGTATTGGTAAATTATAATGTTCCACACAACGTAATTTCAATATAACATTTGGGTGTAGCTTAAATTTTAAAGGAAGTTCTTTCCACATATTTTCTATACATATATCTTTTATATTTAATATATCACTGAAATCTTCCTCGGAAATTTGTTGACATATGTATGCAATAGATGCATATTTTTCAATTATATAGATTACATTCTTACAATCCTCTTTACTATTTTTTATTAAAAATTTATAAGAGTTATAATCTTCTTCTCATAGCTGTTTTAAATTAAAAGCAGCTGATAACAAATTGAGTGCAATAATTTTTTTCTCCATTTTAAAATTAAAAGACAACTTTTACCTTTCACGTTTAAAAATAAACTAAAATAATTACTATTGTTTTAACTTTTATAATAAGTAACATAAAAACAAAAAGTATTTATAAATTTAATACCAAGAAAGTTTAGTATTTGTAAAAAAATATAGAGTTGTCAAGACATAACTTATTACGTAGCATATTTGTTAAATTATATATCTAATTTATGGTATATTCTATTCATATAATTTTTTAATATTGCTAAAAAATCGTTATAATTATAACTGTAACGCGGTAAAAATAAATCACAATGTTCTAATGCAATTATTATTATATTTATTCCAAATGTTATGTATGCAAATGCATTACTTTGAATTCATAGGCGTAGACGTAGACATACAGTTTTATTTGCTTTTCATATGTAGATTACAATTATATGCGTTACTGAGCGGTCACTCACGGGAATCGCGTGCAGTTCACAGCTCGAGCGCAAAATCCAACTTAGTTCTACGGCTATGTGCGGTTTGCATGTAAAACAAATGTAATTTTAAACTTTCTACATGAATCGAAATAAGGTCATGGTCTAAGGTTAAATTGTTATCTAAACTAACTGTTATCAGCAAACATTCGCTTCAAACAGCTCTATCAAGCGTCACATATGTATCAGTACATGAGGTGTTCAGTGTACAAGTTTTCAGTGTGTTGTAGTGCTTTTAAAATAAAGTGAGTTATTAAAAGAATGTGACACAATTCGCGAATGGCCTGTTTAACTCATGTTTCGTTCATTACACGAGGTGTTTAGTGCTCAGTGTACAGTGACAGTATGGAACGCAATGCTTAACTAATCAATAATGTTCAATTATACTCGTAATATGTATATTTGTGTATGTGTATGTATATATAATAATTGAAATTAGTTTTTTCTCAATAATTTAACTTGTCTTGGTGTGATTTATAATTTATCATTGTTATCGTTTTTCTATTCATGTTAATAAAATGCATATTTTATGTTATGGTTAATTTGGGTACTATACAATCAAATGTAAAAAAATACTGATTAGGCAGATTATCTTTAATGTGTACCAATTTTTCTTTGTAATAAGCAATACTTGATTTACAAATATATATTATTTAATATTTATTTCAGTATAAGTAGCCATTGAAATTTTAAAAATAACCTAATCACAGTTGTGAATTAAAATATTTCTTAAAAACAAAATACGTCATTCCAAATAAGTTCACGGCTATAAGGTTAAATTATTATCTAAAGATACATTTTATCAGCAAACATTCATGTCACACACAGCTCTATCCACATCATATATGTAACAGTACAAGTAGCCATTGAAATTTTAAAAATAACCTAATCACAGTTGTCAGCCGGCAGACGCCCGCAAGCGGTTGTCGACCAGCAGACGCTATGGCCGTAGCCAATTCCAAAATGGCTGCGCCCATCCTTATCAATAAACACATCCCCCGCCGTCGACAAGCCATTGCTACAGACAGGTACAAAAATAATCAACGTTATCACATAGGTAATGCAAATACACAACTTACCTGTACAAATACAAATCTGTATGTAAAAACAATAAAAATATACCTGGTAAAACAATATATTTTATTACCTACTCCAACCTTTACCTTAAGATAAGCAAAATACCTCCTCTGATAGGTTACAATCAAACCCACCCCTTCAAATCACAGGGGTACACACAAGAACTAGCCGAAGAGATTACAGGGGTTACTAAAGAACTACAGGGGTTACTAAAGAACTACCCATAACCCCAAAAAACACCCCTAAAGGGTTGCTAAAGAAATACACTTAAATCTAAAGGGGTTGCTGAAGAAGTACACCCATGGTACCTCTGGATGAACTGAGTTCATCCGGTTTGAGCCAGAATGAATAGAGCATATCTACTTACATCCCTCCCCTTTTTAACATGATTTTTAATTTAACTTAATAAATAGTCCTTGGACCAAACTGGTGGTTTTCTGTCGCGCGGCGGCAAAGCTTTGGGATTCTTCTTAACCGGGGTGGGCATCGAAGGTGGAACGTTAGTTGTAGGGTTTTCCAGCTCGCTGTTTGTAGCTGCACTTCCGGACGAGCTATTCTTCTTCGGACTAAGCGTTTCTACCAACTTCTTCACAAATGTGGAATTTCTTAAATATTCGCCACCCTCTGGTGACTTGATCTTCACCGCACTACCTTCTTTTTCCACATACTTTGAATGGTTTATCCAGGAATGGTGTTTGAAGTTTGTGCTCTTTGGTTTCTCTTCGTACCAATACTTGGTCCCCTAAATTAATATCGGCTTCTCTAGCATTCCTGGTTCTATCGGCGTATTCTTTCCCTTGTAATTTCTTCAATCGATCACGGTCTCTTATTTCTTCATCTTCTCTTTCGAGCAACTTTATTGTAGGAATTTTGTCTTTAATTTCCTTGTTAAACATTAATGATGCGGGTGTAACTCCTGTAGTTGCGTGTTGTGTTGTGTGATATTGTAATAAATATGTTTGTACCGTGGTCTCCAAATCTTCTTCTTGAGAATAAGCGATTTTAAGACGCTTGAGAATGAATCGATTCTGACGTTCTATTTCTGCGTTGGCTTGTGGCCATCTCGGAGTAATTTTATGGTGGATTATATTTTTATCTTTACAATAATTTTCGAACTCGGAGCTAATAAATTGTCTTCCGTTGTCTGTTCGGATAGATTCTGGAAATCCGAACCTGCAAAATAATTTATTTAAGTTTTGGATGGTTTTCTCTACTGTAGTAGTCCACGACAGTGACAAGGTATCTTCCATCTGGCAGTGGCCCCATAAAATCGGCAGCTAGATCTTGCCATGGTCCTGACGGTAGATCTGTTCGGTTCATCGGTTTGGGCGGACTGTATTTGGAAACAAGTTGACAGCCATAACAGGAGCGAATGAAATTTTCGGCATCCTTATCGATGTTTGGCCACCAAACTTTGGTCCTAAGCCTTGATTTCATAGCGGACATACCTGGATGGCCTTCATGAGCTAATCCAAGTATTCTGTCACGTAGAGACAGGGATAATGATTCTATTGTTTCTCAATATGATACCCTTTGCAGTACATAGCTCAGGAGCTATAATCTTGTACCTCTTGAGATCCTGCGACCAGCGATTGGTGCGTAACCCCTCTATAACTTTTTGTAATACCTTGTCTTTTCTTGTTTCTTCCGCTACTTCCTGTATGTCCATAGCGTTCGGAATGGCGTTCTTCGCGACCCATAGCACATGCTCCTCTGTACGTTCCGTTACTGGCTGTTTTTTATTTTCTTTTCCTAAAGGTAATAACCGAGAAAGTGGATCATATATATTTTCTGGCCCAGGTTTATACTTTATTTTGGAGTCATATCCCTGAAGACTACTCATCGTTCTAGCCTAGGTCTTGGTTTCGAGCGTGGAGAAAATATAAATTCCAGTGGCTTGTGGTGTCACTAGTCTGAAACTTTTTTCATATACATAATTATGAAATTTCTCACAGGCCCACACCAGTGCCAGAGCCTCCTTCTTGAATTAGCTGTACTTTATTTCAGTTTGACTGAGTGCTCGACTTGCATAACATATTACTCTAGGCTCATTACCCTTTTCTTGAACTAAAACAGCTCCTAGCCCCACTGGACTTGCATCTGCTATGATTGTACTTTCCAGTTTTGGTTCAAAAAATCCTAACGACTTGGCTTTCGTTAAATACTTTTTCAGATTTTCAAAAATATTTGCTGCTCCTTTTTCCAAACGAACGGTTGCTTTTTCTTTAAAAGGTTTCGAAGTGGCTGCGTAAGAGTCGCAAAGTCCAGTATAAATTTACTTAAATACCCCACTAGCCCTAAAAAGCTTTTTACTTCTTCTTTAGTTTGTGGTTCTCTAAAATCCTGTACTGCTTTGACTTTGCTCTCTAATGGTCTAATGCCTTCTGAGGATAGCTCATGCCCCAGAAATTGGACAACTTCTTGTTGGAGCTTACATTTTTCCCTGTTTGGTTTTATTCCGTTCTTATCTAGGATTTTTAGCAACTTTTCCAGCCTATCATTGTGTTCAGCTTCTGACCTTCCATAGACTAACAAATCATCTATGAAAACTTTGACTCCTTCGCAGGGTTCTAGAATTTCTTCCATTTTCTTCTGAAATATTTCAGGCGCACAATTTATGCCGAAAAATAATCCTTTGTAACGGTACAGACCATTTGGAGTTGTGAATATTGTTATCGTTCTGGAGTCTTCTTCGAATTCGATTTGGTGGAAGGCTGACTTTAAATCTAAGGTGCTAAAAACTTTGCTACCTTTTAAATCTGGGAGGAAATCTTCTATTACTGGCAGGGGATGTCGCTCTCTCGTAATCGCTTCGTTTGCGTGCCTCATATCGATGCATAATCTGAGTTCCCCTGTCTTTTTCTTACTGAGAACTATTGGAGACACCCAAGGCGTTGCCCCCTTAGCTTTTTCGATTATGTCTTGTTGCATTAATTGTTCCAACTTTCGCTTTAAATCTTCTTGAAGCTGATATGGGACCTTTCTCGTTTTTTGACATATTGGCTTCACGTGTGGATTAATTTCTAATTTCTGTTTGAAATTTTGTATTTTTCCATGCCTTCAAATACTGATGGGAACCGCTTTGTGAGATCTTTTTTTTTTCTTGGAAACTAAGTTTATTTTCGTCTGAATTCGCAAAACTCCAAGTTT
This sequence comes from Harpalus rubripes, assembly GCA_963082715.1. Taxonomy (NCBI): domain Eukaryota; kingdom Metazoa; phylum Arthropoda; class Insecta; order Coleoptera; family Carabidae; genus Harpalus; species Harpalus rubripes. Next base: position 40,510,320 of record OY720453.1, read on the forward strand.
CTCAGCTGTTGCTTTTCTCAATAATGGCATTCCTCGAGCATTCACAACTTCAAAAATTATGTCTTATTTCTTTCCATTTTTCAATATTATTTCGGTTTTAAATTTACCTAACACCGGCAAGGGTTTGTCAGCTCCATATGGGAATAAATTATTAACCGATTTCAGACATGTTCCTTCAATTGATCTATTTTTGCAATAGTTCCAGGTTTCTTTATCTAATATGTTGCAGGAAGCACCTGAATCAACCAAAAATTTTACCTCGATTCCTCCAATTTGTGCAGGTAGTAACGCTGAGTTATTTCCAATGGCATTCGTATAAGAATCGTAACTATTTACGCTGAATGCATATTTCCCATCTTGGTCGGAGCCACTCTCTGAGTTCTCTTCGGAAATTTGATTTAGCTGCCTTTTCTTATTCTTCTTTTTGTTCTGTTTTCTGTTTTCGGGTTCTTTTTTTCGTCGTCTTGCAATACTTCGCGTAATGACCTAATTTCTTGCATTTTCCGCACGTTTTATTCCTTGCTGGGCAATTTAGATCGGACATGTGCTGCGTAGATCCACATCTGTAGCATTTTCTATTTTCGGTCATATGTGCCACTGTTGAATTTCCATACTTTTTCCCTTCAATTAAGTCAGCTTGGCGCTCCGCAGTTTCATGTGCTGAAGCTAATTGTATTGCTTTTTCTAATGTCATTGTAGCATCTTTTAATAACATACGTCTCAACTCATTTGATTTACATGATTCTATAACCTGATCTAGGAGCATTTCTTCTTCAGCAGTTTTGAAATTGCAATACACGCTTTGTGCTCGCAGCCGTGTTACAAATTGTGCAACAGGCTCGTTTTCTTCCGGTTTCATTTGTCTAAGAATATGCCTCTCGTATGTGTAGTTCCTAACTGGCGAGAATTTCTGGGTGTGCATTTTTACAATTTAAATACACGGATTGTCCCTCTACAACCGTTTCTCTTACTGTCTCTGGCAAGGTAAACCAAATATCCTGTACATGCTCATCAGCATGATGCAATAAAAGTGCCTGTTTCCTTTTATCTGAAATATTTGACACAGTTAAAAATAGTTCAAAGCTACGTAATCACCTTTCCCATCTCTGTCCTATTGTTGATGGTTCTCCATACGGGTCAAAGGGTTTTACGTTATTGGTTTTGTCCATTTTTTCCATTTTTCTTGTATTTTTCCTCGTCGCCAAATGTAATAACACAAAAAACACACCAAATTGCAAGTATATTACACTCGTTTATTGTCCAGCCATTTTGTACATTGTATTGCCAACCATACATGTTAACTAACCCTAACCTTTACATATATAGCTAACTTCAATATACTACACTGTAGAAAGAAGTTGAAACACTGAAACATATAAAATGAGGACGGCGGACAGCTTATAAAGGAATATTGAGAAAAAATTCTCCTAAAGGAACAGACTAGACATCAATTAATTTTCAAATTTTTTTAAGCCAAACTGAGATAAAATAAGATTTTTTCACCAATCTATTGAATGTAGGCTTCTTAATGTTTGTTTTTGGGGTTAAAAATATAATTTTTACACGAACGGACCAAAACGTACACCTTTATAACCCAATTTGCGGGTGTAAAGTATGACGGTTTGGCCCTAGAGCGATTTAATGAATCATACAAGCTCTAATTTTTATATTGAATAAATATTGTTATTGTTACAATTTAAACAATTATTAATATTGATTCTCGGACGTTTATCAAGTTCTTCTTGAACAACTTGTATTTGCATTGTGTTATTCTGAATTTGGTTAGAAGTTGAAGGGAGGCCTCTCTATCACCAATCAAAATTTGGTTATAAATTTTTAATATATTTTCCACTGAATTTTCGATGTAATTTTTAGCAACTGCTGTTGATTTCCAACCACCATTACGTTTCACACTTGCTATCTCTACTCAGGCATCAGCTAACAAAGATGCGAGGATCGTCGAAAACAGTGGCCGGTATATAATTTTGCATCCGGTAACTCCGTTGCAGTTTCCATAGATATTTTATCAAAAGTATTTTTGCCAATTACTTGTATTGAACATTTCCATTTTTATAAAAAACGAAGAAGTGTCTGTGCTGAATTTTGGGTTGGCGTAAAGCAGCATACTTTTTATACATTTCTAAAAAAATTGGTTAGTTTTCTATATTTTGTATGTCATCGATTGTTAGTTCTTCCCGACGACATGCTCCAGCTACTACCTGTATTTTTTTTTATGTTAATGTAATTCGAAGTTTAAATATAATTATTTACTCACCTTCATTAATAAATATCTATCATCTGGTGCTTCTAAGATGAACTTTTTTATTCGTGCTTTAATGAGAATTTTTGACTGTTAAATTACTAATATCGACGTTGTCGGTGTTGTATTTTCTTTAATATGCCGTAGTTTGTTCTAAACATTTTATGATCACGTTCTTCTCAAAACTTACAATTATCGAGTTTACTGTTACATAGAAATAAAGAAATAGAAAAGTAAATAATGAATAGACATTGCATATTAAAGGTACTTACGTATGATTAGAGTTGCCGTATTTTGTGAGGAGCGCGATTTAATTAACATTTAATTATTGTACATTTTATTTGAGCAGTTCAATAGAATAATTATATTGTTACTCAGTAATATATTTTAATTTAATGCAACATTGTATTTTCAGATTGTCTGTTTCTGTAGTTATTGCTTATGCTCGCATGTCGCATCATAAAGCCTAGTAGAAGGGGCAATTCTACGCTTTTAGAGCGTACATACGCATTTTCGTCATAAAATATTGATTATATATTTTTTTTAATTTGTTAAATTTGCTTCATTGTAAAGAACTCTATATTATCTTACTTTGCATTAAAACACGTCTGACCTTGAGAATTATTAAAATTCGCCTGCGGCGCATTTTTTTCTTACAACAAAAATTTCGACCCACCTTGTAAAAAAGTCTGCGGGCGCCCATGCCGTCATACTTCGGTCTGTGAAAACCAGAGTTTCTTTGATATTTCCTGAAGTTCAACTGAATACGACAACCAAACTCGTATTAACCGTATGTTTACAATTGTTGGAACTATTATTCACGAAAGATGACTATTCAAGGTCATTTGTGAGCCGTCTGGTATAATATTACTTGAAAATAACTTCATTGCATTTCTTATACGTAGGCATGCAACATAAAATATTTATGGACACATTTTAACTGACAAAATAAGTAATTTAATTGAAAATTGCTTTTTTTTCTAAATAATGCCATTCTGAATGATTTATGTTCTTCACTTATGTTTTTGCAAAATTCAAAAACATAGATTTAACTATAAACCAAGGAATAATAATTTGATTTAAATGTCAACGCCACTGGGTAAATATTAGCACAGAGGGCAGTGTAGTAGATAAGTAGGTATCTATAATTCTTCGGCATACGTCATTATTATTTATAGTGTGTTAGAAAGTAATGCCACTATTTACGTATATCTGTCACACCACATAAATTATATAGACATAGGTCAAATAATATTTCTCTTTCTAATACAAAATGTTGCTAAGCTACTGCTGTAAAGTGATGTGTATTCTTTCTTCGAACACATGACCTTGAATAATTATCTCTCGTGAATAATAGTATATTAACCTTGTAATATCAGCTTCTTGCAACAAATATTGCCTTTATAAACATTATTGTAGATACAGATTAGGGGATTCTTATATTATTAATTAATTAATAGTATTGATAGTACAAGAATACGACGATGACTATTTGCCTCTTTCTGGGGTATGTACAGCACCGCCGCCACCACCACCACCAGTTGCTGAGAACAAGATCGTTATTTTAGAGAATATTATAATAAAAGCAGCTGATGAAGTAGTGGTCGTGGAGGATGACGACGAAACCGACTCGTCTAGGAGGGTTGACGACAGCGACGCAACCTTCCTAGATTTTGACGATGATGTACTGCTGATTGAGGACTACATTAATGAAACCCTGGACAATATTGTCCAGGAAGCAGCAACGGAGCTGCCGTTGAAGACGGAGATTCAAGAAGAGAAGGAGGAAATAGCCTCTAAACGGCGAAGAACTTCAGCCAGCTTCGAAATTAGTGAGCCGTACGGACAGCAACTCGTATACAGCGACGATGAGGAGGAGGTGGAGGAAGCGTGGGAAGGAGATGAGCAGCTTGGAGATGACGTCCAGCTCGACTTGGTGTTGGGAGCAGCCGAGGTAGCGAGTTTGGCGTTTCCGAGGAACAAGCACATCGGCTACAATAACGATAGGCTGCTGGACGTCCTAGCGTTTCCAATTTCACACAATAGAAAAGCGTTCATCTCTATAGGCGTGGACCCGAATCCCTGTATGCAAGTGGCTGTGCGTTTAGTGGGTGATGTGATGCAAAAACTATTTGTAGATATTAAGGACCATGAACAATTTATTCGTTTTTTAAAGTTTATTAAAAGTAAGTGTGTAGCAATAGACCATAAATATAATATGTTTAACGTAGAGTTTACTGTACTTCCTAAGGGACAATTGAAGTATAAAGTAGGTAATTAGTTTAGATTTAGTAATACAAAAGACAATTTTAGAATATAAGGTGAAATATTTTAATATTAATCAAGTTTATAAAAAATTTGTACAATAGTTATTTGTGTATCAAGGTTGTAAAAGTGATCTTTTTTGGCCGAATCTGTAGATTGCAGCCGAGGCGACCGCCGAGGCCAGCAAATCAGATGAGGCTAAAAAAGAACTTTTAACCGAGGTGCACACAACATTTTTTAGGCGACTATCACAAAAAGATATAAACTTTATTTTAAAAATCAATTTCACAATTTTGACAGTGACAGTTATCTGACAATTACATATATTTGGTTATTCATGTCACTTGCAGAGTGCTTTGCTCTATCACCTGGACAACTCACAAAACAATCTGTTTTGTACTTTTGTGTTGTTTACTGTCAAAATATTTTAAATCGTGGTGAAAACGTGTGTATCTCGTGATAAAATATCTACAGTTATTAACTGAGAAGCAAGAAAATGAGCAGTTCAGATAGCGAAGATATCTCTAATACTCCGCCAGAAATACATGAAGCTGCGGGTAGGGCGACGTTAAATTTATTGCCCGAAAAGTCCCAGAAAATTTATCTTAAACAATTTGATATTTTTGAAGAATGGTGCAAGCTACATAAAATTAAAAATTTAACGGAAAATGTGTTTCTTGCGTTTTTTTTTCGGAGAAAGCTAAATCATTAAAAGCTTCGACGTTGTGGTCTTGCTATTCTATGATAAAATTAACCGTGATGGTAAAAAGGATATCGATATCAGTAAATTTTCAAAACTCATTGCGTTTTTAAAGAAACAAAACGTGGGCTACAAAGCAAAAAAATCGGCGTTATTTACAAGAAGTGAAATAATAAAATTCTTGCGAGAAGCGCCGAATGAAAATTATCTCATGTGGAAGGTAGGTATTCATTTTTTTTATGCATATGCACATAGTTTAAATGGTTTACTTTTTCATGAAGGTTTGCTTGATAATTGGATTAGCTGGAGCATGCAGGAGAGAGGAGTTACGAAAAATAGCGATGGATGACATTCAAGATAAAGGTGATATGCTGATAATTACAATCCCAGAGACAAAAACAGGAAATAAAAGAATTTTCACCATAACCGATGAAATAGTCGAAGAATTAAGTGCTTTAGAGTTATACAGGCAATATTTAGTCCTACGTCCTCCCCATACAAGCCACAAAACGTTTTTTGTTAACTATCGCCAAGGAAAGTGCAGCACTCAAGTTATAGGAGTGCATACATTTGGAAAAATTCCAAGTCTAATTGCAAAATATTTACAATTGCCGAACCCCAACAATTACACAGGCCACTGCTTCAGAAGAAGCTCAGCCTCACTCTTAGCAGAAGCAGGAGGCGATATTTTAATGCTAAAACGGCATGGCGGTTGGAAATCTTCGACTGTGGCGGAGGGTTATGTGGAAGATTGCATAAACAGCAAAAAAGAAATTTCAAGCAGAATTCTTACAGGTAGAGATGGAGCTTCAACTTCCTTTGTTACCACCAACAAATTGAGACTGAAAATTTGGTGGTTGATGTGAACAATTGCAAATCTGTAACAACTGGCAGTCAAGCATTGTCCACTACCTCTGCAAGTGGAATGAACTTTTCTAAATGCACTAATTGCACATTTCATATTAGTATTAATAACTAGCGAAAACTCGGCTACGCCGAGCTTCCCCTAGGGCTCCGCCGACAGTGTTTTATAATAGTCTTTACGTGCATCCAACCTGTCTACGCACAATGTAAAACCTTTTTTTTTTCTCGTTTGCCCCTGCAACCTGGCCACCCAAACAGCCCCAGCTACATGCTCACCCAAACTGCTCACGCAGCATGCCCACCAAAACTGCCCACTGAAACTGCCTACCCAAACTGCTCATCCCAAACTGCCATTCAAACTATCTATTCATACTGCCCACCCAAACTGCCCACTCAAACTACCTATCCATACTGCCCACGGAACCTGTTCAACCAAACTGCCCACTCAAACAGCACACCCAAACTGCCCGGTTAAACTGCCTACTCATACTGCCGACTCAAACTGTCGTAATCTGCAATAATTTCTTTTCTAATGTTCTTGTTGGTGTTGTAGTTGTAATACTAGATCTAGATGGACTAATAAAAATTATTTTTTTGAACAAATATTTCAAAATTAGAGTAGTTTGAGTGAAGACAACACTTGTCATTTTTGAAGGTTTGAAGTCAGAGACAGAACATGGATAAGACATTTTTTACTAATGGCAACTGTTTGGCGGACTTCTGTGTAAATCAAATGCATGTCGTATACTTTGATTAGTGAAAGTAACATGCATATCTAAATATCTAAGTGATATTCCACTCTTTGCAAATTAAACGTCATTTATGACAACCGAAAAATATTGTTCTCTAGAATAAATTAATATTCAGATTTAGCTGGTACGTAATTGGTCGACTTTACAGTATTACAACTTTTACAACTTGACAAATTATGCAAAATATGTTTCAGATTTTTCCAGATTATAATTTCTTTCAGTTCTCTTTATCATACCGTGAACTATAGAAAGCTACTCTAACCTTCGAGTTTCCCCTAGGGCTTTTATATATATATATATATATATATATATATATATATATATATATATATATATATATACATGGGTGTCCCATAACTTCAGGTACATATTAGAAGGGCATATAGTTCTTAATGTCCTGATTACGGAACAAAAAGAATTTTTTCAAATTCCTATAATTAAGGGTAGTTCACTTAAGAAGAACATTTTTTGTACCCCTGGATACTATAATATTTGGAATAGTGAAATTAGTTATAACTATAACATAAAATAATTTAACAATGAAATTAATTTATGCAATTACGTAAAGCTTTGTCACACCAATTAAGTTTGGGAGATGTGTATGTAATGAAAAAAACACACAACCTATTCAACCAGTGTCCCAAAACTGTTTCCTTCAAAAACCTCAAAAACTAATTATTGAATTTTGAAAAAATTCTTTTTGTTCCGTAATCAGGACATTAAGAACTATATGCCCTTCTAATATGTACCTAAAGTTATGGGACACCTGTATATATATATACTATTCACGAATAGTGCTAAACGTTAACATTTTTCTCAGATATCAAAGATCTCTTCTCTCAAAAAAATCTAAATTTTGACAAAAAACAAAAGCCGATCGAGCTATTAAAATTTGCCATCTTAGAATATGATTTAACATTCTTACATTTAAACAATATATTTACAATAATACAGACCGATAAGATGAAACATATAGAAGTTTAACATGGGGATTCAATTGTGCGAAAATTTGTTGTCCTGTATATTTTGGAGCAAAAATTTACATATAAAATTAATATTTACTTCTAAAAAATCTTTATTTAATACAATAGAATATCTGTTGCACGAGATATATACAAAAAAACATTTTTCTTCAAAAATCAGATATCCTATCCATGGAAATAAAACAAGATCTTATTTTCGCAGTTCAGTGTTATTGATGTTAATTGTTGTAATCATTGTGTCTACATTGTTATAATTCAGAAATAAATATTCAAATAGTATGATCTTAATTGATATTTTCTTCTGTTTTTTTTTTTATTTCCATAGCTATATGATATTTGGCGATAATGTCATATTTTATTTTATATGTGAATTATTATACTGCCGACAGATGGCAGTGCCATCTGAGTGAATATTAAAATTTATTAGGAAATTATAAAAAACTACATATCCACATTAGAGTAGAGAAACGTAAAATACATAATAATTATATTCTAAGTATAGGGTAATTATTATAATAAGTACTAGTATTGTAGCAGGATATTGATTTAATTTAGAAAATTGTCACGTTAAAATAGTAACAAAAGATGGCGCTAAAGATGGTTATATCAGTCTCACTACGCGAATTGTACACTCCAGGTAAGTGTGTCCTTGACAAGTAATATTTGGGGTGATAACTTATTGTGTAAAATGTAATGTATGAAAATAAACTTAATTAAATTGAAATAAATCATGAAAACACGTATTTTACTTATATTATGATGCAATATAATTGATGAAATACAAATAGAATTTTAAAATGATGTCTTTAAGATTTGGAAATATCCCTAGAATATGTTATTTTCCGACACAAGGTGTTTTCAGATGAAATTTGTATATGTAAAGTCATGAAACAATTATTTAGATTATGTTCTTAAAAATTAGAATTTATTACTCAATATTAAGAGTGTTTGAATGTTGGGACTTGTGAAATGAGTGTAGCTGCAGTGACAGTGAAACATTGTATACCTTCCGTCAGAGATGATGCGACGTTTGTTTTTTAATTTTTAATTATTGTACTTGAAATTAATCTATTATTTATAAAGTGAATCAGCACCTACGATTTTGACTAAGATTCAGTATGAATTGTAAAATGTATATACAGTGTGAAGTAGGCAACAGTGAATTTTTGTGGACTTTTTTTTTTTTTTTTTTACCTATGTATATACCTTGTCTTCATTACAGAACACTGCGATCCATTGTTTTAATGTAAGAATTTTGACCAGTTAATAATTTTTTCCACAAAAACTATGCACAGTAAAAATAAGAGACATATCAAAGGCAATAAGTTGATTTATTCTCTACTATTTAAAGCAAATTCCATCCAAATCGCTGAAACCGTTTCAGTTGTAGCTTTGTCTAAAAATTTCCCGATCGTCGTGATGAATTTTGGGGGGCTTGACCTTTTAGTATTAGGATGTAAAACGGCTTATTAAGTCGCAAATGCATGATTTAAAAAATATGATAATCGTTTCAAGTCATAGATAGGTAAAAAGCAGTCCGTTTTGATGTATAATAAGTCATATTGGCGATATATTCCAAAATGTGTGAAACAGTTTAAATTTTATTCATACAAAATTGTATAATATTGTTTAAAACTATGTAATATGATAAATAAAGATAAAAAATAATAATAAATTAATTTTATTGTAAAAAAAATGTAATTTTGTTATAAAATACGTAATTAATATGAAATGAATGAAGTCAGATATAGGTAAATATTTATTAAAATAATAATAATAATAATAATAATAATAATAATAATAATAATAATAATAATAATAATAATAATAATAATAATAGTAATAATAATAATAATAATAATAATAATAATAATAAAAGAACATAAAAAATTATATCTGATAATAATAATAATAATAATAATAATAATAATAATAATAATAATGAATAATAAATAATAAATAATAATAATAATAAGCAGAGAGGTACAAAAATAAATAATTTTTATTTAAAATAATCAAATAGAATAAATGTATTTAAAATGGTTTCAAAATGACATAAAACTTTTTCAGACTGTCTTCTTAAAAATTTTCACGCATACTCAATTCAAATAATTAGCCTGTATTCTCTGATTTTGTACATTTGACATCAGTACAGAGAACTTTGATCTATTGTTTTAATGTAAGAATTTTGACCAGTTAATAATTTTTTCCACAAAAACTATGCACAGTAAAAATAAGAGACATATCAAAGGCACTAAGTTGATTTATTCTCTACTATTTAAAGCAAATTCCATCCAAATCGCTGAAACCGTTTCAGTTGTAGCTTTGTCTAAAAATTTCCCGATCGTCGTGATGAATTTTAGGGGGCTTGATCTTTTAGTATTAGGACTAGCGTAACCTCGGCTTCGCCGAGTTTTCCCTAGGGCTCCGCCGATAGTGGTTTATAATGCCCACGCAACATGCCCACCCAAACTGCCCACTCAAACTGCCCACGCAACATGCCCACGCAACATGCCCACCCAAACTTCTCACGCAACATGCCCACTCAAACTGCCCACGCAACATGCCCACCCAAACTGCCCACGCAACATGCCCACCCAAACTGCCCACGCAACATGCCCACCCAAACTGCCCACGCAACATGCCCACCCAAACTGCCCGCGCAACATGCCCACCCAAACTGCCCACGCAACATTCCCACGCAACATGCCCACTCAAACTGCCCACGCAACATGCCCACCCAAACTGCCCACGCAACATGCCCACCCAAACTGCCCACGCAACATGCCCACCCAAATTGCCCACCCGAACAACCCACGCAACATGCCCACCCAAACTGCCCACGCAACATGCCCACCCAAACTGCCCACGCAACATGCCCACCCAAACTGCCCACGCAACTTGCCCACCCAAACTGCCGACGCAACATGCCCACCCAAACTGCCCACGCAACATACCCACCCAAACTGCCCACGCAACATGCCCACCCAAACTGCCCACGCAACATGCCCACCCAAACTGCCCACGCAACATGCCCACGCAAAATACCCACCCAAACTGCCCACTCACACTCTCCTTGACTTTTCTGGCTCATGCTGTATGATTATGTAATTTAAAAGATTTTTATTAGCACGATACAATAATTGGCACCCCCCCCCCCCAAATGGCCTTAAGGATATATTTATTTATTTATTTATTTATAAATGAATAAATAAATAAATAATTAAATAAATAAATAAAAAATATATAAATAAGTAAATAAATAAATAAATACATAAATAAGTAAATAAATATATAAATAAATACATAAATAAATAAATAAATAAATAAATTAATAAATTAATAAATTAATAAATTAATAAATTAATAAATTAATAAATTAATAAATTAATAAATTAATAAATTAATAAATTAATAAATTAATAAATTAATAAATTAATAAATTAATAAATTAATAAATTAATAAATTAATAAATTAATAAATTAATAAATTAATAAATTAATAAATTAATAAATTAATAAATTAATAAATTAATAAATTAATAAATTAATAAATTAATAAATTAATAAATTAATAAATTAATAAATTAATAAATTAATAAATTAATAAATTAATAAATTAATAAATTAATAAATTAATAAATTAATAAATTAATAAATTAATAAATTAATAAATTAATAAATTAATAAATTAATAAATTAATAAATTAATAAATTAATAAATTAATAAATTAATAAATTAATAAATTAATAAAATAATAAATTAATAAATTAATAAATTAATAAATTAATAAATTAATAAATTAATAAATTAATAAATTAATAAATTAATAAATTAATAAATTAATAAATTAATAAATTAATAAATTAATAAATTAATAAATTAATAAATTAATAAATTAATAAATTAATAAATTAATAAATTAATAAATTAATAAATTAATAAATTAATAAATTAATAAATTAATAAATTAATAAATTAATAAATTAATAAATTAATAAATTAATAAATTAATAAATTAATAAATTAATAAATTAATAAATTAATAAATTAATAAATTAATAAATTAATAAATTAATAAATTAATAAATTAATAAATTAATAAATTAATAAATTAATAAATTAATAAATTAATAAATTAATAAATTAATAAATTAATAAATTAATAAATTAATAAATTAATAAATTAATAAATTAATAAATTAATAAATTAATAAATTAATAAATTAATAAATTAATAAATTAATAAATTAATAAATTAATAAATTAATAAATTAATAAATTAATAAATTAATAAATTAATAAATTAATAAATTAATAAATTAATAAATTAATAAATTAATAAATTAATAAATTAATAAATTAATAAATTAATAAATTAATAAATTAATAAATTAATAAATTAATAAATTAATAAATTAATAAATTAATAAATTAATAAATTAATAAATTAATAAATTAATAAATTAATAAATTAATAAATTAATAAATTAATAAATTAATAAATTAATAAATTAATAAATTAATAAATTAATAAATTAATAAATTAATAAATTAATAAATTAATAAATTAATAAATTAATAAATTAATAAATTAATAAATTAATAAATTAATAAATTAATAAATTAATAAATTAATAAATTAATAAATTAATAAATTAATAAATTAATAAATTAATAAATTAATAAATTAATAAATTAATAAATTAATAAATTAATAAATTAATAAATTAATAAATTAATAAATTAATAAATTAATAAATTAATAAATTAATAAATTAATAAATTAATAAATTAATAAATTAATAAATTAATAAATTAATAAATTAATAAATTAATAAATTAATAAATTAATAAATTAATAAATTAATAAATTAATAAATTAATAAATTAATAAATTAATAAATTAATAAATTAATAAATTAATAAATTAATAAATTAATAAATTAATAAATTAATAAATTAATAAATTAATAAATTAATAAATTAATAAATTAATAAATTAATAAATTAATAAATTAATAAATTGATAAATTGATAAATTAATAAATTAATAAATTGATAAATTGATAAATTGATAAATTGATAAATTGATAAATTGATAAATTGATAAATTGATAAATTGATAAATTAATAAATTAATAAATTAATAATATTATAGATGTTTGGCAACACTTGAGTACGGACTTCACATTAGTCTAGTTAGGAATATTTGTTTTTTACCTAGTTACTTATGACATATTTGGCGACACTGTTCTAGTACATATGAAATGTCAAAATTTATAATTTTTAATTAAAATGTTTTAGGCCTTTTTTACCTGTGCGGATATAATTGCCCATTCTCAAAATTTATAATTATGAATTAAACTTCTTTCAAATTGTCTCCATCTCATAAATATTTCTATTTGAAGGTTCAAAATGACATGACAAACATGGCGTTCTTCGTCTTACATTTTTCAAGGAGAACTGTGATCATTACAGTGACCTATTGTTTCTGTCCCAATTTTCAATCTTTAATAATGTTTTACACAAAAACTATGCATCCTACAGAAATTTGATCCATTAGAAGGGAGCTGAAGCCAATCATTTCCTACAACTTGGTACAAATTTTACGAAAATCGGTCGCTCCGTTTAAGCTGTAGCCTTGTCTAAAGTTTGGCGATTGATTAAAGAATATATAGAGAGTGAATCTGATCATTTAGTATTAGGATAAGCAAAATATAAATTAATTAGTATCATTTAAATATTTTCTATTCATGTTATAATTGTAAATTTAATATCTTGGCTATTTTTTAAGTTAGTTTTGTTGTCTGTTCATTTAAATGGTTTCAATTCATGTTCTAATTTTAAGTTTAATATCTTGTCTATATTTTAAGTTAGTTTTGTGTGTTTGTTCATTTAAATAGTTTCTATTCGTTGTAATTGTAAGTTAAATTGTAATTATTTCTAAATACGAGTATATGTATTTGTGTATTAGGGAGTATTGAATTTACTATTTAAACAAACGAGTGATTGTAGCGGCCGTAAAGTAAATGCGGCCGTAAAGTAAAAGCGGCCGTAAAGTAAATGCGGCCGTAAAGTTGTTTTTGACAGATGTCAAAAAAAAGTGACACTTTACGGTTGTCAAACGATACGTAAAACAACTATTTATGTAATAGCCGCCTAAAAAATATATTTGTATATAGTTTTAGATATAATTTAGATTTAGAGACTAGTTTATATGACAATATTTATAAAGAAAATGTAACATGTATTAGATTATGAAGCGAATTATTTATTTATTATTATAATAAGACGATAAATGATGTAAAGTGTGTGAATGTATTTATAAATAGAGAAAAAAATATATAATTAAAAAAAATATTATTTTCCCTTATTTTCCTTATTTGTTTACCTGGATTTTTTTTAAATCTGACACTTATCTGCTTATCTGGTTTCAGTATTATCTGTAGTGAGATAGCTAGGGTTTGAAAAAACTAATTAATTTTTTTCAATAAAGATGTAATTATTAATTATAATCATTTTCAACATTTTATTAGCAATGCATCTAAGATAATTTGAATAAATATTTGATTTTTTTTTGACAAAATGTATTACTTTAAAATTTGATTTAAAGCACTGTTTTTTTTAAAAAAAAATCAGGTCAATAACCCTGGAGATATCTCACTGGGGCGGCCTAAAGGTTCGCTATTATAAAAAAGCCAGCTCAAAGGAAATCTGGTTAGTATACCTGCACTCTACGCTTGTCTAGTTTCATAGTGAGTGAACAATGGATCAACAACATTTTGATAACTTCTTTTATATTTGTGAAGAGATTATTGACTCTTCATTGAGAGAAGAAGAGAAAGAAGAAGATAATTATAACGCCTTCTATCAAATTTGTGAAAATTTGATAGATGACAGTTAAAATCAAATAGGCCAGGGAGACATCGATTTGCCTCGCTTCACCATTGTTTCGGACATTGAGTCGCATGCAAAGCGGTTTAATGTTTCGGGAAGGAAAATCACGTTCCGCATGAATGACCCACCCGAGGGTCAAGACTCAGTGAACTGGTTTTATAATAGTATTAAAAGTGTCACTGAGTACGTTATGGCCACTGTAGAGCCCTCGGATTACGTAGGATTTATATTTCAAACACCGCTCCTTGAAAACGGGCCTGCGTGGCTCAGTTTTCGACGGGCAGATCAACTGCATATTGATGTTGTATGGGAAGCCATTGAGAAGATCTTACAGAGTAACAGGGAAATATTTTCAGACGAGCAATTCTCTGTAGAAATGATTACAGTTAAAATACCTGCAGGATGTGGCAGACTGCGTGGACATGAACTATCATTTGCGGAATTTTGTCGCAAAAAACTGGCATTATAGAAATAATGAATAAAGACAATTTATGGCTACCTCTTGCACTTGTGATTGCAGATTTTTTTCGAAAGAACGAACAATGTTTAAAACATATAATAAATGATAAACGCGGTATCCAAAGTGTGAGAGTACGCGACTTATTGTTAAAAGCAAATGTGCAAATAAGTGGAAATGGCGCCGGTATTCCTGAGCTCACTGAAATCCAACGCTATTTTACTCAATATAACATATGTGTATATGAGTATAATACCCGTGGAAACGTGATATATGAAGATGCAAAAGGAAAAAAACTTCCAAGACTGAATGTTTTGTACCATCAAAATCATTATTCAGTGATTAAAAGTTTAACGGCAGCATTTTCATGCACTTTTTTTGCGAAAAATGTCAAGAAACAGACATTCTTGTGAAAATACTTGCTATTTTTGTAAATATTCGCCACCCTGTTCACGCACTCTTGAATTAATTAAATGCGCTCTATGTGAAAGAAAGTTCCGCGGACAGCAATGTTTTGATAATCATAAAAAATCAGTGTGTAAAAACTAAAAAAATGTGTTAAATGTCTGAAACTATATCAGTGCAATAAAAAGGAACGTCAACACGTATGTGGCGAGAGGTACTGTAAAATATGTGAAAATTATAAAAAATCCGGACATTTGTGTTATATACAGAAAGACAATTCAAAATTCAAAGAAAATAGTTTATTTATTTATTACGATTTTGAAACACGTCAGGAAAAAACTGTGGGTGAACATTTAGAACATGAAGTTAATTTATGCGTCGTACAACAGTCTTGTTCTACGTGCTGTAACATACCCGACATAAAACAGTTTTGTAGTACATTTGGTATTCGACAACACATTTTTACGAATGATCCTGTTAAAAAAAAATAAGTTACGTTGTTCTACCTAGAACCTCTTTTGCATCAATTATATCTTGTGACGAACTTTGGGTTGGGCACAAGGTATTTGGCGCAAGTTTGCCTCGGGCGCCAATCTCGGATAATCACAGTCGGGTTATGTCCAGGGTTATAAATAAAACACAGGGCTCGATGAAGATGTGGTCTTTTATTTTCACAGCCAATTTCTTACAGTCGCTTTGGCTCACAAAAAAAATGACTAGACAGTTCCTGAATTATGGCCGGTGCAAGCTTAATGGTTTGTCTAATGCCGGCGTTCCCTCGATCCGATGATTCCTTTCGATCTAACTTAGCCCCACCTGGGTCTAACTCCAAACCGACGCCCGGCGTCGCGACGCGGATCAGCGTTGGCGACTCGGGACACGCTCACAAGTCGACTTCCGAAGAGTAGATTTCAATTTCCCCCGAAACTCAAAAACGACGCCCGGCGTCGCGACGCGAATTAGCGTTGGCGACTCGGGACACGCTCACAAGTCGACTTCCGAAGAGTAGATTTCAATTTCCCCCAAAACTCAAAAACGACGCCCGGCGTCACGACGCGAATTAACGTTGGCGACTCGGGACACGAGTCCAAACTTAATATCGAAATCGGTACTTTAGTACTCCAAACGGTTCTCGAGTTTTAGCCGCAAAACCAGATGATGACGTCACTGGTACGATCTCCAGTAGGCAGAGACGTTATTAACTCTACTGGGCGTCTTCCGCGATCTCGATGCTTGCCGGAGCCGACGGTCGTTGTTCTAGTCTATCCTCCGAGGTCTGATGATCTCTCCACTCTAACGAGTCGAGGTTTCTCTCCGAGGATTAGTCCTAACTCAACGAACGTTCTGAACACCCAACTTTGGGTCGCGACAAAAATCTCGTGGCAAACGTGGCGGCGTCGCGGTCTCTGGTTTAAGAATCTCCACTGAGGGTTATCGATGGTCTCTCCACTCAACGAGTCGAGGTTCTCTCGGTGGGTGACACAGGGAACGTGACGTTTTACACCCAAATATTGGGTCGCGTGGTTTAACACCGGACTACTCTACCCAGAACTTTAGTTCTGTCAAAAAAACCCCGTTTTTGATCTTTCCACAAAAACAAAAATTCTTTTACCTGCAATTTCCAGCAGTTTGCTACGTTCAAATCTCTCGTCTTCTCGCTGAGGGTTATACTTAGAGCTCTCTGCGTCTCGCGGAGGAACACTACTCTATCTTTACTTGCAAATCGGCCCGGCTTTTATAGCCAAAACTTAAGAAACCAAATTAAACTTGCACCAAGTGGTCTGCAAAGCATGTGACAATGGTAATACAATGTAAGATTTGGAACAAGGGTTGCTACCTAAGAGACCAGGTTTACAATAACATAATTCGCAAGCCCTTGACCTCCGAACTCCGAATAAAAGTTTTCATACTAAACTGTTTACTAGTACTAGCGCTATAATCAATTAAAGTTACGGTTTACTGATAATAAACAAAATAAGGGTTGCAAAGGTAGTTTCTCAGTATTTTACAGTACTCCCTGCAAAACTGTAATAATACCCTGCTACACACAAATTTTCACAGTACTACCTCAACCAGTACTACCGATAACATTCCAAAATATACTTAAAGAATGAATGAAAAAGAAACCCTGATGGAAATAACATGAAATACTTTGTGCGAAGCCCAGCTTCGTCACAATCTATAAACATTTACATACCATTTCCATATATTTATACTGTTGAATTACACCAAAACAGTCTTCTCTCGTAGTGGACAATGCTTGACTGCCAGTTGTTACAGATTTGCAATTGTTCACATCAACCACCAAATTTTCAGTCTCAATTACATTGTTGGTGGTAACAAAGGAAGTTGAAGCTACATCTCTACCTGTAAGAATTCTGCTTGATATTTCTTTTTTGCTGTTTATGCAATCTTCCACATAACCCTCCGCCACAGTCGAAGATTTCCAACCGCCATGCCGTTTTAGCATTAAAATATCGCCTCCTGCTTCTGCTAAGAGTGAGGCTGAGCTTCTTCTGAAGCAGTGGCCTGTGTAATTGTTGGGGTTCGGCAATTGTAAATATTTTGCAATTAGACTTGGAATTTTTCCAAATGTATGCACTCCTATAACTTGAGTGCTGCACTTTCCTTGGCGATAGTTAACAAAAAACGTTTTGTGGCTTGTATGGGGAGGACGTAGGACTAAATATTGCCTGTATAACTCTAAAGCACTTAATTCTTCGACTATTTCATCGGTTATGGTGAAAATTCTTTTATTTCCTGTTTTTGTCTCTGGGATTGTAATTATCAGCATATCACCTTTATCTTGAATGTCATCCATCGCTATTTTTCGTAACTCCTCTCTCCTGCATGCTCCAGCTAATCCAATTATCAAGCAAACCTTCATGAAAAAGTAAACCATTTAAACTATGTGCATATGCATAAAAAAATGAATACCTACCTTCCACATGAGATAATTTTCATTCGGCGCTTCTCGCAAGAATTTTATTATTTCACTTCTTGTAAATAACGCCGATTTTTTTGCTTTGTAGCCCACGTTTTGTTTCTTTAAAAACGCAATGAGTTTTGAAAATTTACTGATATCGATATCCTTTTTACCATCACGGTTAATTTTATCATAGAATAGCAAGACCACAACGTCGAAGCTTTTAATGATTTAGCTTTCTCCGAAAAAAAAACGCAAGAAACACATTTTCCGTTAAATTTTTAATTTTATGTAGCTTGCACCATTCTTCAAAAATATCAAATTGTTTAAGATAAATTTTCTGGGACTTTTCGGGCAATAAATTTAACGTCGCCCTACCCGCAGCTTCATGTATTTCTGGCGGAGTATTAGAGATATCTTCGCTATCTGAACTGCTCATTTTCTTGCTTCTCAGTTAATAACTGTAGATATTTTATCACGAGATACACACGTTTTCACCACGATTTAAAATATTTTGACAGTAAACAACACAAAAGTACAAAACAGATTGTTTTGTGAGTTGTCCAGGTGATAGAGCAAAGCACTCTGCAAGTGACATGAATAACCAAATATATGTAATTGTCAGATAACTGTCACTGTCAAAATTGTGAAATTGATTTTTAAAATAAAGTTTATATCTTTTTGTGATAGTCGCCTAAAAAATGTTATGTGCACCTCGGTTAAAAGTTCTTTTTTAGCCTCATCTGATTTGCTGGCCTCGGCGGTCGCCTCGGCTGCAATCTACAGATTCGGCCAAAAAAGATCACTTTTACAACCTTGATACAAAAATAACTATTGTACAATTTTTTTATAAACTTGATTAATATTAAAATATTTCACCTTATATTCTAAAATTGTCTTTTGTATTACTAAATCTAAACTAATTACCTACTTTATACTTCAATTGTCCCTTAGGAAGTACAGTAAACTCTACGTTAAACATATTATATTTATGGTCTATTGCTACACACTTACTTTTAATAAACTTTAAAAAACGAATAAATTGTTCATGGTCCTTAATATCTACAAATAGTTTTTGCATCACATCACCCACTAAACGCACAGCCACTTGCATACAGGGATTCGGGTCCACGCCTATAGAGATGAACGCTTTTCTATTGTGTGAAATTGGAAACGCTAGGACGTCCAGCAGCCTATCGTTATTGTAGCCGATGTGCTTGTTCCTCGGAAACGCCAAACTCGCTACCTCGGCTGCTCCCAACACCAAGTCGAGCTGGACGTCATCTCCAAGCTGCTCATCTCCTTCCCACGCTTCCTCCACCTCCTCCTCATCGTCGCTGTATACGAGTTGCTGTCCGTACGGCTCACTAATTTCGAAGCTGGCTGAAGTTCTTCGCCGTTTAGAGGCTATTTCCTCCTTCTCTTCTTGAATCTCCGTCTTCAACGGCAGCTCCGTTGCTGCTTCCTGGACAATATTGTCCAGGGTTTCATTCATGTAGTCCTCAATCAGCAGTACATCATCGTCAAAATCTAGGAAGGTTGCGTCGCTGTCGTCAACCCTCCTAGACGAGTCGGTTTCGTCGTCATCCTCCACGACCACTACTTCATCAGCTGCTTTTATTATAATATTCTCTAAAATAACGATCTTGTTCTCAGCAACTGGTGGTGGTGGTGGCGGCGGTGCTGTACATACCCCAGAAAGAGGCAAATAGTCATCGTCGTATTCTTGTACTATCAATACTATTAATTAATTAATAATATAAAAATTCCGTAATCTGTATCTACAATAATGTTTATAAACATTTGTGTTATATACAGAAAGACAATTCAAAATTCAAAGAAAATAGTTTATTTATTTATTACGATTTTGAAACACGTCAGGAAAAAACTATGGGTGAACATTTAGAACATGAAGTTAATTTATGCGTCGTACAACAGTCTTGTTCTACGTGCTGTAACATACCCGACATAAAACAGTTTTGTAGTACATGTGGTATTCGACAACACATTTTTACGAATGATGCTGTTAAAAAAAATTAAGTTACGTTGTTCTACCTAGAACCTCTTTTGCATCAATTATATCTATAAACATTTACATACCATTTCCATATATTTATAATATAAATTTAAATTTTTGTAATTTTTACAATTTATTCCGTTATGACATCTATCAGTGCTTACTATAACTATAAACTTATTCTGATTTAAATAATTTATATTTAGTTACAATTTATATGACGGAGTGTACTTTTTAAATTTGCAAACGCGCGAAGTTGATACGCGTTAACTGCATGGGCTAGATTTGTACGTTCTGAAACAGTGCTTGGCAGACGATGTCCAGGTCGATCTGTGTACATGGCTAGATTTGTACGTTATGCCGCAGTGTTTGGCAAGAGATTTATAGAGCAATCTATGTACATTATGACGGAGCGTGTGTCCCCATGTGCCGCTGCATGTTTTTCCCTTTCATGTACAAAAATAAATTGCCAGACCACAAAACATTTCTTCCACCTTCGAATTAAAATTTTGAATTTCAATTTTTCTTGCACTATCAATTGCGGTAGAAATATTTTGCTTCCTTAAAAGTATTAATTTAGCATGAATTCAATACCTCCCTTAGCGAGAGGTAAAAATATTTCTGTTAATTATGTAAAAATACATTAACATCTGTAAAATTAAAATTTGATTGCCGAAAATAATTAAATTAACGCTAGTTTATAATATTCGCCTCCTTTAATTTTCTTTCCAACATTGATAACGAACCCTTGCTTCTATACTTACTTGTTTTGTCGACTCTATTCGGAAGTTTTCGACAAGGTAGGGTGGAGCTAATGAGATCAACCCTAACAATACACACCTGCGACATGTATATGCCCATTCTGGTACTAGAATTGCATATTAGTTGTTCTTTCTGTACTAAAAAACTACGTAAGATATTTTCAAAAATGAAAGACTAATAGATTTCATAAATATGTATCTAACTCTCTACAATCTTATTTTTACCTTCCGTCACCTTTAGGTAAGGAAGGTATTGTCTTCAGTCAAAAAATTCGGTGGTGAGTTTTTGATGAATAAGCACGTTTTAGGGTCCCTAGAATACGATTTTACTATTTTTACGATGTCTGTATGTGTGTGTGTGTGTGTGTGTGTGTGTGTGTGTGTGTCTGTGTGTGTGTATGTGTGTGTGTATGTGTGTGTGCGTATGTGTGTGTATGTGTGTGTGTGTGTGACAAAATTATCTAATGCGATAACTCTAATACTACAATTCCAAAAATTATAATTCTTTCATATTCTTCTTCGTTACATCCATACGAAGAGCTGATTAGATTTTGGTTATAATTGGTCAACCGGAAGTACCCTCATTTGATGATTTTAAGTTTTTCTTAAAAAAAAAACGATGTTAAATATAATTTTTTCACATTTAATATTATTATAAATATTAAAGAATATTTTATTCTCTATACGATTTGATAACATTTTATATTTCATATTCAATGGATATAGAGTTAAAAAATTATAAAGAAATTAAATAGCATATATTAGCCAGCTATGCCATAACTCTGGAAACAGCTGCTATATTAAGAAAATTCTGATTGAAAGGTGTCAGTGTCAAGTGCAGTTGACAGTATGTTTGCGTTGTAATTTTACTGGAAATATAGGATCTTTTGTTAGAAACTTTCTGTATGGAATTTGTATAAAATACATACGACTGCCTTCAAGTAATGTACAAGAAATACAGGGTGCGACAGAGGAACCGGGAGTTTTTCAATTAACAATTAAAAATACCAAAAATCATACAAAACAAATTTTTATTACACCAAGATGAAGGTAATATGTTGCCATTTTACATAATCGGAAATTATGTTTTGAAGATAACGTCAGATAGATGGTGTCCATCCTGTCTCACACATTCTTGCAGTCGTTCCCTGAAGTCTCGCATTACTCTTTGCAGTAGGTTGTTGTTGATCGCAGCAATTTCTCTGCGAATTGTATCCTTCAATTCTTCCAGTGTGCGAGGTTTCCTAATGTAGACTTTCCCCTTTAAATACCCCCAAAGAAAGAAATCGCAAATGCTAAGATCGGGGGAACGAGACGGCCATGCAACATCTCCAAAGCGAGAGATGACGTGTTGGGGAAACATGCGACGAACCACCTCCATTGATGCTCCTGCTGTGTGAGCTGTTGCTCCGTCTTGTTGGAACCACATGCGGCGCATATTCATTCTCTTACGGCGAAGTTCAGGTCGCAGGAAATCATTGAGCATTGTGACATATCGCTCAGAATTTACTGTAACTGTGTTCCCTGCCATCTCAAAAAAATAAGGCCCGACAACACTTCTTTCGCTCACTCCACACCAAACGGTCACTTTAGGGATATGAAGTGGACGTTCGTGGATTTCACGTGGGTTCTCAACAGCCCAGTACCGACAATTTTGCTTGTTAACCGGCATGGTTAAATAAAAATGAGCTTCATCACTCATCATAACCAAAGGACCTTCTGCGAGGATTTCAAGCATTCTTTCGGCAAACGTTAGTCTCTGATGGTAATCTCGTGGTTGAAGTTGTTGAACCACCATTAACTTGTATGGGTGAAACTTTAATTCTTGGTGTAAAATGCGACGAACAGACCGATCCGAGATTTGAAGCGCTGCAGCTTGGCGCCGAGCAGAACGCTGTGGACTCGTAGTGACTGCCTCTCTCACTCTCTCTATGTTTTCTGGGGTGCGTACACTCCGAGGGAGGCCAGGAGGTTTTTTTTCATTACAGAACCAGTTGTACGGAATGCATGGACTCACCTTAATATCGTATCTCGCTTGGGAACACTTCCATGGCGGTCGATGTTGAAGTGCTGACGGAAAAGCCGTTGAACCTGTATCACTGAATCGTTGTTTCTAAGCAATTGTTCAACTGCGAACGTACGATGTTCTAAACTCCAGCGCTACATTGTAACTAAAACTGCATCCCTTTATGAAGGTATTGCGCGCGGGTAGAGACCTCAGATCCCCACCATTTTCGAGTACTACCCATTTCAAAAACAAACACACACACGCACGCACGCACGTACACACAAACAAACACACAGACACACAAACACAAACAAACACACACACAAACACACACGAACGCACGCACGCACACACACACACACACAAATACAAATACAAACAAACACACACATATACAAACACACACGAACGCACGCACACACACAAATACAAACAAAAACACACACATATACAAACACACACGCACGCGCACACACACAAACACAAACAAACATACACACATACACACACACAAACACAAACAAACACACACACACACAAACACACGCACATATACATACATACAGACATCATAGTAAAAATACTAAAATCGTATTCTAGGGACTCTAAAACGTGAACATCAAAAACTCACCACCGGATTTTTTGACCAAAACAATACCTTCCTTACCTAAGGGTGACGGAAGGTAAAAAAATGAACTATAGTTAGCAAAGATATGTATTCGGACAATGTTCACTTCCAGGTAAATTACTACGTCTTGGGTATTTCTGTTCGTAACTACGAATAGAACAGTAGGAGCAGTGATCGTTATTACAGAATGGATAGGAAACAGAGCGTTTCATAAATTGCTAAAAATGTTAAGCAAATAATATACATTTTCGGGATGCGTGTAGCGATAGGTTAAAGCGTCATAATATAATAATACTCGCATAATATTAAACCATTGTACTTTATTTTTGTTTATTTACATGTATCTTTATGTCATAACTATCCTTGTAGAATTTAATGAATAAGAATAGAATTGTTGCTAAGCAAAATAGACCATAGTAGATTAAAACGGGAAATTTAAAAATCTCTGGACATTTATCTCTTGTATATAATATGACTGGAAAATATGCTAATCCGTATATGAACTGAATCTGAAACAAAAAATTATATATAGACACTGGAATTTGCAAGGTTACCTCGATGATACTTTATCTAAATCAGTTTTTTTTTTAATTTTGTGATTGTTTTCTTTGTGTTTTTTACTTCCCGCTACCCTTGGTAAGAGAAGTATACATAGGCGTGCGCACGGTGGGTGCCATAGGTGCCACCGCACCTTCTAATATATTAATACAAGGGCTGTTCTCTTTCCACTCAGCCTATCTAGCAGTGACGTAGCTAGAACTTTTGCCGCCCGGGCCGGTTCATAAGTTTGCCGCCCCTTTCAATACCCCAAAAATACAGAGCGATCAAAAATAATTCAGTTCGCAATAAAATTCGAGTGATTGAAATATTTTAGATAATTTTGTGAGTAATGTAAGAAATAAAAGGATGTGGGTAAGTAAAACAACAACTATTTTAATAAATAATTGTAAATGTATTCTTATCTAAATTGTCAAATTGTGTGTCAACAACAGGAAATACATTTTATGTATCCGTCTTGCTAGTTACAAGTATTTTTTTGTATTGCCAACTGAAACTGAATCACTTATTTTTGATCACTCTGTACTAGAAAAAGTCAAAGTAAAATCGAATTTGAAATTTTATTAATATTGCTCAATATTTGTACAAATGCATATTGTTTGAACCGTCAGAAATTCTGTTTTCAAATGATATGTTATATATTCAGTACATATATATAGATCATTGAACAGATTTAATTTTTATATTCTATATTTAATAAGTATTGTTATTATTTTCATATTTTGTAACCTATAAAATCAAAGTTCAGACAATTAAACGATATGCTTTTCTTTGATATTTTGTTTCAATTCCATGGCTTTCACTACAAATGAGCTATATTTATAAAATATCAAATTCGGTTTTACAGGTTATAAACAAAGTGTGTAAAAATAAAATTTGATTAGTGATTTAGGTATAATTTTTTTATCTGTAACTTTTGACACATTTTTGTAAGAAATTAATGGGTATGAATAGGTAACTTTGTAACTACAACAAAATAATAAATTACATTGTATTCGCTATATAAAATATTTTAAGCACACAGCTGGTATTTTTAGTTTCAAGTATAGTTTTTAAGTAATAAAAAGTGCCGCCCCCAAAAAAGTGCCGCTCGGGGCGGACCGCCCCCTCCGCCCCCCGCTAGCTTCGCCGCTGCTATCTAGCAGGCTATGATATTTTGAAACAAATTTTGTTTGACACTTTAATCACAGTATAGTGAATAAGCAGTAGCGACACTTCGCTGATTTTCGTTCCAACCTGCTCGGGTTGAAGGGGGAAATAACGAGGAGCGGGACTTTGAATCAGATTCAAATAATATATTAAGAGCATATTCAATGTATTTGTAATAATTATCATGTATTTGTTATAATTTTATAAAAAAATATATATATTTTAATATTATGCACAGGTCTTGGAAGTGTTTACTCTATACCGGGTGGCGCTCGAACTCCGTTACATAGGCATTTAACTTATTGCAGTAAAACACACGTTTGGGAACACTTATTGCATCATATTAATAACAAATTGTTTAAAATTAATTAAAAATAATTAAGTAAAATAAGAAAATGTTATGGCAATTTTAATGTCATAATTCTTATTTCCTATAAAAGAAAGTTTAACATGCAAATGTTCGTATCATGGTGGTAGGGTTCTTGCTTTTTGTTCCAAAGATTGTGGGTTCAAACCGCCAGCACACTTATTTAATTTTAAAAAAAAAATTAAAGTGTGCTGGGGGTTTGAACCCACAATCCTTGGAACAAAAAGCTAGCACGCTATCACTATGCTAGCTATGCAATAATCAGCTATGCATTTGTTACTTGGTTATTGTGTATATTTATTTCATTAATACACGTATTTTTATAAATATATAATTATTTATAATATTTGGATTTGATATATAATATTTATTACTTGGATATTGAATTATTTATTATTATTGGCTTTAAATATATTTTTTTTTACATATTTATATTTCACTATTATCTATTTTTACCATATCACACTTTATCATTCGATATTAAACATATATTTTTATGTTTTCTTCAAATTTCGCGCTCCTCATTATTACCCCCTGCACGCCGAGCAGCCTGGAACGAAACATCAAAGGTTCCGACAAAAGTGTCGCTACTGCTTGTATTCTCTATACTGTGCTTTAATCTAGTTGTTTACAAGGTTAATTATAGTGACGGTTGTTAAATATAATTGAATGTTGTTTAAATACATCATTTTTAAGTAATCCCTTCCCCAAGAAATCATTGAATTGAGTAAAGAGCATTATTGAGCTGTGATTTTTTTACAATTTCAAGCGTGGATTAAGCCATCGAGAATATTTTGAGGAAACCCATCGAGTGTTTGGTGACAAGTTGTGTTCCTTAGGTACCGTAAAGCGGCGGTACAATGAATTTCAGCGTGGCCGACTTTCTTTAAATGACAGTTTTCGAGATCCTAAGCCAAAAACGGCAGTTACCGAAAAGAATATTGGTCTTGTTCAGAACCTGATTAAAGAGGACCGGCATGTTACTGTCAGGAATATTCAAGCAACTTTGTTTAAAGATTGGTGCGAAAGCAATTAAAACCATTTTAGACCAACATTTGATGGTACGCAAGCTTTGTTCTCGTTGGATTCCCCACAATTTGACTACAGTCAAAAGACAACCGTTTGAGACGGTGCAGATCTACACTAGATCGCTTTGACAATGGATCGTTTAATTTGGTGTACAACTTCATTAAAAGTGACGAAACATAGGTATACTGCTATGATCTCGAAAAAAGCAACGGTCAGCAGTTTGGGTCTTTGAAAATGAGTCGGCTCCAACAAAAGTTATTCGCAAAAAAAGCCGAAAAAAAGATGGTCGCCACGTTTTTCGGAATTATTGGACACGTTTGCACTGTATCACTAGAGGATCGTCGTACGGTTAATGCTGAATGGTACACTACCGTTTGTTTGCCTCAAGTTCTCCAAAACGTTCGCGAAAAACGTCAACGGGGAAGGATTATCTTGTATCAAGACAACGCTCGGCCGAACACTCAGTGGCGTACCTAGGGCGGGGCAAACAGGGCAGGTGCCCTGGGCGCCAGAACCAAGAGGGCACCGCTTGGAGCCCTTTGTATCCGTATGTAACTTGGGTGCCAGAATTTGAACTGTTAAAACTGTTTATTACTGTGCGTATTGACATTTTTCGGAACTGTTGAAGCTCTCTATCTGTGTTTTCATCATCTACTCAACGCTGGGAAATTCTCAAAAACGATGTACCCATAGTTATTAAATCTGAGTCTAAAACAATATGGAGTGCAAAAGTGGAAGCTATGAAGCCCATAAACAACTACTTTGACGGCATACTCCAAGTTCTCGAGACTATAATGGACGATGCAAATGAAACGAGTGAAACAAGAAGTGATGCTACGCAATTGTACAACCGTATGTTGACACTTGATTTTCTGACTCTACTTGGATTTTGGACAAGAGTAGTCATTCCTATTGATAGAGTTCCGATATAAATATGAACTTTCATGATGCCTTAAATTTGAAAGGTTTAAGAGATTATTTTCGCAATGATAGAGAAACTTTGGTGACTGAAGCTCTGGAAATTGGACTTAGTCTCTGTCAAAACAGGGATGTTGAAACCGAAAAACGCCAACGGCGAAAAATCTTCGAATAGCCATGCAAATAATATTGACTATTGGAGTTTCCATCGCTAGCTGCGCAAGATCTTTCAGCAAATTAAAACTGATCTTAAATTATCTGAGAGTCTCCATGGGTCAAGATCGATTAAGTGATCTTGCTTTGATGAGCGTTGAGAGGGAAGAAACTGAAAAGACCGATTTCGAGCATGTTATTAATGCCATTTTTTTTATCGTAATGACCCCCGGAATATATGATATATGTTTGTCGATCGAGTAGCGGAACATCCGTATATTGATAGTTATTTTGTTATTGTGCTAATTCTTTCATGGTTGAAGTTACTTCATTATATATATATATATATATATATATATATATATATATATATATATATATATATACAGGCTGTCTCACAACTCGCGCCCCAGACGAAACTGTCACTTGCCGACGAAAATAGGTTGCCAACAAGTAGAAGAAAATAATTTGCGGCTGCTTGCATAACGGAGTTACAAGACTTTTTAATCCACCAATCCCGGAAGGATATCTTGCGGTGTGATGATATTATTACAAAATAAAACTGGTTGCTAGGTTTTAAAAATACTACTAGTGTTACAAAAAATTTTTGACTTACTGTAATTTTGACACTTTAGAGTTGACTTTTCACTGTCAACAAATTTAGGTTAGCGAAGGTATCATCCGAGATCATCATTTATATCGTACAGTGCTACGTGTTGTAGCAGCTGCGTAAAATATGTTAATCGAAAATATTATTGTTATTTCTAAGTAATCAGCTGCTGAATACATGGTAAGAATTTGCCTTTTTTATTCACCTTGTCAAATTTAATTTGACACTGACATTTTTCGAAAACTACAGTCGCCCACACATTTTAAAGATTTGATTTGTATAAAACCCTAGTAACGTAAAATTATGGCAAACACACGTTAAAGGTGTAAGTCTCTGATTGGTCAATTTTAAGACGTCTTTTCTCGAATATCTTTTAAGCTAGCTTTTTTTTCTTCGAAATTACACATCCGAGTGCAGTCTCGTGTTTCCTCATTCGCTCTGGGGCGCGAGTTGTGAGACAGTCTGTATTTAATATTACGAGGGCTGTTCTCTTTCCGCTAAGCCTAGTAAAGTAATACACAATTCACTTGCAAAACACATTTATTTGTAATTTTTCAAGGCATTCCCATCCACAATCAATACAATTTTGCATTCGTGAAAACCAATCTCCAAAGCATTTTCTCCAATCTTCCCGCGTTTGTTTCTTTATTTCATTTTTAAATGACTCAACATTTTCCTAGGCCGATGTATAACGTAAACCCCGTAACTTATCCTTTACACGTGTAAATAAATAGAAATCATTGGGTGTCAGGTCTGAACTACACGGCGAATGACCCATTATTTCAATGTTTTGAGCATTCAAATAATTAGTCGTTCGAGCAGCAGTGCGCTGCCGAGCGTTGTCTTGACGCAAGATAATCCTTCCCCGTTGACGTTTTTCGCGTACATTTTGGAGAACTTGAGGCAAACAAACAGTAGTGTACGATTCAACATTAACAGTATGAAGATCCTCCACTGATTCATTGTAAACGTGTCCAATAATTCCAAAAAATGTGGCGACCATCTTTTTGTTTCGGCTTTTTTCGCGAATAACTTTTGTTGGAGCCGACTCATGCTCAAAGCCCCAAACTGCGGACTGTTGCTTTTTTTCGAGATCATAGCAGTACACTTATGTTTCGTCACCTCTAATGAAGTTGTACACCAAATTAAACGATCCATTGTCAAAGCGATCTAGTGTAGATCTGCAGCATATCAAACGGTTGTCTTTCGTCCAACGAGAACAAAGCTTACGTACCATCAAATGTTGATCTAAAATTGTTTCAATTGCTTTCATACCAATCTTTAAAGTTGCTTGAATATCCCTGACAGTAACATGTCGGTCCTCTTTAATTATGTTCTAAACAAGACCAATATTCTTTTCGGCAACTGCAGTTTTTGGCTTAGGAGCTCGAAAACTGTCATTTAAGGAAAGTCGGCCACGCAGAAATTCATTGTACCACCGCACGGTACGTAAGGAACACGACTTGTCACCAAACACTCCATGGATTTCTTCAAAATATTCTTGATGGCTGAATCCATGCTTGAAATTGTAAAAAAATTATAGCTCATTAATGCTCTTTGCTCAATTTAGTGATTTCTTGGGGAAAGGATTACTTAAAAATTATGTATTTAAACAACATTCAAATATATTTAACAACCATTATTATAATTGACGTTGTAAACAACTAGATTAAAATGTCAAACAAAATTTGTTTCAAAATATTATAGCCTGCTAGATAAGCTCAGTAGAAAGAGAACAGCCCTCGTATTAATATATTAGGGGGTGCCGTGGCACCCATGGCACCCACCGTGCACACGCCTACGTTTGGCACCTACAAAAGTAAAGTTCTGCGCATGCCTATTGAGTCAAATATCAAAAAAGTATAAAATCGCCGAGTTTTACGGTACATTTACCCCTAAAGTTATTAATTTTTTCTCGTAGTATATTTGAGATTACTTTCTAAAAGCTCACAATAATCAGTTTGATTGGGACATTTGTATATACTTACAATTTGGAAGCGAGTGAGATACTTTTTCCACCACAGGTACTTCTGCCACTGGGGTCCTAGTCCCGACAACATGTAATACGTGTACATAACCACGTGTATAGCAGAGTTGAAGGCTACCCCCTTAGTCGCCGTTCCTCCTGGTAAGAACATTGTTCCCAACCACGCGTTAAACGGCATACTAGCGTGATGGTATAAGTGAAGAAAAGAGATTTGGTTGTCCTTTTTACGGAGTACGAAGAAAATCTGCAAATGAAAAATTATGGACTGCCGTTTTACCATTTATTACCACATTTTAAAACAGTCGTACACATTAATGTATTGTAAAAATAAACTCTCTTTAAAAAGAAAAATTAACTGGCTTATTCTGTAAGAATGTCGTTATACCATAACGTATCGTTATGATAAAAAAGTTGTTAAATAACGACAATTTTCAAAAAGCGTATTCTGTAAAACCATTGTCATTATATTGAAATCGTATTGTCGTTATTTTAATTAGTTCATGAACGATAAGGATTCACTTGTCGTTATTCAGTACGTTAATGTCAAATGTTAGTAAATGGAAGGGTTAATTAATTTATTATTTATATTTGTACAGGTAGATATGAAAAACAGGTAACAAAACATTTATTTATGCATCAAATATATAATTAACAACCATAATTACATTTTACAAGAAATGTTTGTGGTCGTGAAACTTTTATGGGATAATATTAATCCATTTGATAATCGTTTTTTACAAATATTCTTTACTCAAAGAAATAATAATTAAAATAATGTTAATATTTTTTTTGCAAAATGACATTTGAATGACAATTTAATTTTCAATAATAGTTACTAACTTTTCTAAAGAAATTAAGTAAAGTCGTTTTGACAAACGGTTTGAGGATGTTTATAACGATATTAATTATTGAAAAAAAAAATAATAATTTATTCGCCACAAAATATAAAATACAGAAAAACGTACTACAATGGCCTGTCAAAACATACATTAGAAAGAAGAATAGGAAAAATACAATGAAATATAAACTAAATAGCTAGCAAATACATGAAAAAATACTGTAACTATGTACTTAGTGAATACGATTTTTACAAAATGTCGTTCACGATAACATCGTTACATTTATAAATAACGATAGTTGTTATATAACGCTATTTTTACAGAATAAGCCTGTTAAACTGATTGTTGAATTAAAATGTTTGTTGATAATATAATTACAAATTTTTCAAACAAACATTTTAAATCAACGGTCAACACAAAACTTTCTTTTTAATATTTGTTTAATTTTATGTTTGTTCAATTTATATGATTGTTGATATTTTCGAAACAAACGTAAAAATTCAAGTATTATAGAAATGAAGTAACATTTATACCAACTTCTTTCTTATTTTTTATACTTTCTCGCAACACTGCTAACTTGACCCACGCTTAAAATTTTTGTTTTGCCTTCATATTTTGAATAATTGCGACAGTAATGATTGATAACTCTTTTTGCGCATTTCGGCAATTTTAGTTTGTTTTGCTCCTCGCATCTGACCGGTCAGTGTGTTTTTTTACCTCCCGTCATACCGTAGGTAAGGGAGGTAATGTAATCGTGCCAAAAATTCGATGGTCAGTTTTCAGTAAATAAGCACGAATTAGGGTCCCCACAACACGTTTTTACTATTCTTACGATGATGTGTGTGTGTGTGTGTGTGTGTGTTTGTGTGTGTGTGTGTGTGTGTGTTTGTGTGTGTGTGTGTGTGTGTGTGGGTGTGGGTGTAAGTGTGGGTGTGGGTGTGGGTGTGGGTGTGGGTGTGCGTGTGCGTGTGCGTGTGCGCGTGCGTGTGTGTGTGTGCGTGCGTGCGTGCGTGCGTGTGCGCGTGCGCGTGCGCGTGCGGGTGCGGGTGCGGGTACGGGTGCGGGTGCGGGTGCGGGTGCGGGTGCGGGTGCGGGTGTGGGTGTGGGTGTGGGTGTGGGTGTGCGTGTGCGTGTGCGTGTGCGTGTGCGTGTGCGTGTGCGTGTGCGTGTGCGTGTGCGTGTGCGTGTGCGTGTGCGTGTGCGTGTGCGTGTGCGTGTGCGTGTGCGTGTGCGTGTGCGTGTGCGTGTGCGTGTGCGTGTGGGTGTGCGTGTGCGTGCGCGTGCGCGTGCGTGTGTATGTGTGTATGTGTGTATGTATGTATGTATGTATGTATGTATGTATGTATGTATGTATGTATGTATGTATGTATGTATGTATGTATGTATGTATGCGTTTCGTCCACGATAACTGTTATAACAAACTCCCAAATATATCTATTTTTCGTATCTATAATCCAAAACTTTTAAATTTTAGTATTTAAGACTTTTTTATCATGGGAAACAACATATTAGATTTTGGCTAAATTTACTCAACTAGAAGTAATACTTTACTTAAAGCTATCAATAAGAAATATATTATGATATACCCCGAAACTTGTTAAATTTAGTATTTACGACTTTTATATGAAGGGGGACAACATATTAAATTGTTGATACAATTGATAAACCGGAAGTGATATTTTATTTGAAGTTCTGAACAGATTTTCGTGAAAACTATGTTATGATATATTCCGAAACATGTCATATTTAGTATTTAAGACTTTTATATAACGGAAAGCAACATATTAGATTTTGGCTGAAATTTATAAACCGGAAGTGATACTTTATTTGAAGCTTTGAACGTATTTAAGACTTTTATATTAATGAGAGCGACATGTTAGATTTCTAAATTGCTAAAATTGAGAAACCGAAAGTACTACGTACAGGGAGCTATAAACAGATTTTCTTGAAAAAAATATATTAAAACATGATCCAAAACTTCTCAAATTCGGTATTTAAAACACCTGTATAATGTGAAACAATATTAGGTTTTGACTATACTTATATGATAAACCGGAAGTGATACTTAATTTGGAGCTCTTAACAGATTTTCGAGGAAAAACATAATAAAATATGATTCAAAAATTGGTATTACAGACTTTTCTATTTATTGGAACAACAAATTGGATTTTGTTTACGAACGATCAACCGGAAGTGATACTTTATTTAAAGTTCATTGCTATTTCACAAATGGAATTGACGGGAGGTCATGCGTTGATCACATCAGATTTTTTTATGTACCAATTTTAAAAAATAAAGTTTATTTGGTAAATTTTCTGTTGCCCCTTTTTAGCCCCCACCTAAAAATCCAAAAGTCGGCGCCTACGGTTTATAGTGAATTTAAAGATATGAAATGTGGACACATCAACACAATCAACTTGTTATATTAGGTCACGTGGTTTGACACAAATGGGATGGCTGCTATATAATCTCTTAAAGTATAAAACTCTACAGATGATATTAATAATATATCCATATTTTCGGAATCCATTTCAATAAATTTCTCAAATCTAACGTAGAATGTAAGGTCACGAGCGGTTCGACTGATACTTGAAACTTTCATTCTCCCCGCCAAAATTATTGTTTGAAATACTTTGAAATAATTGGACAAAGTTACATTTAGAGTACAAAATATGGTGACATTTTAAATTTAAATTCTAAATCATTATTCTTTAACTTCGTCATTAACCAGTAAATGCAGATATGTACAATTTATATTTATAAATGTAAATTCGTAAATATAAATTTTCACATTAACCAGCCAGAATTCGATAGTCATGGTCTTAGAATTAATATTAATCCAATTCTGCGAATATGTTTATATTCATGATAATAATCATGACTATGATGATGTTGCATAAACAGTTCTATTACAATAGTTATTTGTATCACTAGGCCAGAAACTGAACATTTGCGAGACCGAGTTTATTTTGACAAATACGAGATCTCGCAAAACAGTTTCTGGGCGTGTGATACACAAGATTTTTTGTACCGACTTCTCCATAAATTCTTTGTATATTTCTCTACACTTTGTTCTATATTATATAACTTAAAAATGAACATATATTTTGTTCGGTTTGCATTGCAAGTTTAATTATAATTACATTTTAGCTTAAAATGCGTAATTATCTTATATCTATTGAAAATATAACATACAAACATTAGTTACATATATTTTATATACTTTTGCATATTTTTAATGACAGATGGTGAAAACTCAATCGTATCACGTGAAGTTAGTTGTAGTTACAAAACAAACTAGTCCTAAAGTTGGAACTTATAATTAACCTATACGAGATATCAGTAATGACAGCATATTATTATTTTTATGGCAAAATTTAGTTACTTAAGTTACAACAATTAAAGATTTAGCTCTAAAATTTGTAAACATTTTGCTGATTCTTGTGTTGAAAATAATCTTAAATTGACATATCACCAGAACAGTAATGCCAACTCCTTTTGCCGGCCTAGGTCAGCAACAGCGCATTTCTGGACGATTTTGAGTTCTGTAATACTAGTCAAAATGGACGGAGGTACGAAAAAACATTTTTTGCAACACATGCACCGAAAGTATCCTATTACTATACTACGTTTAACGAAAGAAAAAAGTGTTGGTTTAGATAGGGACATAAATTCTGCCTTTTGATTGGTCATAATGCAAATCTAGTTCACAAAGACGAAAAAAAGTCTGATGTGACCAACACATGACCTCCCGTCAATTCCATGTTTGAAACAGCAATGAGCTTTAAGTAAAGTATCACTTCCAGTTGATCGTTTATAAACAAAATCTAATTTGTTGTTCCAATAAATAGAAAAGTCTGTAATAGCAAATTTTAGATTATATTTTATTATGGTTTTCCTCGAAAATATGTTAACAGCTTCAAATTAAGTACCATTTCTGGTTTATCATATAGGTATATTCAAAATCTAATGTTGTTTCAAATTATACACGAGTTTTAAATACCAAATATGAGAAGTTTCGAGTCATGTTTTATTATATTTTTTCAAAAACTGTTTTTAGCTTCCTGTAAAGTAGATTATCAATTTTAGAAAAAATCTAGTATGTCGTTCTCATTAATATAAAAGTCTTAAATACCAAATTTGATAAGTTTTGGATTGTATCAATTTGTTTTTCACGAAAATCTGTTCAGAGCTTCAAATAAAATATCAGTTCCGGTTTATCAATTATATCCAAAATGTAATATGTTATTCCAATTATATAACAGTTTTAAACACTAAATTTGAAAAGTTTTAGAATATATCATATTTATCACGAATATCTCTTGAGAGCTTCAAGTAATGTATCACTTCCGGATTATTAATTTTAGCCAAAATTTAATACGTTGTTTCTCTTTATACAAAAGTCTCAAATAATAAATTTGAAAAGTTTAGGAGTACATTATAATATATTTTTCTCAAAAATCTGTTCAGAGCTTTAAGTAAAGTGTAATTTCTGGTTTATTAATTTTAGCAAAAATCTAATATGCTGTTCCCCTTGTTAAAGAAGTCTTAGATATTAAAATTGAAAAGTTTTGAATTAAATTTTAATATAGTTTTTTATTAAAAACTGTAATGGGATTCCGGTTGTTCAATTTTACCCAAAATCAAATCAACTCTTTATATGAATGTAGAAAGCTTAAATACGGAAATTAGAAATATTGGATGTTTGTTATAAGGGTTATCGTGGACGAAAAAATTGTCACACACACACACGCACACGCGCGCGCACACACACACCCACAGCCAAACACACAAACAAACATACATACACACACACAAACACACACAATTGCACACAATCACACACAATTGCACACAATCACACAAACATACACAAACACACACAACCACAGAAACAAACACATAAACACACACAAATAAACAAACACAAACAAAAACAGAAACAAACACACACACACACACACACACACACACACACACACACACACACACGCAGACACACACAATCACACAAACATACAAACTCACAATCACACAAACACAGAAACAAACACATAAACACACACACAAACACACACACGCGCACGCGCGCACACACACAAACACACAAACTCACAAACACACAAAGACACAAACACACACAAATACATACACAAACCCACAAATCTACACACACAAACACACACACACAAATACACACACACACACACACACACGCACATGCACACGCGCACACACAAACACACAGGCTCACAAACACACAATCACACAAACTCACAAACACACAAAGACACAAACACACACACACAAACCTACAAACCTAAAAATAGTAAAAACGTGTTGTAGGGACCCTAATTCGTGCTTATTTACTGAAAACTCACCATCGAATTTTTGGCACGATTACATTACCTCCCTTACCTACGGAATGACGGGAGGTAAAAATCATTGACTGATAAAAAATTAATGGATTTCTCGGTGTTGATTGGCAGGGATTATATTAACAAGCACTACTTGGGTTATTAATATAATCCCTGCCAATCTACGCCGAGAAACCATTAATTTTTTATCATTCAACAAGTCGGCATTATTTCTTCAGAAAATCATTCACGTTTTTTAAATGTCAAACCTATATTTTTAATGGTAATATATAGTGATCAAATATATTTTTTAAAGGTCCGTTAATTTTTGACTTTAGTTAAATATCTACCGGGAAACGGATATCGAGGTAGGTACGTCATAGTTTCAAACAAAAGTTGAAATCCAATAATTATAAAAAAATAAGCATTGCCATTCGAAAGAGCTTAAAAAAGTGACAAGGAAATGTAAATCGAAATCTAATATTATTTTCATCACATTTAAAATTTATTCGCAAAAATACTCATATCCCACATCTGTTTTCCGGAAAAAAAAAAACACCGCTAAAATGACATCCTAATGGGGCACCTTCTGTCTATTTAATCGACTTCGTATCTCATATAACGTATGTCCCAAAAGTTTTGTCACAAATTTGTTTAAAACATTTTAAAAAGTAATAATGGTTTTATGGCAATTTTTCAGAACAGATATAATTAACAGCTTGATAAACAACAAAAATTTTATTTTAAATTAAATATAAAGGTCCATAGTCTTCAACAATACGCAGTCTTCTGAAAACCATCTCGCATCAAGCCTTGGATCGTTGCAACATCAATCTCTCGAATTTTTCTAAAAATCCGCCGTCTTAATTGTTGCTCGTTTTGGGATGCCAACCTCCATCATACACTTTTAGGCGACGTGTTTTTAACGTAAAATTTTAGACGTTTCTGTTCGATGCGACGTCGTTACTTGACGTCATTATTTTGACGTTGAAGAAACGTTTGACACACGTTTAATATTGACTTGTCAATGTTCACGTTATACAGGGTGGGGCAGAAAAACCTATCCGATTTCAAAACGTTATAAAATTAAAACCACTCAACTTGTCAAAAATTTTTTTTATTAACATATCGCAAATTTTATGCCATTTTTAAATTTAAGTTTTGAAAAGCACATCACTCAAATGTCGTCCTTGGGAGCGGATACACTGATTTAGGCGCTCGCGGTAGCTTTCCATGACTTTCACCGTCATTTCCACAGGAATTTCTTCAATTGCCCAAGCAATTTCCCTTCGTAAAGCAAGAAGGGTCCTTGGCCGATGCTGGTAAACCTTCGATTTGAGGTAACCCCAAAGGAAGAAGTCACATGGAGTGAGATCCGGTGAGCGCGGCGGCCAGCCAAGATCACCTCTCAGGGAAATGAGGCGACCGGGAAACAGTTCCCTGAGAATGTCCATTGATCGTCGCGATGTGTGGGCGGTTGCACCATCCTGTTGAAACCACACATTTTCCACGCCATTTTCTTCCATTTTGGGTCTAAGAAAATTTTCCAGCATGAAACAATAGCGCTCGCTGTTGACCGTTACGGTTTGCCCATTTTCTTCAAAAAAGTAAGGCCCCCAGACGCCTAGGCGGGAAAGAGCACACCACACAGTCACTTTTGGGCTATGGAGGGGTTCCTGATGGATTTCTCGAGGATTTTCGTCACTCCAATATCGAAAATTCTGCCTGTTAACGGTACCACAAAGGTGAAAATGGGCTTCGTCCGTGAAGAGCACAACATCGTCGTTTGGGAGTTCTCGGAGATCGCGACACAGGTTCGTACGGGTTTCAAAATCCCTTTCACTTAATTCCTGTGCAACAACCATTTTGTAGGGATGCATTTTGAGGTCCCGGTGCAAAATGCGCCGAATACTGCGGTTGGAAATCGCCAAAGCGAGCGAATGTTTTCGCGCCGAACGACGCGGGGAACGTTCAATCGCGGCTCTCACATTGGCCACGTTTTCAGGTCCTGTTGCTGTCCTGGGACGTCCAGGCGACTTCTTTTTCAATACTGAACTCGTCTGTCTAAAATTTGACACCCACACTTTAATCGTAGCGTGATGTGGAACAGGATCATGACGCCCGAGTCCGAAATGAATTCGAAAAGCACGTTGTGTAGCAATTATCGAACCGCCGCATTCGATAAACCGCTCAATAACAAAAGCACGATGTTCACCAGACCAAGGCATGTTGACTACTGACAAATGGCATAAAACCGGCTTTCTAACGGTTTTTACCCCACTACTCTACCTGCTCCCTCTTCTGGGAAAAAGGGATTTGAAATCGGATAGGTTTTTCTGCCCCACCCTGTATAAAGGTTCAGCGACCGTTTCACTCATTTGTAAATTATATGTATAGCTGTTTTAACAAAAAAATATATAAATAAAATAAAATAAATAAATATATCACGGCATATTACCCATTGCTGGGTGTGCCAAAAAAAATATTATTTTAGTATATTTGATAATTACCTTTATGGTTCTTGAACTTGAAAGCAATGATAAAAGTTTTAAAAAAAATTGTAAAATGTACTAAATCTTCCTTGAATATTACGCATGTAATCTTCGTCTATGTAACGTCTATAAAGGACGTCAAATTTTCGTCGTTAAACCACGGCGATTCGACCCACGCATAATCGTTTCTGTAACGTCAACAAATTGCGTCATATATCCGTCGATATCGCGTCACTTGGTTGCTTGGTATGTTGTGAGCATTCAGCCAATTTTGAGTTTCGCGTGCATAATGGCAGGAAGCCAAGTCCGGCCAAAACATAATATCATATTGAGCATGATTCTGGTGGATAAAATTAATCAATTTTGTTAAGCAATTGTTAATATAACTTTGACTGCCCACAGCTTCGCCTCTAACTCGTCCTATATAAGGTCTGGAAATCCCACCAATTGATATCGCGCTCCAAACTAAAACTTTATCAGCAAATTTGGCCTTTGGCTTGTATTTTATATCGTCTAGATATTCTTCTACATTGTCCGTGTAAAAACCGTTGTTTCCTTTAATTTCGGAATTACTTAGAGTAAAGTACTTTTCATCATCTATGACTTTATTATTTGCAAAATGAGTGCGCCTTAAAGCACGGCAACATCTTGGTATTATAGCTAACTGATTTGGCGCATATTTAGGACATTTCTTTCTTTTGCGATATTCTATACCTTCTCCCTTCAGTTCTTTGGATATTGTATTCTTGGAAATACCGTAACGCCGTGAAAGTCTACTGAATGACTTAATTTTATTCTTGGCACTTTCGACTAACTGGTTTGCTGTATGTTCAGTTAACACTTTAGGTCTTCCACTTTTCGGAAGATTTACGCATGGTATACCTTGCTCACATTCTGCTATCGCATGATATATGGTTTTCCGCGACACATTTTGATTTTCAAAAAGTCGGACTATTTGAACTTTAGGCATCTGCCCAACTAAATTATAAATGCTTTTTCTAAGATCTAATTTGTAAGCCATTACAACGTAATCTATTTCGGTAACTGAACTGTCATTAAAATGACAAATCATTGAATTACTTTTGTTTGCAAAGCCAACCCGATATTTTGATATTTTTACCTCTCGCTGAGAGGTATTGATTTCATGCTAAAAATCGCATATCCAGATTTTAGTGAATAAGCACGTTTTAAGGTCCCTAGAATCCGATTATAACATTTTTACGATAATGTGTGTGTGTGTGTGTGGGTGCGCGCGCGCGTGTGTGTGTGTGTGGGTGCGTGTGTGTGTGTGTGTGTGTGGGGATGTGTGTGTGGATGTTGGATCCACGATTTCTCAAATACTATAAGATTTAAGACATTTTTAACTACGGATTCCTTAATCTAACAAAAACGGGAAGAGTTAATTAAGTTTTGGTAACAATTGGACAACCGAAAGTAGTAGTTACAAGAAAAAAATCATCTAAATATTATGTACCGAAAATCTATGTAATTACTTATACTCGTAGGTATTAAAAAACGTTAATTTCTTTATTCGATAAATATAAATTCATTATTATATCTTCTATAGATTTAGAGATAAAG
Source organism: Harpalus rubripes (assembly GCA_963082715.1). Classification (NCBI taxonomy): domain Eukaryota; kingdom Metazoa; phylum Arthropoda; class Insecta; order Coleoptera; family Carabidae; genus Harpalus; species Harpalus rubripes. The sequence continues at coordinate 40,551,287 of OY720453.1, forward strand.
AATTGCATATAAAATAATTTAATATATAAAACTTAGATCAAACTACTTCAAGGCAAGAAATTCAAATGTTTATAATTGACACATAAATGTCACTGTCAAAAATATTTGTAAGCCACTGTCAAAAATATTTGTACATCATTATGAAAATAAAAAAAGTCAACAACGCAAAAGAATATACGTAAAAAAGAATATAAAAGGACTTTGCGAAAAAATAACGAATATAAATAAAATTTCAGGATATTGAATATAAAGAAAATGTATGTATTATACGTTTATGTTAAAATATCCCATAGATTTTGCAAATATATGTGAGATGCGTACAACTATACTCTATTTTTTATAAGAATATAGTGGTGAGAAGATCTTGTTTTTTGATTGGATAATATCAAACAACGCGATCAAACTGCTCCTATCTTCACACCACTATATTCTTATAAAAAATAGAGATATCTGACGAGAGGTTATGTGCTGGCCACATCAGATTTTTTCATAGAGTTGTATTTTGTGACAAAATTGATGGGACATACGTTAGTTTTCGAAATCCCAGTTTGGACAAGTTGTTCAGAAAAGCAGAACAGTGCATTTTTTCGAATAAAATATATACCACTAAAATGATCTCCTAAATCTAAATGGTATTTCGTATGTTTTATAATCCTTCATATACTGGACATTTTCGTTTGGGACATGTGTATTTTTCGCATGTATGCTAGTATCGTTACTTACAGTATCCAAAAATTCAGTATACTTGGCAATGTAGTACCAATAGCACGCTTTAGCAGCCTGAAAATTAAAATAAATCATTAAATTGGGGAAATTAGAAGCTGATATTGCAACTACAATTACAAACCATTATAGCGTCTGGGTCCATACTTCTATCTACATCTCGGCAAACAAATAGAGAATATCGCCTTACCCATCCACAGAACAAACCCTGAAACACACAGAACTTCAAGTGTAGTAAACCTCCATCTAACCGGATGTATTTATTATTGTAATGTGCAGCGCTCGCCAACGCCGCCACAGTCGCCGCCGCTGTCGCAGCCGCGTCGATGGGACAAGCGAATGTCTATTTTTAGCGATGACGCAACAGACTTGTCAGAACCTGCTTAACTACGCGGTTGATGAAATCTATTGTGTTTGAGTTTTTATCTGGAATAGTGCTCTAGAAATTTCTCGAATACAAGTGCCAGAGTATATAAGCACTGTTAGCGAAGGCATTGGACAGTCTGATATAAATGAGCGTCGCGTATTGACTAGTTGGTGATGTAAACAGATAGTTGACAAGTTGTGAACATAAACAAATATAGTTGTATAAATAAATGAGTTATAAATTGTTTAAATAAATAATATTTGTCTAATCGTAGTGTTAGCTAAATTTATTATCTTTTAATATATATTTATCGTTATAATAAACTTTTATTTTAATTAATAGGTAATAATTGTCTAATATTTACACTTTACCCAAATAAATAAAAATGTTACAATACAGTGTCATAACTAGGGCGTGGCAAAAGTGGCACACGCCACGGGCGCAACTTTCTTAGGGGCGCAAATTTTAATCATTTACATGGTTTTAGATCAAATATTTCTAAAATCTATTTTCTAAATTTAGCAAATAATTATTTACAGATAGGCCAGTCGGCAATGTGTTTATTATGGAAATAATTGATGACAAACTGGCGGGAATTTTATCCTTTTTGACGATTAAAAAGACATAGTAATTTTGCACACTCTAGCGACCCCGGATTTTGCCGCCATCTTGGGTCAAAGGTGCAAAAAATGAGTTTTTGGCAGTGGCGGCTTGTCAGAGTAGGCAGGTGAGGCAGTGCCACACCAGAAAAGAATTAAAGCTGTAAATAATGTAAAGTAGTATGTAAATTAAACTTCAACTTATTCCATTAATGCTTGCCTTTATAAATATCAAAAGAATAATTTATGCCACAACCATAACTAATCTGCAATGCAGTTTACCTAATTTACACCCTTTGAAGTGCTTCTCGAAATGAGTAGATTAATGCTTAATATTGCCTAATGTTTTTGATACGGCTTCCATTCATACGTGCGATAGACAGCGCTGTTCGAGGCAGTGCTTCAAATACAAAATGCAATGAGAGGATAAAAGATAGTTACTTTACTTTCCACACGGCCCTATAGAGGCTGAGACCTTACGTGAATACAATCAAACGCGACATGTTAATAAATTTTGTAAATAAGTTCACATCTACTGTACATGTTGCAAGCCAGATTAAATAATATTAACGACATAAACATAACATAACCTGTCTAGCAGTTTTATTATAATAGGCCCTGGTTTCCGACTTTGATACGTATGGTAGTAAGTATTTAATACTTTTATTTTTCTCGTAGTTTTTATAGTTTACCTACGTCGGTTTTTGTATTTTGAATTTTAGTTGAAAACAAAACAAGTGTAATGGCTTCGGCTGTGACTTTAAAAGATAAGAAGTTCGAATTAAATGATAATAATATAAGGAATAATTTTGAAGATATAATTTTTTTAATTAACAAAAATCCATTTCATTGGCAGTCTTATGAAGATAAACTGTTTGTCAAAGAATTTAAATAAACAGACCATCTCCGCTTTGTTCTGATCGTAGTACATTATTAATAAATATTGGAGAAGGACGCAAGATGAAATTAATACCTGCTATGATAAATATAACTGGCTTGTCGGCAATAAAGTACTTAATAAATTATTTTGTTGGCCATGCATACTTTTTACTAGTACTACTAACATACGTAAAGATCACATTCCTTCAACTTGTAAATTAGTGCTTTTAAGGAAGCAAAATATTTGTACCGCAATTGATAGTACAAGAAAAATTGGAATTCAAAATTTTAATTCGAAGGTGGAAGAAATGTTTTGTGGTCTGGCAATTTATTTTTGTACATGAAAGGGGAAAAACATGCAGCTGCACATCCCTTACAAAAGGCATTTGACCTTGAATGAAAAAAAAATTTCATCCCGCTACCCTTGGTAAGGGAGGTATAGGAATCGTTCTAAAAATCGCATTTCGAGATTTTGCTAAATGACCACGTTTTAATGTCCCTAGAATCCAATTTTAACATTTTCACGATGATGTCTGTGTGTATGTATGTGTGTCTGGATTCCTTACTCTAACTCAAATACTATCATTCAGAAAATTTTGAAACCTTGTATTTCAAACTTTTTCAATAATTGAAAGAGCCCATTAGATTTTGGTGTAAATCGGATAACCGAAAATGGCACTTTACTAGAAGCTTAAAATAGTTTTTCTTCGAAAAATACCTTTAAATGTTATTTTTTTGAGATTAATGTTATTATAAAAATTAAAGATTATTAAATTTTCTACAGATTTGCACTAATACTTTTTCTATATATTTTATGGATAAATTCATAAAATTATATATAAATATAATCCCGGAGCCTACGCTTTAAATAATCAATTTTCCTTGGTTACACAGTTCATATCTTAAATGTATGTAACTGACAGACAAATGTCACTGTCAACAAACTAATCATTTCAAATTAATAACAGTAACGTTTTAAAAAGAAAATAGTAAATAGAACCCTAGTCATATGGAATGGATCTTAATACAGTTTCCGCAATAACTGTTCTGTAAGTATATATATATATATATATATATATATATATATATATATATATATATATATATATATATATATATATATATATATATATAAATTAATAAAAATTAAATAGCGGGAGGTTTGGTGTTGGCCACGGGCCAATCACATTTTCATAGTAAATGCCACAACATATAATAACTTTGGTGGGACGTAATAACGTAAAGGTGCCTGATCTTGGATTTTCAGGCCTCCCATTTTGGTTATTTTGCTTCTTAACTTGTCAACTCAGATGAAAGTGAGCCTAGTCACAATTTCCACAAGTTCTTGTGGTATGTAGTTCCTCATGATAAACGCTACAATTAAAACGGGCCCCAAAAACTTTTTGCGGACAGGCCCCCGAACTCTTAGTTACGCCACTGTGTCAGTCTGTCAGTGTACCTACCATGTATACAAGATATGCACTAAATACAACTTGAAATATATTGTAGTAGAATATAATGTTGGTGAGTTTACATGGCTCTCTGTTCTTCATATAGGCTGGAAGAATGACCTTCACGGTTAATAAATATGAAATAATTAAAAAAAAACATGGCAACGGAGTTGTTATAAGAAACCAGTGTTTCGTTCTCGGATCTGAAATAAAAATTCAATATATCAAAGACAATATATCTTCGTTCTAATATTCTTTATTTATATTATAACTAATTCGTATTAATCGCGTTCAGCAATATCGACCAAATATCCATGGCGCATCTATACATAAACGCTCGTGTTTCGCCCCGTCACCCGCCAACATTCATGAGTTGCTTCGCACGTTCGTTTTCACAACGTGAATGGCCGCTTCACACTCAAGGTGCATTCACAAATGAAAAATAGGTTTAGATTTACAGTTTATACTGTAACGTGGAACGCCCGCCGTCGCCGTCGCTGTCGCCGTCACTGTCGCAGCAATGAGCGAGTGTCCATTTATAGCGATGGCGCAATCGCGCTAGTAGCCGGGCGAGGTAAACAGACGAGTCGTGACCTGTTTAATTACATCCGGTCGCCTGAACCTTTTGTGTTCATGGTTATTATGTGTTCGAATATTCTAGAGCTGTTCTAGAAAATAATGGCAGCTGTATATAAGGGACGTAGCTATGCTCGAGAGACACAGTTAGTTACATACAGAGTCATAGAGACATTGACATGGAGTGTTAGAGAGTAAAGTGTTAGTGAGTTGAGAAGCACAGCAGTATCGTAGTACGCGTTTGCAGTTGGTGTCGAGTAGATACTCGGGAAGTTACTGGTATATTGGGATAGCTGTGGATGTGAATACTCGGTAGTGTTGACAAGTATTGTGAAGCTAGGTATACAAGTATAGTAACAGCGAGTTGGAGTGGATACTCGGCATTGGTGTTGAAGAATTGTGGCATACGGAAAGTCGGTGATACTGACGATGTGGAAGAGGGAGAGTTACATAAATAGACAGACGGTGAGATGAAAGGTGTGACTTCTGTCCGAGCAGTTGAATATACAGACGCTGTTGAGTCAGTTGAGTATATAGACGCTGTGGAGGTCGGAAGAAGGACAGTTGAACATGATATAAGTAAATAGTGATATAAATTTCGCGTAAACAGTTTAGAAGAGTCTGCAACAGACCGGCAGTCTAAGATTGGAACGCGTAGTGAAATAAATAATTAATAATATTGTGGAAATAAATAGTAGTGTTAATTGGTTAAATAAATAGTGTTAGTGTTAGTGTTAACTAGTTAATTATAGTCTTAGTCTTAATTAGTTTTTAATAATTGTTTAATATTAGTAATAGTAACTTTCATTATAGTTTAATAAACACTTAATTTTAATTAATTATAATAGTCTAATTTTTACACTTCACCCAAATAAATAAAAACGTTACAATACTTTAGATTTAAAGACTTTGGCCGCATATTATGTAATGCCTCCATTCAAACTTCAGAATTTAGGGTCTCTAAATACAAATCATAAAGCTAAACATGGCAAGGTCCAAACTTTAGATTCATGATTTAGTTTGACGTCACAAACTTCACCAGTGAGAACGAGTCTGAAATGATATATATATATATATATATATATATATCCATATTTATTTAGTATCCACTTGGTGGATTCGGCTTTTTAAACAAATGCGAGAACATGGAGACTGCCATAACTTAATGGGGACTTAAAAATTTAGAAACAATTTAGAAAAGGACAACAAATTTTTAGAAACAGCGAGGTGATATACCATTGCCGCGTCAATTGCATGCTCTCCCCTTCAGCACTTCGCCTCGTTGATCCTACAATGGGGTAGAATAGTGTGACGTCAGAGTGTAGCGCGAACTATGAAGTACTGTCCTAAGCAAAAACGATACTTTCAAAGTAGACTTTATTGACATAACACATAAGGGTCATAATTTAAAGGCTTGTAATTCGATACTGATATTATTGTTATTATGAAGAAGTTAACTTTGAGATGTTAATTACATTAAATTATATTATTACTTTGTAATAAAATATATACACATTAATAAATAACAAAGGTTTTATTTCAAATTGAAATCAACTCTGCACATTCTGAACTACAGAGTATCAAGTTTGTGCAGCTTCAAACATATCCGAGAGTTTACCGACATACCGACTGAGATTTTTTTATTAGCGTTTTTGAGCATTTTCAAATCAATTCTTTTCAAAACTGTAGATTTTTCTTTTTAAGTTTAACGTACGTAAATAAGTCTGTCTATCCACATTAATAAATTAATAATATGTCGTGTTCTTAGGGTACTGTAGCATAAAAATGGTTCGCTGTCTTTCAAACGGGCTATTCCGGCCGCTTCAGGCGATGTTTCACGAACATGTTCGAGATTGACCGAACATGCAGTTCCTTGCACAGTATTTTAAAACTTAAATAGAATAATTATTATTAGTAATTAGGATAATGTTTTATTTAATTGGAAGGGTGATATTCAAACTTAACTGAATGATAGCTTAAATAGCTAACTTTTCTTAATAAAGTAAGATATTGGCGACGAAATGAACTGCTTAAAATTGTAGTTCTTATTTGCTGTGGCAATAAGATTCACTTTGAAAGATGTGTTTACCGGTAGGACAGTAGTTTAAATGAAGCGCGCAGCATATGACGTAATTACTGAACTATCCTATTTGTTTGTTATTTACTGAGCAAAGTTTGGTTATGTTATTTTGTGTAGTTTCTGTTATTAATTATCTATTGTACTAAAGTATGGTGTACTTTGGAATTTGAAATACCTCTAAAAAACCAAGTTCACAAATAAATAATGAGTTTAACACAAATGATGTACCGGGGGCACGATTTGTATTTAAAAACATTGAAATCATTCCGTCTTACAGTTGTAAAGATTGTTAGAATGCCGGGGTTTGAAGAAAAGTGGAAATAAATATGAATTAATTGCAAGGTATGCACTGAGTAGATCATACACTTAAATAATTATATAAAAATATTTACATTTCCTTTCAAAGAACAGTTGTTGTGGTCACGTGGTGGATCACAAGATAAATGTCAAACTGTAGTGCTAAATCTTGCTCACTACATAACTACTTATTAAATACTTTTTTACTCACTAGATGGCGTCCAAAAAGTTTGAATTGTATAAGTCCCCATTGCTGATATATAACCAATAATGCCAAGCGAATAACAGTTTCACGGCGCACAGGTGTCTTGTTGACTACTGCTCTACCGATATTTTTATCTTATTTTTGATGCATTTACACAGATGTCTGTACATATCAAAACTAATTTTCAGGTAATTTAAACTTATATATGTGAACTAAACAAAAACCATAAACTTAATTTTCATTTGTGAATGCACCTTCACTGAGTGTAAACACTGAGTTCGCCTCATCGCTACAAGCCACGGTACAAGAAGTTATGGTAACGCCACTGGCTGTATTTCGCGGTCAAACATAGTACACTTAGTTCTACGCATATTCGCAGTGGCGATAGTACAGTTGAACTCTTGTCTGTGGTTTATAAGATAGTTGTTTGATAAGTTCAACGTCATTATTTGTGTTGTCATTGAATTGCCTTAAATTTAATGTAAGAACAAAGTAGAATTTACATTTCTACCTCCCGTCATACCGTAGGTAAGGGAGGTAATGTAATCGTGCCAAAAATTCGATGATGAGTTTTCAGTGAATAAGCACGAATTAGGGTCCCCACAACACGTTATTAATATTTTTACGATAATGTTTGTGGGTGTGTGTGTATGTGTGTGTATATATGTGTGTACGTGTGTGTGTGCGTATGTGTATGTTTGTGTGTGTGAATGTGTGTGTGTGTGTATGTGTGTGTATGTGTATGTGTGTGTATGTGTGTGTGTGTATGTGTGTGTATATGTGTGCGTGTGAATGTGTGTGTGCGTGTGTTGTATGTGTGTGTGTATATGGGTGTGTATATGTGTGCGTGTGTATGTGTGTGTGTGCGTGTGTTGTATGTGTGTGTATATATGGGTGTGTGTGTGTGTGTGTGTATGTATGCGTGTGTATATGTGTGCGTGTGTATGTGTGTGTGTATATGTGTGCGTGTGTGTGTGTGTATGTATGTGTGTATATGTGTGCGTGAGTGTATATGTGTGCGTGTGTATGTGTTTGTATGTGTATGTGTGTATATATATATGTGTGTATGTGTGTGTGTATATGGGTGTGTGTGTGTATATGTGTGCGTGTGTATGTGTGTATATGTGTGCGTGTGTATGTGTGTATATGTGTATGTATATGTGTGTGTGTGTGCGTGTGTGTATGTGTGTCTATATGGGTGTGTGTACGTGTGTGTGTATGTGTGTGTGTATGTGTGTGTGTATGTGTGTGTATATGTGTGTGTATGTGTGTGTATATGTGTGCGTGTGTATGTGTGTGTGTGCGTGTGTTGTAGGTGTGTGTATATGGGTGTGTGTATATGTGTGCGTGTGTATATGTGTGTGTATATGTGTGTGTATGTATGTGTGCATGTGTGTGTAAGTGTGTGTATATGGGTGTGTGTGTGTATGTATGTATGTATGTGTGTATGTATGTGTGCATGTGTGTGTATGTGTGTGTATGTATGTGTGTATGTGTGTATATGGGTGTGTGTATGTGTGTGTGTATGTATGTGTGTATGTATATATATATATATATATATATATATATATATATATATATATATATATATATATATATATTTGTGTGTGTGTATGTGTGTGTGTATATGTGTGCGTGTGTATGTGTGTGTATGTGTGTGTATATGTGTGTATATGTGTGTGTATGTGTGTGTATATATGAGTGTGCGTAAGTGTGTGTGTGACGATTTTTTCATTCACGACAATTCTTATAACAAACTTCCCAATATTTCTATTTTCCGTATTTAAGCTTTCTGCATTCATATCAAGAGTTGATTAGATTTTGGGTAAAATTGGATAACCGGAAGTGACTGTTTACTTGAAGCCCATGACAGTTTTTAATGAAAAACTATATTAAAATATAATTCAAAACTCTTCAGCTTTAGTATTTAAAACTTCTATATTAAGAGGAACAACATATTAGATTTTGGCTAAAATTAATCAACCAGAAGTGACACTTTACTTGAAGCTCTGCACAGATTTTCGTGAAAAATATATTTTGATATACTCCATAATGTGTCAAATTTAGTATTTAGGACTTTTATATGAAGAGGAGCAACATATTAAATTTTGGCTAAAATTGATAATCCGGAAGTGATACTATATTTGAAGCTCTGAACAGATTTTCGTGAAATATAAATTGATACAATCCAAAATTTTTCGAATTTGGTATTTAAGATTTTTATATTAATTAGTACGACATATTTGATGTTTTCAAAAATTGATAAACGGGAAGTACTACTTTACATGAAGCTATAAAACAGATTTTCTTGAAAAGCTATATTAAAACATGATTCAAAACTTCTTAAATTTGGTATTTAAAACATGTGTATAATTTGAAACAACATGAGATTTTGACTATACCTGTATGATAAACCGGAAGTGGTACTTAATTTGGAGCTCTTAACAGATTTTCGAAGAAAAACATAATAAAATATAATCCAAATTTGGTAATACAGACTTTTCTATTTAATGGAACAACAAATTAGATTTTGTTTACGAACGATCAACCGGAAGTGATACTTTACTTAAAGCTCATTGCTATTTCAAACATGGAATTGACGGGAGGTTATGTGTTGGCCACATCAGATTTTTTCACATTTAATATTATTATAAATATTAAAGAATATTTTATTCTCTATACGACTTGAATGCATTTTATACTTCATATTAAATAGAGATCCTAAACCATGCTTATTCATCAAAAACTTACCACCGATTTTTTTGACCAAAGACAATACCTTCCTTACCTAAAGGTGACGGAAGGTAAAAATTATAAAGAAATTATTAGCCAGCTATGCTATAACTCTGGAAACAGCTGCTATGTTAAGAAAATTCTGATTGAAAGGTGTCAGTGTCAAATGCAATTGACAATATGTTTGTGTTATAATTTTACTGCAAATATAGGATATTTTGTTAGATACTTTCTGTATGAAATTTGTATAAAATACGAGTACATACAACTGCCTCAGGTAATGTACAAGAAATAAAATCTTTTACAAGGAACGTTCTGTATGACATTTATGCAAAATACATAGAACTGACGGAAGGTAATGTGCTGGCCACATTAGATTTTTTCATTTTGCAGTGGTCTTTTTTGAGCTAATATTATATAAATTTAACAAATTTGTTAGATCTTCGGGTTTATGAATTTAACTGTCTAGCACGAAGCTACGGTAACGCCACTGGTTGTATTTCGCGGTCAAACATAGTACACTATACTCTATCCGTTTTAACTATAGAGCGTTGAGTAAGATAGGGCTTAAGATTCTAGCTCTCTGATTGGTTCAAACGTGAACCGAGTTCACATAGTAAAACAATTGACGCGAAATTTAAATTTGCTTGACAGCTGTATGAATTATTTTGACGTCTGACATAAAATATATAAATGTCAACAAAGTTAATAATACACGATTTATTACATATTATCAATTTCTGTTCAGTTATGTTTGTTTTTTTTTGTTTATATCGTTTATATAATTTTCTTACTGTTTTGTCGTTATACTTCATACTACATAGTTTTCATTGCGAGCGTTTTCTTAGTTTTTAGTTAGTAGTTCGTTAATTTTGTTATTGTTATCTTCGTTAATATCATGGATAAAAATCCTGAACCTGGCTCTGCCAATGTTTTAAAATATCCAAAAGGAAAGGCCATCCGATGAGGGCAAAAACAGTAGCGTATAATCTATACTGCACACATCGTGCCACGAATGCATATTCCAAATTAGACAATGTCCAAATTGTGGCATCAGAACTGGGCATAGGACGATGTAATATTTGGATAGCTATAAAAGAATATGAGGAAAAAGGGTCATTCGGATCACCCCAGGAACAAAGAAATTTGTTTAGAACATTATTTTGTTCACATTTAACGGTGTATATAGTTTATACATATAATGTATATATTTTAGAGTGTAAATCTTTATATTTCAAAGGTGAATTATATTTTTATTTTACGTAGTTTTCTTTAAAATTTATTTGAATAATGTGGTATTCATTTATGCATGCCCCTTTCGCCGAAATGTAGAGAAATGTACAGAGATTATAAGTAAATATATGCATAAAAACACAAAATAAATTAGCACATTAGTACGTACAAGACAAAATTACTGAAAAAGTGTTAATTAGAAAGATTTTTTTAAAATCCAGGAATGGCGCCAAAATTTAAATTATTTATTTAATACATGTAAAAACGGCCGCGCTCGAAACGCCATCTAGTCTATATTTAAAGCAAATAGAGTATAGTTATGCAAAATAGAACTGATGGAAGGTAATGTGCTGGCCACATCAGATTTTTATATATGTATATGACATTTTTCTTTTAAAATTTATTTTAAGTTTGTTTAACCAGAGATAATATAGGCATATAAATAACCTGTGTTTTTTTTATTTGTGAGCTTCATTAAAGCACGGTCACAGTATAAGGAAGAAATTAGCAAAAAATTAAATTTCAAATGTCTCCTACATATTATATTAATTTTGCTAGGTGTTCGAAGGGACCTGGCTAATCCCTCCTATGTACGCTACTGAAACGTGTGTTGGTTTAATGTACATTCATGTGACACGTGCAATAAATTTACAAAAAAAACATGAGGAATTGGACAATACGTCATTATATTCTTATTTTAAGAAATATGAAGATGTGCCTTTGAGGAAAACATATTCCGAAGTTTATATATGCCAAATGATTTATTTATGAGTTTTGTATGTATGTTAGAAAATATTTTAATTCAAAACTTTGAAACATTTTCTACGCAAAGCAACATTCTTCAACGTTTTGTTTCAAATGTGAATAGAATAAAATTTGACCATCCATATGAACACTTTCCTAAACATTATTTGGTAACTTTGTCTTGTAGGATGCGGTTATTTTAGTCTTTAAAATTTATAAACAGAAATTTTAAGTCCGAAAAAAAATATTAAAAAATAATAATTTATTGCACAATTAATAAAAAATGTATGATAAACAGTAAAATGTTTCATCTAAATAAAACCTACCCGATTCTTTAACTATTGACAGCAACTCTGCATTACCTAAACACTATCGTACTACTCATTTCTAGTGACAGTATTTCGAATTTGCCGGCTTCGCTCACCCCATACAATATGGCCGGCCACATTTATTTTGATACTACAACATCAAAGATGCCGCCTCGAAGTGTCGCTACTGTCTCTTCCTTATACTGTGGCACGGGTCACTCATGAAAAAAACACTGTTTAACCACTTGTTATATAAAATACTATTAATACACAATTCATGATATCTGGTTTACTATGACCAGAAAAATATTTCTTAATAATAGTTTGTTAACTTTATAAATCTATCAGCACTTACCGCCATTCCGATTAATCACATCGTGTACATAATCTGTTAGAAACATCACGGAAAACTGCAACAGAAGAAAATAATTAGTATTATTATGGTATACTTCGTTTCAAAATGAGCTGGAGTTATAAATCATTCCGTCAGAGATATTCCAGTGGCGCGTTAATAAATGTTAGCTATGCGGAGCCCTGGGTTGCAGACCTCAAAGCCCATGCCTAAATCCGCCCCCTGCCTTAAACTCTGTAGCTGTGTCAATGAACTAACGTAAATATTTGTAGCATTTACTATTTAGTAATAAATACAACAGCTATGAATGTGTAAAAATTCAAATAATATTAGTATTTTACATTTCTCACCAATTACGGTGAAGCGGCGTACGGGATTAATAAAAATATAAGCATTTATTATGTTACCTTGAAATTAAAACTTGTTTTTTTCATAAGAGTATAGTTTATTCAAACGACTGCCGCAAGCACATACCAGAAAGATGCTTCGTAATGCACTATGATCTTTTCATTCAAGCAATGCTATTTCATTTCGGGGACAATTAATAAAATTTTGTTACTACGAGTATTTCTAATCAAAATATGTAGGTTAGGTCTAGTATAAAACATTTTCTTTATATTCAATATCCTGAAATTTTCTTTTTCTACTTTCCTTTTCGTTTTCTTTATATTCGTCATTATTTCGCAAATTCCTTTTATATTCTTTTTTATGTATATTCTTTTGCGTTGTTGACTTTTTTTTATTTTTATAATCTTTATAATGATGTACAAATATTTTGGACAATAACACTATTTTTATGCAAAAAACATATTGTTGATGACAAATTTGGACATAAAAATAATAACAAGAATGTAAAGTAAAAGATGGAAAATGACATTTTTTTAAATAAAAATAGAAGAAAACTTGTACTCACGCCCGATTAAATTTCAATCACGCCTGATCACGCACGATAATTTTTTAGTGCCTCACGCTCACGTCCAATCACAACGCAAAATTTAAATTATGTTCACGATCACGCGGGTCACGTCGTGACCCATCGTGACTCGACAAAATCACGGCCCGCGCCCACCTCTAATTTGAAGCAACATTAAATTTTGACTATACTTATATGGTAAACCGGAATTTGGAGCTCATAACAGATTTTCGAGGAAAACCAAAAAAATTTAATCCAAAATTTCGTATTACAGACTTTTTTATTTATTGGAACAACAAATTAGATTTTGTTTAAAACGATCAATCGGAAGTGATATTTTACTTAAAGGTCATTTTTGTTTTAAACATGGAATTGATGGGAGGTTATGTGCTGGCCACATAAATTTTTTTTGTGTATTTTTGCATTACATGTTATATTTTATTAGTAAAAATGGTTGAGACACAGAAACAAAACCAGAGTTATTAATAAAAATGTGGCTGGTGAGGTGCACTTCAAAGGGCACACATAAGTGCTGAATCACCCTTTATAAAAAGTACAGTGTGTTAAAAGAACTCACTCGGAGTTGACTGTGAATAAACAAATGCATGTCTTAATTTAAAAGTTTTTAATTAAATGGCAGTTTGACATGATTATATTACCAAAAATGTTATCTACTAAAATCAAAGCTTTATATTATTTTAGATAAGGAATTAAAATAAAAAACGGTGAATGTCAACATTCTTTTGTCACATGTTAGATTGAATTTCAGAAAAATTACATTCAAAGATCAATTGTGACTTGACTTTTAAATTGAATTATAATCAGACATACGTTTCTCTGTTCATAGCTTACTCCGAGTAAGGGTTTTTAACACATTGTACTAGGTGAGGCAGTGCCGCACCAGAAAAGAAATAAAGCTGTAAATAATGTAAAGTAGTATGTAAATTAAATTTCAACCTATTCCATTAATGCTTGTCTTTATAAATATCAAAAGAATAATTTAAGCCACCACCATAACGAATCTGTAATGCAGTTCACACCCTTTGAAGTGTTTCTCGAAATGAGTAGTTTAATGCTTTATATTGCCTAATGTTTTTGATACGACTTTTATTCATACGTGCGCTAGACAGCGCTGTTCGAGACAGTGCTTCAAATACAAAATGCAATGGGAGAATAAAAAATAGTTTCCACAAGGCCCTATAGAGGCCGAGACCACACGTGAATACAATCAAACGCGGCATGCTGACAAATTTTGTAAATAAGTTCACGGCATCTACTGTACATGTTGCAAGCCAGATTAAATAATATTAATGACATAAACATAACATAACCTGTCTAACATGTTTATTATAATAGGCCCTGGTTTGCGACTTTGATACGTATGGTAGTAAGTATTTAATACTTTTATTTTTCTCGTAGTTTTTATAGTTTAACCTACGTAGAGTTTTTGTATTTTGAATTTTAGTTGAAAACAAAACAAGTGTAATGGCTTCGGCTGGGACTTTAAAAGATAAGAATTTCGAATTTAATGATAATAATATAAGGAATAATTCTGAAGATATAATTTTTTTAATTAACAAAAATCCATTTCATTGACTGTCTTATGAAGATAAACTGTTTGTCAAAGAATTAAAACAGACCATTTCTGATTTGTTCTGATCTTAATACGTCATTAATAAATATTGGAGAAGGAGGCAAGATACAACTAACACCTGCTGTGATAAATATAACTGGCTTGTCGGCAGTAAAGTACTTAATAAATTATTTTTCGTACCTCCGTCCATTTTCACTAGTATTACAGAACTCAGAATCTTCCAGAAATACGCTGTTGTTGACCTAGGCCGGCAAAATGAGTTGGCATTGCTGTTCTGGTGATATGTCAATTTAAGATTATTTTCAACACAAGAATTAGCAAAATGTTTACAAATTTTAGGGCTAAATCTTTAATTGTTGTTAACTTAAATAACTAAATTTTGTTATAAAAATAATAATATGCTGTCATCTCGTATAGATTAATTATAAGTTCCAACTTTAGGACTAATTTGTTTCGTTTGTTTAGTAACTACAACTAACTTCACGCACACTTCACGTGATACAATGAGTTTCCGCTATCTGTCATTGAAAATATGCGAAAGTGTATAAAATATATATAACTAATGTTTGCATGATATATTTCCAATAAATAAAAATAATTACGCATTTTAAGCTCAATTTAAGCAATTATATTTAAACTTGCAATGCAAAACCGATAAAAATATATGTTCATTTTTTAGGTTATGTAAAATAGATTAAAGTGTTGAGAAATATACGAAGAATTTATGGAGATGGCACAAAAAGTCTTGTGTATCACACGCCCATAAACTTTTTAGCGAGATCTCGAATTTGCAGGCCTCGCTTTCAGCTCGGCCTGTCAAAATAAACTCGTTCTTGCAAATGTTCAGTTACTGGCCTAGTGATACAAATAACTAGTGTTTGCCGTGCATACTTTTTACTAGTACTAATAACATACGTAAAGATCACATTGCTTCAACTTGTAAATTAGTACTTTTAAGGAAGCAAAATATTTCTTCCGCAATTGATAGTGCAAGAAAAATTGATATTCAAAATTTTAATTCGAAGGTGGAAGAAATGTTTTGTGGTCTGGCAATTTATTTTTGTACATGAAAGGGGAAAAACATGCAGCTGCACATCCTTCAAAAAATATAACTTTCAATTATAAGGCGTTTGACCTTGCCTCACCAACGTTTTCATACACGAGCCGCCACTGTAGTACTATTATTATTTGAAATCACTGTATTAGAATTTACCACCAAATTGTGAAACTAAATCGAAAGTGTAAATAAGTCTTCTACTTACCGATTTCTAAAAAATCAAGTAGAACGTCTATAAGCTTCGCTCGAGATTTCCGCTGGAGTCTGGAACAAAACTGATCTAGCAGTGCGTTCAGCATGAAAACGAGATAAGTGAACTATGCGCCTAATATAAGACTACCTAGGAAGTTCATCAAATCAGAAATGACGTCATATAATACCTAAGCAACATGGAAAAAAATGTTAAATATGAGTCAAATCATCAGATACAACTTCATTAATATTAAAATGTTATAAAAATTCATATTGGGTTATTTGAAATTGTAAATAGAAAGTTAATTGAATTGCAATATTAAAGTATTTTTCAAATACATTAAGAGGAATTTCAATTTTCAATGATAACATATTTTCTCTAACACAATGGAATTCATACATTCTGTAACTGAAAACTATTACATAATGAGGACATTTTGTCATACCGCTAAACATCAGACTGAGACTTTGGTTTCAAGGGAACAGTCCATACTGCCGACAACCATACCATCGAAACGCCACACCATCGAATAGCCACACTATCGAAATGTCATAGTGCCGACACTTACCCCCTCCACAATGTCTATAGCATCGAAACCTTAAATGTCCACACTGCCGAAATGTCATAGTGCCGACACTTATCCCCTCCACGATGGGCGTAGTATCGACACTGGAATGTCCGTAGCGCCGACATTGGAATGTCCGTAGTGCAGACACTGGAATGTCGGTAGTGCAGACACTGGAATGTCCGTATCGTCGAAATGTCATAGTGCCGACACTAGCATGTTCGTAACGTCGACATTGGAATGTTCGTAGCGCCGACATTGGATTGTCCGTAGTGCAGACAGTGAAATGTTCATACCTTCGAAATGTCGTAGTATCGACACTGGAATGTTCATAGCGCCGACATGTACCCCTTCCACACTGCTGGTAGTGTAGACCAGACGATGGCACAGGCATCGCGGTGCTAAACAAGTTTCAAATTGTTTTCTTGTAATATCAATTTTTAAATTACGAATTAAAATTTTTAATGTGCAAATACCGAAAGGCAGTTGTGAATATTACATATTTTACTTGCAAATGGAATTAAGCAATGCAATATATATATATATATATATATATATATATATATATATATATATATATATATATATATATACATTCATTTTAAGTGGTACTCTATTGCTATCTCGATAACTATATGAGCTACGATGTCGGTTAAATTAGCAAAAAAATTCTATTTTATAAGACTATTTTAATGAGTAAAACAAGAATTTTTTAGACCAGTGGGTCTCAAAATACGGGATGCTACTTTCCTATTTTAAATAGCAACCTATTTTTTTATTTGCTTATTCGATTCAGTATTTTTTTCTGAATTCAGAGATATCCATATGTAATACTCTATTATTACAAAATATTAGAGAAAAATGCAAAATTAATCATGTATCATTTTTATTTAAATATGAGTATACAAAAAGTGCTATGGAAAAAACAAATGTTTACTTCGTACATGTCTACCTTCTCATTATAAGAAAAATGATTCATTTTAATGTTACAGAAGTACACGTGAAAAGTTTGACATGAATAATATTAACAATTGTTTTATTGATTTATTTGTTTTTTCCATAGCGCTCTTGTATAGTCATCTAAATGGTCTATGGTAATTTGTCATGTTTATGTTGTATTATATAAATTATTAATAAATTAAATGATTTTAGCTCACAACGTTGCCTTTTAATAATATCTCAGTATAACTGAAATTTGATTTAATTAAAAGTTTCTATTCGCTAGATTGATAATCTCTTGATTTTTACCCATCCTTAATCTACAGTAATTTTGCCTTAATAGTTTAATACGCAGTTGCAAAAACGTTTATCGTATTTTTGACATGTTGGTCAACGCATTTTTCTGAAAAGGATTCTGTAAAAAAAGCTTTTGCAATTTCTTTGAGTTTGGGAGTATTTTTACCTCTCTCTACCCTTGGTAAGAGAGGTATAGGGATCGTGCTAAAAATCGCATATCGAGATTTTGGTAAATGAGCACGTTTTAAGGTCCCTAGAATCCAATTTTAACATTTTCTCGATGATGTCTGTGTGTATGTGTGTGTGGATCCTCCACTCTAATACTATCATTCAGAAAATTTTGAGATCTTGTATTTCGAACTTTTTCCGTATTGGAAAAAGCCCATTATATTTTGGTGTAAAATCGGATAACTGGAAATGGCACTTTACTAGAAGCTCAAAATAGTTTTTCTTCGAAAAATACCTTTAAATGTTATTTTTTCGAGATTAATGTTATTATAAAAATTAAAGATTATTAAATTTTATATAGATTTACATTAATACTTTTTCTATATATTTTATGGATAAATTTATAAAATTAACTATAATAATAATAATAATAATAATAATAATAATAATATTTATTTTGCCAGTTGATTAATATACATGAAATATGGCACGTCAAAGAAATGCAATAAATGAATTACAAGTTTGCAAACAACCAATAAGTACAATAAATATAATTATAAAATATTGCTCATACATCAATAAGAAATTCGTCAACCCTATAATAACATTTTTCGATAAAAAATATTTCAATTTAAGTTTAAAAGATTTATTACAATTTATACTTTTTATTTCCTGTGGAAGTTTATTATACATTTTAATTCCAATTATTTTTGGATTGATGTAGCATAATTGTAATTTATGTTTTGTAACTATCAATTTAGTTTTATTTCTTGTATTATATGTATGTACATCAACATGTTTCAATAGATGCTCTAAATTATCTCTTATGAATATTAATGGAAAACAAATAGAGGCAAGGCAGTGTTAATATTTTTTGTTGCTTAAATTTGTCTCTGCAGGAGGCTAGATACCCCAGTTTAAACATATTTCTTATTGCTAATTTTTGTAGCTTAAAAACTCTCAGAGCAGCAGAAGAATATCCCCAAAAGATGATGCCATAACTTAAAACTGATTTAAATTTAGCAAAATAAAATGTTTTAGCTGGTATAGTACCTGATGATATATCAATAATTCTTTTTATAAATCCCAGAGCCTACGATTTAAACAAACAAAACGCAGTTATTTAAATGTATGTAACTGACAGGTAAATGTTACTATCAAAGAACTAATAATTTCAAAATAATATTAGTAACGTTTTAAAAAAGAAAAAGTAAATAGAACAATAGAAAAGGAATTCAATACAGTTTCCAGCATAAGTAAATATGTAGGTACGTATTTAGATTAATAAAAATTAACGATTCTCAAAAATATTTAAGCTAATCCTCATTTTTGGATTAGTGAATTCTATTCTATTCCGGTATTCAAAATTTAATCTTGATCTTATTATAGTTCCGGTGTCTCATTGGCAATCAACGCCTCATGTCAAGAGTGCCATCGGGGCTCTGGGTTCGAATCCCACTAAGGCATTGATGTATGTGAATGTGAACCCACTCTGTAATTGGGATTTAATCCTGTTGAGGGATTTAAAAAAAATTGTAGTTACTTGGATTAGATTAGACTACATTTTAAGAAATAAACTATCAAAATTAGAGTAAAATTCGCTAATCCAAAAAAACTTAATCTTTTTTTGTGACTCGGACTGTAAATGGCGGAAGGTATTGTGTTGGCCACACCAGATTTTTTTCAGTTTATTTTCTGGACTGTAACACAAACTTACATTTTTTTTTAAATGAAACGCGTATTTGATTTCATTTTTTTCTCTTTAGATTGGTGTGAGGGTAACAGTGTTTCAAATGTCTTTTAAAGTCTTAATATTCGTGCACTTCTCAGAAAATTAATCTGTATATTGTTATTGCTTATACTAATAATATCTTTATTCCGTAGACTTGAGTTACAATACTAGTATGGAATTGTCAATAAAAGATATACAAGTAAATAAAATTCGTATAAAAATATGCAAAATATAAAATACAGTGGTTGTTTTAGAATTAATGTGTAAGAAATTCTTCGTGTATAGTAGGCTTTGCTTAGTGTTTCTGTTTTTGTGAAGTAGTGTTCCGAACATTCTTTTATTTTCTCTATGCCTATGAATCAATTATCTATCCTTTGTTACGCACTGGCGCTCTACAATTAATATGTAGTGTTTGTACAGTTATTAGTAAAAAAAAACATAGAATTTTTAATATAATTTCCAAAATTTCCTTTACTCGTATATTTACGTCACAAGTCTACTCTCTTCCAAATTCTCACACTTTCAAATCTTCTGCTATCGTCGTTTTGAAATACGGAATCCATTTTCAAGTACATGAATGCAGAAAATAACGAAACAACGGAAATAAACCAAATAACACTTTCTTGTTTAATTTTATGTGGCACTTAAACCTGATGAACTTTAGACACATATAGTTTTTCTTAAATATTATCCTCGTATATTTCCAATTATTGACAAGAAAAGTTATTTTAATTTTACCGTTAATTCAATGGAAGAGGCTGTTGGTACTTGGTGAAATATATTAAATAATAAAAAACACAACTCTCGGTTAAGTTTCACAAGAAAAAGTATATTTACTTTATTGTACAATTTCACCAGTTACGGCATCATCAGTAGTACTGAAGAAAGAAATGACAAACACTTTTTATATTATACGGACCAAGGAATTTGCAAGTAATAGATATTTATACACCAAGTGAGTTAAGATAATAATTATTTATGAAAAGAAAGTTTAAGCCACGAGCCTGTAGGACAGGGGTGGGGAACGTCCGGCCCGCGGGCCATATACGGGCCCGCCTATTAGTTTAGACCGGCCCGCGGGCGGGACTTGAAATTCAAAAAATTGTACAATTTTTTTCCATAGCAAAATAAATTTATATTAACTGAATAATACTCGTAATGTAAATTTTGATAAAATTAAAATATGTATACTATATTATATTCAGCTACAAAGCTACGTACAACAACCTTCCACTGCTTGAGTTCTATAAACGTTATATAAGTAATAATGATTATTCCACTTCAGGGAGACATGCATTGAAATATGCATCTATGTTCGGAACAACTTATTGCTGTGATCAGATTTTTTTCCAAAACTCACCATCGCAAAAAATCGACTACGCTTCAGGTTGACCGATACAAAACTGGAAAAACAGTTGCGAGTAGCAACGTTAAATATATCAACTGATATCACACGAATTACCAAAATGAAGCAGTTCCAATCCTCTCATTAGGGGTGGTGGATTCTAGATTTTAATTTAGGGAGGAGAGGCAATAATTTAATTGTTTAATATGTAAACATGTTTGTACA
This sequence comes from Harpalus rubripes, assembly GCA_963082715.1. Lineage (NCBI taxonomy): Eukaryota > Metazoa > Arthropoda > Insecta > Coleoptera > Carabidae > Harpalus > Harpalus rubripes. The sequence goes on from OY720453.1 coordinate 40,572,862, forward strand.
CAAATAAAAAGCTAAGGTTACATTATCATTTTAAAAACCGGGGGGGGGGGGGGTGTTATATTTTGAATGGCCCGCGAATGATGTTCTGAATGTTCATGTTCATATGGCCCGTGACAGAAAAAAGGTTCCCCACCCCTGCTGTAGAACGAGTGGGTTAAATTCTATAAGGGAATAAACAAATAAACATCCTTAACTCACGTGTTTTATGTAATATTTTATTTTGACGAAATAACAATATAACCTATTATAATATTTAATTTTGACAAAAAAAAAACTAATCAATGGACCTTTCCAATTTAAGGGCTATCTCTTTCTATCGCTGCAAATAGTAAGAAAATGGCGCGAACAACTGCCAGTTGGGCTGTCAAACGAAACGTCAAAAATATTGCAGTCATTAAAATACCTGTATTTTCAGTGAAAATTTGCATCGTAAGACATTTTGCCTTCAATAAAAGCTTTTGTAACTTATTTCGATAAGATTTTTTAAAGTTATCTTACATTTTACGTCTAATTTTTTTAGAATCAAACGTCATAGATCTCAGTTGTTCTTACTATGCGCAGATCTCCATTGCGCATATCTTCTATCTCTTTAAATTGGAAAGGTCCATTAGTATGCTGTGCATGACAACGGGCTATATGACCATTGTCGAAATCAAGAAAAAAAAGTATAAAAATTATTCATCGTGACTACCAATAATAATGATAAAAACTGTACATTATCTTATAATTTCACTGAAATTAGTATTTGAAATTAACAATTTTGTAACGGCGCCATATCTCTGAAGTCATGTCGCAGAATTAGAGAGTAGTTTACAAAGCTAAAAGTGGTAATTGCAGGGCCGATTTTTTTACTTAAAGCCGCATTCACAGCCCGAAATTTGGTGAAATTCGTTCAAATTCGTGGAGCTTGTCTTATGGCAACGTGTACTCTTGTTCACAGCGCTGAAATTTGGTGTAGACGAATGATAATTTGTAGAAAAGTTTGCAAGTTCCAAACTTTTGTGGCTAATTTAGGGTGCGTACTACTAATTGTGTAAAATATATTTGATTTGAATGAACTCATTCTGTTGACGTCTGGGTGATTTGAATGGATTTCATTGTTTTACTTTGTTTTTGATTTATTTTCTTTGTTATATGTTCAAATTTGCCTTTTTCAATAAAGTACAAAACAGAAAATCGAACTTGATAATGAAAATGAAGATAAATAATTTCTTTATTATAATTTACAATCAATTCTTTTAAAGACAACTTTTGTTACTTTTGTTTTGGCGAAATGTTGAATAGGTGTTAGGAAATAAATAATACACATTTAGAGTCAGGAAAACAGTATTTATTTTTTAGAAATTATATTATTCAATATTATTGATCGCAAAACTGTCAACATCTATATTTTATGTTTTTAGCATAGTCCACTTTTCTTATAAAGTCATAACCAAAGTTGGTGTGGTTATTTCAATGTTTTTAATTTGATGTTTGTTGTATTATTATCTAAAAGAAGTAGTGTAAAGGTCTAAATAATGTATTTAAAATAGAACTGTCTATGCTTAAGTATAATTATAACCAAAAAATAAAATAACTTTCACAATTTTAATTTTATATGACAATCGAATAACGGGTAGAAATCGCAAGGGAAGGATTGCTATTTTATTGTCATGGTTTTTAATAATTTTTAACGAGTTAATGAATGCATTGACAAACAAATGATTAATTTTCAGAAACGTTTATTTTTTTGCTAGATTGCATTACGACACAAATTTCGAGCTTTGAACGGTCAAATTATTTTCCTCAAATTCCAGTGCTACAAATTTCACCGAATTTCGGCTGTGAATGAAACAATGTATAAGATATCAATATAGACAATTCATAGATAAATAGAAATATATTGATATTACACAACACACAACAGATTGTTTTGGTGTAATTTTGGTTTGCATTGAAGTGTTACTGTCATATCATATTATATTGACTATTGACACTTCATAATATGACTCATACGGTTTTCGAAGGCGGTTTCCATACATCGTTTTCAAAGTGGAACCTTAGTTCTTAAAAGCAGATATTAGTAATTTACCAAATGTAGATTATTCTACGATTGATGATTATTATCGAATGAATTCTAATTCTCTTATACTCGTATACGTGACGCCACATATCCCCTCTCCAAAATTTTATTATTGTTTTTCTCTTGAATTAACAACAATAGGGGATTACAGCTCAATCGAATTAAGAGAAATTAATAAAAAATAGTGAAAGTATATGCTTAATAATGAATATTAATAAAGAAATAAAATGATATGATTGAAATACTTCGGAAATAAGGGGATTTTTGTTTTAGCAGCTCGTCACTCATATGAAATCCATATATATTATTTGGATTGGCGACTCAAAGACCACCTATAAATATATAACGAATACCGAATTAGGGATGGAGCTTATTACTAATGGAAGTAGAGAAATTCAAATAGCGGAGGCGAGGCTACCAGTCCAGTAATACAATTCTCAAACAGCTTTTTATTTGAATATAAATATTTTGCATTAAACTTAATAATTTAAATACATTTCCAATTATAAATCATGTAATGTACAATATAATAATATTTATTTATTTTTTATAAATATAATGTAGAAATAGCATATATTTCAAGAACATTTAGGTCCACGAACAAAACAGTTTGATATAAAAACTTATATTCGTGACGTCACATCTATATTTTCAAATTTCGGGGGGACTGTAACTCGCTTATTAATAGGATTTTTTCACCGGATTTTCACCGACAGTCTTAGTTTTACTTATACGTTCAGATGAAATTATATTTAAAAAATGGTGGCATCCCCTATTAAGCGATTTAAAAAAAATTGGGCATTCTTATTTTTTTATAGAGAATCATAAAATGGAAGACGAAAAAAAAATGATCATACAGCCCATTGTCGATGATAGACGCCAAGTCGTTTATTTATAAATTATAAACAAGCTTTATATTTTGTCGTTTGTGTCGTGAAAATTAATGGCTGATCTGTCCAATAAAAGCTTGTGGTAAGGTGTTATTTTCTTGCCTGATGTTATTTTAAATTCATTATTTGATGCAGAGTGAGATAAAATTTAATGAGAGTGATTATTTTTTTTTAATCACTAGCAAATAAACAGTTACTTACAGTAGTTGTTGCTGTGAAATTAATAATGACAGTTTAAAATGTCAAAATTTAATAAAATATGAAATATTCACAACTGCCTTTTGGTATATTTCTTATAATGAAAAGGTAGACATGTATGAAGTAAACATTTGTTTTTTCCATAGCACTCTTTGTATACTCATATTTAAATAAAAATTATACATTATTAATTTTGCATTTTTCTCAAATATTTTGTAATAATAGAGTATTACATATGGATATCTCTAAATTCAGAAAAAAATACTGAATCGAATAAGCAAATAAAAAAATAGGTTGCTATTTAAAATAAGAAAGTAGCATCCCGTATTTTGAGACCCACTGATCTAAAAAATTCTTGTTTTACTCATTAAAATAGTCTTATAAAATAGAATTTTTTTGCTTATTTAACCGACATCGTAGCTCTTATAGTTCTCGAGATATCAATAGAGTACCACTTAAAATGAACATCCTGTATATATATACATACTTTACTTGCAAATGGAATTAAGCAATGCAATATATATATATATATATATATATATATATATATATATATATATATATATATATATATATATATATACATTTATATTGCATTGCTTAATTCCATTTGCAAGTAAAGTATGTAATATTCACAACTGCCTTTCGGTATTTGCGTATTAAAAATTTTAATTCGTAATTTAAAAATTGATATTACAAGAAAACAATTTGAAACTTGTTTAGCACCGCGCTGCCTGTGCCATCTATTATACAAACATTGTACTGTATTTGGCCGGCTCTTTCATACTATGAACATTCGTCTGGTCTACACTACCAACAGTGTGGAAGGGGTACATGTCGGCGCTATGAACATTCCAGTGTCGATACTACGACATTTCGAGAGTACGAATATTTCACTGTCTGCACTATGGACAATCCAATGTCGGCGCTACGAACATTCCAATGTCGACGCTACGAACATGCTAGTGTCGGCACTATGACATTTCGACGATATGGACATTCCAGTGTCTGCACTACGGACATTCCAGTGTCTGCACTACGGACATTCCAATGTCGGCGCTACGGACATTCCAGTGTCGATACTACGCCCATCGTGGAGGGGGTAAGTGTCGGCACTATGACATTTCGGCAGTGTGGACATTTAAGGTTTCGATGCTATAGACATTGTGGAGGGGGTAAGTGTCGGCACTATGACATTTCGATAGTCTGGCTATTCGATGATGTGGCGTTTCGATGGTGCGGTTTTCGGCAGTACGACATATACTCGGTTTCAACATAATGGAGCACCGGCTCACACAACCCGAAAAGTCATCGCACTACTAAATAGAGAATATCTGAATAAGAGGATTGAGAGAGGAGGTGCTGTTGCGTGGCCAGCCCGGAGCTTCGACCTAACTCCCCTAGATGTCTTTTTCTGGTATCAGAAAAAGACCTGTGTATATGAGAGACCAGTAAAAAATGGTGGCTAGAATAGTAGCTGCAGCAGAAGATATAAAAGACAAGCAGGCAACTCTTGCAAGTGTCTCTTCTAATATTAAAACACGTTGTCGGGCTTGCGTTGCTGCGAATGGTGGCCATTTTGAAAATCAAATTTAGTCCCTCCCTTGTTGTTTCATTGTTCATTGTTTTATTTTTCTTGTTTGTTTGTTTCATTCTTGTTTTTCTTGTTTAGTTTTCTTGTTTAATGGCAACAAGCCTACTTTGTTTTATATGACTGTTGCAGTTTGTTAAAATTTATCTTGTAATTCAATTTGAATAAAAAAAAATTCTGGACAGATCGAAAAAAATGTTTCAGACAAATGTTATAGTAGATAGTTTAAGGATTTTATAAATGTTTTATTTTCAAAAAACGATCGAGTGGTTTTCAAAATATCTTGTTTTAAAATTCTTGATCGGTCGCCATTTTGTTATTTGATAAAATAAAAAATAATTGTAAATACAAATGTTTTAGAGAACCGAAAGCAAATGCAGAAAGTTTTTGTATTTTTTAAATATTCCTTAAAATAAGGGAGTAATGACGATTTTTTGATAAACAAAAGAATGCCAATAACTATGAACTGGGGCTCCAAATTAAAAAATTTAACGAAGAAAAGTTGTTTGGTTCAGTGCGTTCTAACTGCCGTTTTCGGGTGTTACAACTTAGTATTAACACCCTGTATAAACGTATATATAACAACTGGGGCATGATGGGAGGGCATAATAGTTCATTATGCCCTCATTATAATCCGATCATCGTTTATGGATTTTAAATTAGAAATAATATGAACGGTATATAATGAAAATTATTTTCGTTTTAATTATAATTTCATTACAATAATAATAAGGATTGATTACAACAATAAATACATTAATTGATTACAACAATTAATTTAATAAAAAACAGCTTTGAAAGCACAACGCAGAAATCATTTTTAATTTAATTGTAATACTTAAAATTTATTATGAAAAGGGCCTTAACAGCAATTAACTTTAACCACACATGTAAATAGTAGGTAAGTACGTCGAACTGCAGACTACAACGTTTCGCATTGATTTTTGACGAATGCTTCCACGTGTTCCGCCCAAAACAGTCTACGGTCCAGTATGGCTCCCAGGTACTTAACCGAAGTGGATAGACGTAGCGGTTCTACAAAAAGAGTGAGATTAGGAACGTCTATCTTCATCTTATTGGTAAATATAACGAGCTCAGTTTTTGTAGGATTGACTGAAAGCCCATGTTTTGTGCACCAATTCTCTACAAGTGACAGAGCCCGCTGAGCTAGCTCGTTAACAGTTCCAGGGAATTTGCCAGTTCCTAGGATAGCTAAGTCATCAGCATATCCTTGAGTATAGAAGCCCTGATTGTTCAGAGCCCTAATCAATTCATCGATTACTATACACCATACAAGGGTGAGTACAACCTCGATGAATGTTCATTCTAACCTTAGTGTCTTTTAAGGTTGTTGTTGCTCTGCGCTGCGTGAGCATGGAGCCGATCCACTCCACGAGTGTGGAATTGAAGCCCCTCGCTCTTGCGGCTGAGCAGATGGATTCTGAAGAAGTATTGTCAAATGCTCGTTCGATATCAAGGAACATGCCTAGAGCAAGCTCCTTTTCCTTGAGCACCTTCTCTAGCCTAAAGATCAGATGATAAAGGGCCGTTTCGGTAGATTTGCCAGCCTGATAGGCATGTTGATTGTTGTGAAGTGGCCTTTCTTTCAAAGCCCTATCACGAATATATCTAACTATCAGTTTCCAGTGTTTTGAGTAAAAACGAGGTCAGGCTAATTGGACGGAAGGATTTCGCTTGGTCGTAAGCTGTACGGCCAGCTTTTGGGATGAACACGACCTTGGCTTCCCTCCACGGTGTAGGAACATACCTGTGGGCAAAACAAAATCGATAAAGTTTACAATGTGGTCCTGCTAATGTTGCGAGGCCCTCTTGTAATAAAGCAGGGAATATGTTGTCATATCCCGGTGATTTGTACGGAGCAAATGTTTTAATCGCCCAGCATACCTTATTATAGCTTACCACTTCTCGAGAGACCCGCCAGTCCTCTCTGGTAGGTCTATAATACGTGTCTCCTTCAGAAGTAGTGGTACTCTCTATACAGCCAGGAAAGTGCATTTGGAGTAGAACTGCCAAAGTTTCTCTGTTTCTCGTGCTGCAATAATTTACAATCTTCTAAGTTGGCTATAGATCTAAATAATTTGAAGTCATCCGCGTACATCAGGAAGTGGGAATGCTGAATTACATTTGAAATATCGTTTATAAATAACAAAAAGAGTAGTGGACCTAAAACGGAGCCTTGTGGTACTCCAGAACTAGCAATAAAGTTTTTAGATGTATAACCATTACAATAAACATATTGAAATCGGTTGGTCAAATAAGACTCGCAAAGGTTATATAATTTTACAGAAAACCCGATTTTTTCTAATTTATAGAGCAGTATAGTGTGACTAACTGTATCGAACGCCTTTGAGAAGTCGGTATAAATTACGTCGATTTGTCTCTTATTTTGAAATTCATAATAATTATAATTTTTGGTCTGGCAGTAATTTTTTTTTAAACAGAATATGTTCGAAAATCTTAGCAATGGAATTTAAACAAGATATGGGTCGATAGTTACTGATTTTACTCTTATCACCATTTTTGAAAAGTGGGCAAATTTTTGTGCATTTCCAACTATCCGGAATCCCTTTACATTTTTTGTGCCTTCTAATTCATATTGAAGTATTTTTTTTATCTTAAATGTATATTTAGGTACATTTGTTTAATAAATATGTTAATTTTGATAATGGTTTTTTTTATTTCCGAATGAAAATTTTTTATAGACCTAAAATTGTTTGATCAGTCAATATCGATCTGAATAAACGCGATCGATCAAGATCGATCTGATCAACTGGGATCGATCTGATCAATCGTGATCCATCTGATAAATCGTGATCGATCTAATCAATCAAGATCAATCTCAAAATCCTCTGATCGCACAGCCCTACTCCAGGTAACTAACTAACTAGCATAGCTACGTCCGTTTTGTACAGCTGCCATTATTTTATAGAAAAGCTCTAGAGTGTTCGACCGCATAATAACAATGAACACAAAAGGTTCAGGCGACCGCAAGTAACTAAACACGTCGTGACCTGTTTGCCTACGTAGCCCGGCACATGACTAACGTCAACAAAATCGACACTGTTGTGTGCATTGCCGTCTGTGTGCTCATGGCTATGTGTGCGTGAACTTTGACCAGGGAGGGGTAACGTAAGGAGATTGGGCGTACTTGGGTACGCCAGGTTTTGCCAGTAACGGAGTGACGGCGTTCGTGTGCAGGGCGGTTCAGCGCAAGAATATTACGACTACCAAACTAGACTACTAGACATAATGCCGGGTGGTATAAAATATTGTTATGTAAAAGGTTGTCTAAATAATAATAAAGATAAAACAATTGTAAAAAGCTTTTTTAGATTACCGACTGGCCCAGAAAAATATTATATTATTTTATTTTTCATTTCTATCGACCGCCTCAGTATAATATGGTTATACTAAAATTTATATGTAATTTTTAAGGGGTTTTATTAATTTGGTACAATTATTATATTTTTATTTTTATCAAATGGACATTTAAATTTGAATTAGGTTTCAGGTATTTTCTGCATGCTTACATTTTAATTTAAACCGGAAAAGGTTTTAAAAGAATGCTATTTCAAAAAAAAATAATAGTAATATACTAACATTTATATGAAAATAAATAATCTTTCCTCTTGAATACCTAGGCAGATATCTTACGTACGCCTATGCTAGTGCGTAAAGCGACTAAAGCGAGCCTGTTGAAGGTCACCAAATTCAAATACACACGTATAAGGTAGTGTCGTACCAGTGACTGAAGCAGGGTTATGGGGCTAGGGTTACCATCTGACCGGATAAATCCGGTCGAGACCGGATTTTAAGAGTTTAGACCGGACTCCGCCCGGATTTTATTCAAGACCGGATTTTTTGTCATGCCTCACAATAAATCACAGGTGCGCAAAGTCAAAGAATCGAACATAACTTCGTTCCTTTAAAAGTACGAGATCTCTTTGAAAAATATAAAATTAACGAAAACGAACGCAACAAGATAAATACTGAAATAAAACGCATGTATCAAGAATGCATAGACTACATAAATATTTGGATAAAACCTTTACACTCGTTTAAATGCTTTGAATGGTTGGTATTAGAGCAAAATCTGGAGCTACAATTTGACAATATCACAGACTGTATTGTATTTCTGAGAAAGAAAGGAATCATTATTGACGATGTTAAACTACTCGTATTTGAAGAATTTTGCCTATTAAAAAATTTTCTTAACACAAAGCAAAGTGATTTTTATGACGAGCTAGCTGAAAAGCAGTGGGTAATTTTCTTCAATACGTGCAATGATACCACTCGTTTTACCGAATTACTGAAGATTTGTCAGTATTTTTTTTTTGTATTATGCCACACAATGCAAATGTGGAACGAATTTTTTCACTTATGAATTCGCAGTGGACGAAGAAAAGGAACAGATTGACAGTTGAGTCAATTAGAGCAATATTACTCACACAATATAACTTCACACATGTAACATGTGCCGAATTTCATAGTGAAATTTCTTCAAAAACAAACTTTTTGAAAGCTGTTGCCAGTGGACAAAAATATATTGTGCAAAAAATTTAATTAAAGTTAATAAAACATAATTATAAGCTACTGAGTTTTATTTTGAGCAAAAGACCGGACTTTTTTACAGAAATCAGGATTTTTTACTGCTTGTAACCGGCTTTTCGATTTCAAGCCCTGGTAACCCTATATGGGGCAGTGTTTGTAAACATATGCCTTGAGATATCTAATATATAACGAAACATAACTTTGTCTTATTTATTAATAAAAATTCATGTTTTTTCTTGTCACTTTCGTTTGGGTTATGTTTGATATAACAACGTTTCACAAGTAATCATCGACACACTTTACTGCAAAAACTCATCAAATATTTGCTTTCGCATCCTAATTTTGTTTTATTGTAATGATTAGGAGGCTAATGAAACGATACATAGTCATTTAAACTCATTTTGAGTTTGACCCTACTCTACACTTTAGCCTCATTTTCTATTCCATAAATATTAGCAACTTATTAAATATTGTTCTATACTTTCTCTTATAAATTTGATACATATCTATGTCTGTCAATTACAAACATTTGAATTTTCCAACTGGTTTCCATGCACTTTTTAGGCTGTGAGATTTATTACAATCGATTATTTTATATAATACAGGGTGTTATATTTTAATGGACCCAGCAAATATCTCGCTTCTTTATTAAGTTAGTAATTTCTTTCATATAACATGATTTATACAGCAACATATAAGCTACTTGATGACGGATGTACATTCCTGATACCACTTCCGGTTTATTAGTAATTAATATCTACTTTGAAATTTCAAATAGAACATACTATATTTTTTACAAATTTGAAAAGTACATCAAATTTGCTTTACAATCATGTAAAATAATCCATATGTTACATTATTAAACAGTAAAATGGCGTGCAAATTTTTATACACCTAATTGGAAAGAGAATAGTGAGCCATGACTGTGGCCTGAACTACAATTAAACTTGCTAATAATAACGGTTAGAACAATTATTACTGAGTATTTACAGGTTGACATTTACCGTGTTACAATTGTTTTAGCTAATTGTTTTATTTCAAGCCACAGTCATGGCTTACTATTCTCTTTCCAATTAGGTGTATAAAAAAGTGCTTACCATTTTACTTTTTAATAATGTAACATATGGATTATTTTACATGATTGTAAAGCAAATTTCATGTATTTTTCAAATTTGTAAAAAAATATAGTATGTTCCATTTGAAATTTTAAAGTAGATATTAATTACTAATAAACCGGAAGTGGTATCAGGAATGTACATCCGTCATCAAGTAGCTTACATGTTGCTGTATAAATCATGTTATATGAAAGAAATTACTAACTTAATAAATAAGCGAGACAATTGCTAGGTTCATTAAAATATAACACCCTGTATATTCTTTTGTCTCTAAATGATATAGAAGTACAATCATTTTTTTAAATATATTACATAGAGAATGTAATGTACTTCCGTTTGCCCAAATATTACCAAAACCTTCTCATTAATGTTAAATTGAGGAATAGGTAGTTAAATGGGTCTTTAGTCTTATGGAATTTGCAAAATTGTCTTTCGAACATCCTCGCCCACACAGACAGCATCGTAAAAAAATTTAAATCGGATTATAAGGGCCTTTAAACGTGCTTATTCACTAAAATCTGGACATGTGTTTTTTTAGCATGAATCCAATACCTCTCTTAACGAGATATAGATATGAAGATATGTAATATTTCGGAAAAGCGTTTGTTGAAAGAGCAAAAGATAGGAAATAATTGGTCGAACAAGGTGTTAAAGAAAATTAAAACGATGATATTGAATATGTGACTGAGTCTAGGGAGCCAAGTTTGATCCCGACGGACACCAAAATTATGTCGAATTTAAGTGGCACGAAAGTGCCCCCTTTGGTGCAGTCTCCATGCCAGCAATGAGTGCGCGTATGGTGATAGCACGGTACGAATATAATCTGATTTGTAGAATGCATAGAATAGGATGGAATCAGCACAGGAAATAGAAATATAAACCAATGTATATCGATAGAACCATTTATAGTTGCACAAAATGGAATAGAATAAGAAATAGGCAAATTTCATTTCTTATTCTATTCCGTTTCTATTCCAGCCGGCTTGCTCCGATATTATCCGTGACTTCATTGCTTTTGCCCGTAACCTAAAAACTTATATAGATAAGTTTTTATGCAGAAATACTATCTTTAATAGCTAAAACATACAATGATATTATTTTCTCGCTTCTACATGAAACTCTTAAAAGAAAAAAATCATCAATAAATATACATAGTTAATTTAATGTAAAAGTAACACAAAAGTGACAACATTCTATTCCAAACTATTCCACATAATGTATAAATAGTTTAAAACTTTCTGTTCCTATTCTATTCTTTTCTATACAATCTGTAAATCAGGCGTAGGTATATCATAATCATTACCGATATCTGCGTATGAAGCAGATTGGCACACTAAGCAATAGGTAATATGCCGTGATGATATATTTAACTTTTTGATTTTTAAATAATAGGATATTTGTACCCAACTTTTAGTATTAGGTCTGTTCGTTTCGTTGCTTTGCGCCAACGGTTTACTGTCGCGTCCATATACTTTGTATGGATACGGCAGTAAACCAAAGACGTAAAGTAGTAAAACGAACAAATCTATTAGTAGTTTATTTCATCACCAGAAAAGAATCTTGAATATTACGCACACGATTAGATATACTAACGAAATATACTTACATACAACGTAAAGATCACTTCAAAAGAGTCTTCTTTGTGTAAGAATTGATGCACTACTTCAAGTAGCCTGTACAAACATCCAGGTATGTCTTACTAAAATTCAACAAAAATATAGAAACATCAATTAGTAAGAGCCAACAAAGTAGCTGACATCTGGTGGCAAAATAAAACATATAAGTCGTAGGGAAAACGTTGTGCTGTCATATAGGGTTATACAGTAAAAAAGAGCCAAAAATGGCCAGCAAAACGAAAAGATATTGTGTTGTACCGCAGTGTAATAATTATGCAAGTAAAGACATTATCCGTTCACTATTTTCCAAAAACTGAAATATTAAAATATCAATGGAAAATCGCTTTAAAAATCAAGAACATGTCACCATTCAATAACGTTTATTCACAATAATTTTTGCCTAGATATTTAATTTCATGTAAGTATTTATATAAATTTATGCTTCAATACATTATTAGATTGTTTTTATAGTCATTAGAAGAAAAACATTAAAAAAATGCTATTTCATGCCAAAAATTACCGTAACCCTAACCCTAACCTCTAGTACAGAAGAAAAATAGAGAGAAGTTACTTACGTGTAAGTAGTAGTAATAGTAATTATTATTCTTTAACATTATAACTACATTTATTTTATATTATTTATAGAAAAGAAGGAACGATAAAAATGCCAGAAATCGAGCCAGCAAGAGGAAGACTTGCAAAACATAATACATGTAGATTGTTTTTTAATCAAACAAAATACAATTACCTTTTTAAATAAAATAAAACAATGATATTTTTTTATTTGTAATTTTATTTACAATTTGCCTTTAGAATGGTCAACCAGTAAATGTATTACATTTATAACACAACATGATTGAGGTTATTTACATATTTAATCGTATCTGCACTTTAATACAATAAACAAGAGTGAGGTAATTATTATCAAGTGATATTGCCTCTTAATATTACAATTTATGGACAAAAATGAACTTATAATTATGTAACTATAATGAATTTTAAATCCAATAGTTTGACTCTTCCACTTTTCTCCCTGTCCTGCTTTCCAGCTGCACACACATTTCCACACGATGACATGGGATTGCATGAAGCATACGAATACTTTTACATAGCCCTCTTCAAATCACGACTTATGCATGTTTCGACTCCGCAAATCTATCCCATGAAGCTCATAGCCTTCTTCAAATCACGACTTATGCATATCTCGACTCCGCAAATCTAGTCCATGAAGTTGGCGCGTACCGAAATGCTCAAATCTTGACTTATGCACCGTGCGACAAAGATGGCTGACAATCTGTAATGATTCGTTCGTTTGTTCCTCAAGATTTCATTTTGATACTGTCTAGTAACTATTATTTTATATAATTTTCAACAGTGTAAAATAAGAAATTTAAAAATGAATGATTAATAATTGATATAAACATTTCTGCTTAACAATAATTAATATAAAATAAAAGAATGTCAGTTATAACAACCTGTTATATGAATTTAATAAACTTTTTGTTGGTAATTAAATTTGTTGTCATTATGAATTTAAATTAATAGTTGTATTTATAAATATTTAGTATTCAATATTCAACACATTACTTATTACAGGAACAGTATTTCAATACAATTGAGAAGGTTATAAGGAATAGAAAGGCATCCAATAATCCAATATTTCTCAATACAATTATAATTGATATAAACATTTCTACTTAATAATAATTAATATAATATATAAAATAAAAGAGTATCAATTAACATTAACCTGCTATGTATTAATCACTTACCAACATTGTTGGTAATTAATTAAATTTATCATTCTGAATTTCAATTAATATTTGTATTTATAAATATTTCGCATTCAATACATTATTTATTTCAGGAAAAGAAGAAGGGCATCCAATATTTTGCAATACAATTATAATAAACTTGATGAAAGGATAAATAAGTAGTGAAATAATAATAAAATTTATATGATCTTCAAAAATAGATTTATTTATCCTAGAATGATTCTAGCGACCACTTCTTTTAACGTAACCTATTGGGAAAAAATGTCAATAAAATACACATTAAAAGAAAGTATAAATAAAAATTCTCAGACGCAGGTAAGTGATGGATTTATTAATTTTGATGAAGCTAACCTCAAATTTTACAGGTTACGGCAGCAGATTATAAACAAATGTATTTATACCAGAGTGATTCTAGCGGCTACTTCTCTAACGCAACCCGTTGTGAACAAGTCTCACACAGTACCATAGCCTAACGCCTAACAGATATATCAATGATAATTATTAAAGTTATTACGTATAAATGACAATAAAATATACATTAAAATAAAGTATTATTAAAGATAATGCATATACGCAGGTAAGTGATGCCGCTTCGAAATTATTATAAATAAATAGTATGTATTATAACAAATATACTCATATATATTTTGTAATAGCACCACCCGTAGGGCATTTGTAAATAATTAATAAAGTTTGCGTTATATCCTATGTGAATATATTTTTTCAGTTTTCTCCTTTATAAGTCTGCTTTGAAATTATTATAAATAAGTAGTATACACTATAACAAATTATTAATTGTATATTTCAATATAGCGCCCCCCGTAGAGGGGTATGAAAAAAATTCATGAACATTTTGTTACCTACCATATACACTTGTAATCTTAGATAATCTCTATATATAAGTCCGCGTGCCGACTTGAAATTATTATAAACAAATTATTAAATATATATTTCAATATAGCGCCCCCCGTAGAAGGGTATGAAAAAAATTCCTGAACATGTTGTTACTTATCATATACACTTGTAATCTTAGATATTCCCTATATAAGTCCGCGTGCCGCCTTGAAATTATTATAAATAAATGCTATACATTACAACAAATTGACTAATATATATTTCAATATAGCGCCCTCCGTAGAAGGGTATAAGAAAAATTCATGAACTATTTTTTACCTATCATATAGTGCCTCCCGTACGATAGTATTTTTTAAAAAATCATATACATTGTGTGGTCTTATATGTATAATTTCAGATATATTCTATATAAGACCACCTGACGTCTTTAATTTATTATAAACAAATATAATTTATTATAACAAATTATTTACTATATATTTGAAAATAGCGCCTTTTCCACCGTACAAATATTTGTAGAGGTTAGAATTTATTTTTGTGTTGTAACTCGTATCATAGATGGCACTGCAGCATAAAGTATGATTTACATATTACAAGAGTAAAACTTTATGCAATACATTATACATTTAAATTTAAAGCAGAAAATGATTTATTTTATAACGGCTTTAAAACAGATAAAATGGGCATTCTGTATAATATATGCAATTGATAATGTAATGTTGTACAGCTGGAAACCACAATGACGCTTTATTGTTAATCTTATTTATTTATTCAGCCACTATACTATTTTTTACACTGATATGTTATATTTTTAAATATGTATTTATGAAGTATTATTAAATAAATAATTACAAACTTATACAAATAAGGATACTTTTTTCATTTAACCTTTACAGATATATATTACGATATTTATTTTAATTAAGTATTATATTGTTCTCTTTATACAAATATTACATATTTTTAATTTTTATAAAATTTATTATTTGTACCTATTGTGAAATTTGTATTTAAATTTAGAAAATATGTAAGTATAGGTACGTATTATAAATTAAAAGAAATTCACATAAAAAAATTGTTTTAACAATTGCAAGATTTATTTTGTCAAATTACCTATTTCATTCTCAAATTATTAAGCTATCAGTTATGTTTATAAAATTTATAATAGTATGTATTCAAAATTTAAATATTTTAAATAACTATTTAGACCGCGCTTGTATCGGTGATCCAACGTTTAGCCTTTTGTAATAATTTGAATTTATAGGTAACACTATGTTCATAAATATTTTTCGTACCCTTCTACGAGGGACGATATATTGAAATATATATTAAATAATTTGTTGTAATGTATACTAATTGCTTATAATAATTTCACGGCGGCACGCTAATTTATATAGGAAATATCTAACATTAAACGTATACGATAGGCAACAAAATGTTCATGAATTTTTCTTATACCCTTCTACGAAGGGTGCTATATTGAAATATACATTTAATAGTTTGTTATAGTGTATACTATTTGTTTATAATAATTTCAAGTCGGCACGCGGACTTATATAAAGATTATCTAAGATTACAAGTGTATATGATATAGGTAACAAAATGTTCATGAATTTTTTTCATACCCCTCTATATATACAATTAATAATTTGTTATAGTGTATACTATTTATTTATAATAATTTCAAAGCAGACTTATAAAGGAGAAATCTGAAAAAATATATTCACATAGGATATAACGCAAACTTTATTAATTATTTACAAATGCCCTACGGGTGGTGCTATTACAAAATATATATGAGTATATTTGTTATAATACATACTATTTATATATAATAATTTCGAAGCGGCACTCTTAAGATATATAGGGAACAAATACATTTGTTTATAGACCATTCCAGAATGACGTCACAGAATCGTCGCCATGTTTGTTGAGCGGCATACAGAGCTGTCATTCGCGTTTAGTACTCTCGTTTGAAAACGTTGGGCTGTTGATATTTTGTGCTTTTTAAACTTAATTGTGACATATATTTGCTTATATATCTTAATTATGGATGTAAAAATTGATTATTTTCGTAATCTGAGTGGTGATGTTAAAGAACGTTATAAGAAAAAAATATCTCTTATAAATAACTGTGATCCTTACTCTTTGAAGGATTTTAATTTTAACTTCTCTAATTTCCAAATATTGAAATGATTGATTTAGTCAATTATTTAATATTAACTCACAGTTATTATACTGGGCAACAGTTAAAAGCTTTTAAAAGTTTGGGAGCTTATAAATAACAACAATGACATAAGTTTAGAACAATTTTCGGAAAAACCAAATATTTGTCTTGCATACAATAAAGAAACAAATGAATTTTACCTTCATAAAAACCATAGCTATTATTACCAAGTACAGTTGCAAATGTTTCTTACGAAGAGTGACTATTGCTACTTTGTAATTTGGTCACCAAATTTGATGTTTATTGAAAAAAATATCTAGTGATATTATTTTTATGGAATCTGAACTTTTAATGGTTTTAACTTTACATGAAAAAGTTATTCTTCCAGAACTTATGGGGAGATATTTTACCAGAAATGCTGCAAATAGAGAAGTACCTATTTGGTGCATATACAATGAGAGTGACAGTATAAAATGGTTTCATATGGAATGTTTGGATATGTCGAAAGTACCTTATACTTTCTGGTATTGTTCTGCTTGTGCACAATATATAATTTTTTTTTAATTATTTCAAGAGTTAATAGGGCTACTGGCGAATTTCTCTTTTACAAAAAAAAGTAACGCGCCATTGATAGTTTCTCAGTCCTACTTAGGATAAGGAGGTGTGGAAATCTGTCACAAAATAAAACAAAACACCAAAACATTTTTAATTATTTATTTAAAAGTCTGCAAATTAATATTTTATTAAATAAAAATTAATTAACATTTTTTTTTTCTTTAAACCACATGCATTTAAAACAGAACAGCATATTATTAAATAAAATAGAGCTAAAACTTGTAATTTACATGCAACACAATTAAAAGATAGTGCGACAGAAATAATTAGAAAACAGACATAAATATCTACATATTTTAAAAATAAAAATACGAAACAAAAAAAAATGACACAACATAAAACAAATATTTGTATATACACAAATAGAATGCAAAGAAAAAAATAGATTACATGTACTAACTAAATTGTAATAAAATTATCTAAACAAATTCCTTATTTTTTAGTCTACTAATATTACCTGACACCAAAAGATAAAAAGGTTTTGGATTAAGTAAGTTTATAATTATTTTCATAAAAGTCAGTTTAGCCCAACATTGTTATTTTTATGTAACTGTGATGTCTGGTAAACACACTTATGTTAGTGCTACGAATGTGTAATCATTTATGGATATCTGCATACAATACACATTAAATATATAAGAATCATAAACCGTCTCTGTGGCCGAGCGTGTTGAGGCGGCGTGTTCCGACAGCGCTCGAAGCGACCTTCACCGCTCGGATCCAGGGATCGTGGGTTCGATTCCCACCAGGGGTTTGGATGTTTGTGACTGTCCTTTCATCATATCATTTCCATCAACGCAACGAAATAAAAATGTTATAAAAATATATGGCAAAAATGACTCACTTCCATCATCAATTGTAATAACTTAAGGTTTATATACAATAAAAGAATATTATTATATATATATATATAAGAATCATGCATTCACACATAGTTGGGTAAATAAAAGCGTAAATAATAATAGTAATAGCAACTTAGCTGACTCATTCCACTCTCTTATCAGAATTCCTACTACTACTAAGCGTGCATTCTTCATACACCAAATTATTTTTTAATATTTACATATTAAAATAGTTTAGTAATGAGTAACATGCACTGTATTCTTATCACGCGAACAAACCCCATGAGATGTATTTTGTTGTGGTATTAATTCCACTCTTTGTCGATACCTATCATGTTGGGCCCTTGCATCTGGTTTTTTCACATGTATTCCGAAATTATATCCCAAATTTTGGCAAGGAATCCAATCAGAATCATTTTCGTTATTTAATTCAGCTGGTTTTCCTTAGAAAGTATTTTAATAAAAGTAATATAATCATTAACTTTGGAAATATAGTACCTGAAATAAAATGCTTTGAACAAATTCTTCTATTTTTAACAAATATTTCACTCAAAGGTCCTCTCTTCAAAGCATGTATCCATTTTCCCGGCGTTTACTGCTTCATTTTTCAATAATCCACCACGATTTTTCACAATGGCTGGAAATCTAAAAAATGACAATTTGTCTCTTTCTGCTCTGCTACCACAACTCACAACAGAGCAAAATGAAGACATTTTCTCGAACTAAAAGTATACAAATACATTATTTAAAACAGGAGTATGGACTACTTATTCGTATATATGTTGAACTTATCTGATACATACGTAAAATTTACTTGAATTGCAATGACACTACTTCCTACAATATAAAACTGCTGTTTGTATGCCCCTCAACAAACATGGCCGACATGTAATAGTCACGTGACCTGGAATGGTCTATTATCTGCTAACATAACCTGTAATTTTTTTGGGGTTAGTATCATCAAAATGAATAAATTCATCACTTACCTGCGTATATGCATTATCTTTAATAATACTTTATTTTAATGTATATTTTATTGTCATTTATACGTTAATAACTTTAATAATTATCATTGATATATCTGTTAGGCTATGGTACTGTGTGAGGCTTGTTCACAACGGGTTACGTTAAAAGAAGTGGCCGCTAGAATCATTCTGGGATAAATAAATCTATTTTTGAAGATCATATAAATTTTATTATTATTTCACTACTTATTTATCCTTTCATCAAGTTTATTATAATTGTATTGCAAAATATTGGATGCCCTTCTTCTTTTCCTGAAATAAATAATGTATTGAATGCGAAATATTTATAAATACAAATATTAATTGAAATTCAGAATGATAAATTTAATTAATTACCAACAATGTTGGTAAGTGATTAATACATAGCAGGTTAATGTTAACTGATACTCTTTTATTTTATATATTATATTAATTATTATTAAGTAGAAATGTTTATATCAATTATAATTGTATTGAGAAATATTGGATTATTGGATGCCTTTCTATTCCTTATAACCTTTTCAATTGTATTGAAATACTGTTCCTGTAATAAGTAATGTGTTGAATATTGAATACTAAATATTTATAAATACAACTATTAATTTAAATTCATAATGACAACAAATTTAATCACCAACAAAAAGTTTATTAAATTCATATAACAGGTTGTTATAACTGACATTCTTTTATTTTATATTAATTATTGTTAAGTAGAAATGTTTATATCAATTATTAATAATTCATTTTTAAATTTCTTATTTTACACTGTTGAAAATTATATAAAATAATAGTTACTAGACAGTATCAAAATGAAATCTTGAGGAACAAACGAACGAACCATTACAGATTGTCAGCCATCTTTGTCGCACGGTGCATAAGTCAAGATTTGAGCATTTCGGTACGCGCCAACTTCATGGACTAGATTTGCGGAGTCGAGATATGCATAAGTCGTGATTTGAAGAAGGCTATGAGCTTCATGGGATAGATTTGCGGAGTCGAAACATGCATAAGTCGTGATTTGAAGAGGGCTATGTAAAAGTTTTCGTCGGTTGAGACCCTAGCCGATGACATTTGTGTTATTGTTATCACGATAGAGTTAGGTGCCGCATTGTCTTCATACCCATATAAAATAATGTGTTTATAACTAAAAATAAATAAGTTAACAAGCAAGATAACCACAAATTTGTATTTCATTTTACCTTTACACACTGCTTCTCCTTCGGTTATAGGTCGCACAGCACCTTTTAAATAAATATATACATCTGTCATTGTAATAAACATTCTGAATTTAATCAAAAATAACAGAATATTTCCTAAAACAAAGCATTAAACTACAACGACTACAAGTGTAAAATTCAAAGTTTTCCCTATAAGTCTGTCTTTAGTGTTGCCATCTTTTGGATGTGGCTCTCCCGAATGGAATACTTTAGGAATAATGAAACTTTTAGACGTGTTGCTATTTCTGAAAATATATCTCAATGATAACAAAAAAATCAGACAAATGAAATATATATTCAAAACCTCATAAATTTATACTAAGTTTATTATTGTTTAATATTTTATAAAGATTGAGGTTATATTATATTTGTATGTAATTTGTGTCACAGATGGCAATATAGCATAAAGGTTGATTTATACAATTTTTACTTATCGGTGGACAATGGAGATTGACAAGGCTTTAAGTAGATGGCAACCAAGGTCTCTCTATTATAGGGTACCTTTATAACCAGGGTATGGCCATGGGCCAAGATTGCCGCCATTGTTGGTAATTCATTTCCTTATTTATTTGTAATAAATGTGATATTATATTATAAAAGAATATTAAATTATCACACTGTGAATTTATAAAGGTAATAAAAATTCATTAATTTTAGAGATACACAATTATTATTAATATTTACATTTAGAGGTTATGTAGAATATATGACATGGGTTATTATTATCACATCCAATTTAATATCTGTAGTTCTTATTTACATAATAATTGTATATTCTAAACTTACCTTTTAAAATTTAAATGATTGTGCTTAATATTGGTAATTTATAGTTGTTTTCAATATGTCAGTAATCGTGGTGGGAATCTTAACAAAATACACAGGTAAATAAAATAAAATATATTACTTACACTATAAATACGTATTAAAATGATAATTAAATGTGTGTTTCATTATAATAAAACAAATATCCACGAAAATACATAATAATTTGCGCAAGAACAACACATAACAGATGTCCCGGTAATGGCGGACGAAACGTGAGCCACGCCATGGCCATGCCCTGGTTATAAAGGTACCCTACTCTATTATACAGGTTACCGCATAGGACTAGAGAACTACGATTGGTTAACTTGTAGTGATGTATAAAAAAAAAATTCATATATTTATTTAAACATATTTTATTTTAAACAAGTTGAGCTATACAAAAAAAAATTAAATAAACATTGAAAACCTTAATAATTTCTTCATATATATATATATATATATATATATATATATATATATATATATATATATATATATATATATATATATATATATATATATATATATATATATATATACATACATACAAATATAATCTTTATAAAATATTAAACAATAATAAACTTAGTATAAATTTATGAGGTTTTGAATATATATTTCATTTGTCTGATTTTTTTGTTATCATTGAGATATATTTTCAGAAATAGCAACACGTCTTAAAAGTTTCATTATTCCTAAAGTATTCCATTCGGGAGAGCCACATCCAACAGATGGCAGCGCTAAAGACAGACTTATAGGGAAAACTTTGAATTTTACACTTGTAGTCGTTGTAGTTTAATGCTTTGTTTTAGGAAATATTCTGTTATTTTTGATTAAATTCAGAATGTTTATTACAATGACAGATGTATATATTTATTTAAAAGGTGCTGTGCGACCTATAACCGAAGGAGAAGCAGTGTGTAAAGGTAAAATGAAATACAAATTTGTGGTTATCTTGCTTGTTAACTTATTTATTTTTAGTTATAGACACATTATTTTATATGGGTATGAAGACAATGCGGCACCTAACTCTATCGTGATAACAATAACACAAATGTCATCGTGTGAAAATGTGTGTGCAGCTGGAAAGCAGGACAGGGAGAAAAATGGAAGAGTCAAACTATTGGATTTAAAATTCATTATAGTTACATAATTATAAGTTCATTTTTGTCCATAAATTGTAATATTAAGAGGCAATATCACTTGATAATAATTACCTCACTCTTGTTTATTGTATTAAAGTGCAGATACGATTAAATATGTAAATAACCTCAATCATGTTGTGTTATAAATGTAATACATTTACTGGTTGACCATTCTAAAGGCAAGTTGTAAATAAAATTACAAATAAAAAAATATCATTGCTTTATTTTATTTAAAAAGGTAATTGTATTTTGTTTGATTAAAAAACAATCTACATGTATTATGTTTTGCAAGTCTTCCTCTTGCTGGCTCGATTTCTGGTATTTTTATCGTTCCTTCTTTTCTATAAATAATATAAAATAAATGTAGTTATAATGTTAAAGAATAATAATTACTATTACTACTACTTACACGTAAGTAACTTCTCTCTATTTTTCTTCTGTACTAGAGGTTAGGGTTAGGGTTACGGTAATTTTTGGCATGAAATAGCATTTTTTTAATGTTTTTCTTCTAATGACTATAAAAACAATCTAATAATGTATTGAAGCATAAATTTATATAAATACTTACATGAAATTAAATATCTAGGCAAAAATTATTGTGAATAAACGTTATTGAATGGTGACATGTTCTTGATTTTTAAAGCGATTTTCCATTGATATTTTAATATTTCAGTTTTTGGAAAATAGTGAACGGATAATGTCTTTACTTGCATAATTATTACACTGCGGTACAACACAATATCTTTTCGTTTTGCTGGCCATTTTTGGCTCTTTTTTACTGTATAACCCTATATGACAGCACAACGTTTTCCCTACGACTTATATGTTTTATTTTGCCACCAGATGTCAGCTACTTTGTTGGCTCTTACTAATTGATGTTTCTATATTTTTGTTGAATTTTAGTAAGACATACCTGGATGTTTGTACAGGCTACTTGAAGTAGTGCATCAATTCTTACACAAAGAAGACTCTTTTGAAGTGATCTTTACGTTGTATGTAAGTATATTTCGTTAGTATATCTAATCGTGTGCGTAATATTCAAGATTCTTTTCTGGTGATGAAATAAACTACTAATAGATTTGTTCGTTTTACTACTTTACGTCTTTGGTTTACTGCCGTATCCATACAAAGTATATGGACGCGACAGTAAACCGTTGGCGCAAAGCAACGAAACGAACAGACCTAATACTAAAAGTTGGGTACAAATATCCTATTATTTAAAAATCAAAAAGTTAAATATATCATCACGGCATATTACCTATTGCTTAGTGTGCCAATCTGCTTCATACGCAGATATCGGTAATGATTATGATATACCTACGCCAGATTTACAGATTGTATAGAAAAGAATAGAATAGGAACAGAAAGTTTTAAACTATTTATACATTATGTGGAATAGTTTGGAATAGAATGTTGTCACTTTTGTGTTACTTTTACATTAAATTAACTATGTATATTTATTGATGAATTTTTTCTTTTAAGAATTTCATGTAGAAGCGAGAAAATAATGCCATTGTATGTTTTAGCTATTAAAGATAGTATTTCTGCAGAAAAACTTATCTATACTGTATAACCCTATATGACAGCACAACGTTTTCCCTACGACTTATATGTTTTATTTTGCCACCAGATGTCAGCTACTTTGTTGGCTCTTACCAATTGATGTTTCTATATTTTTGTTGAATTTTAGTAAGACATACCTGGATGTTTGTACAGGCTACTTGAAGTAGTGCATCAATTCTTACACAAAGAAGACTCTTTTGAAGTGATCTTTACGTTATATATATATATATATATATATATATATATATATATATATATATATATATATATATATATATATATATATACAGCGTGTTTCCTTTAAAACAACCAGCGCTTTTTTGGGCGAACTAACAACTTTAGAGGAAAATGTTTTATACCAAAAATGATCAAGAATAAGAGAATAATGTATCAATAGTAAGAAACCGAATATTTAACCAGTGGTTCCCAAACGGTAGAACAAAATTATATTTTTTTTAAATGACACCCTATATAACTTTTAAGCCTTTTAAATAGAATATTATTTTCTGATTTCAACCATATAAATATGGGTTGTATAACAATTATTTCGAGAAAAATGGTATTAAAAACTAGAAATAATGTAATAAAAAATGGGTTTACTACTAGCGTAACTAGAAAACAGACGTATCAATATCTGTGTATTGCATAGCCTATTGTAATATTATATTTAATACCATTTTTCTCGAAATAATTGTTATACAACCCTATACCATATTTATATCGTTAAAATCAGAAAAAAATCTCTATCTAATGAGCTAAAAAATTATATAGGTACCCATTTAAAAAAATCTAATTTTGTTCTGCCGTTTGAGAACCACTGGTCGAATTTTCGGTTTGTTATTATTAATAAATTAGCCCCTTATTCCTCATCATTTCTTGTATATAACATTTTTTTCTAAAGCCATTAGTTTGCCCAAAAAAGCGCTGGTTGTTTTAAGGGAAACAACCTGTATATATATATATATATATATATATATATATATATATATATATATATATATATATATATATATATATATATATATATATATATATAGGTATATATAAACATACTATTTTACACACGTGTTGCATACAACATATTTCCTACAACCTCATAAAACTGAGTGTACAGGCATCCAGCAGCTTCAAATAACGTTAGTACTTTTTCTCTTAATACTGTACAAAATGTAATTTAAACACTTGGAAGAATCTCAAGCAGACGATGATTAGTCTTTTATAATGTACAAATTCTACATTTAATATTAATATTAAAAATTAGGTTAGGTTAGAATACATGCCAAAAAAATGTTAATGTTCTTAAAAAATAAATTAGTACTCAATCTGTTAAAATAAATATTAGATTTGTTTCATTTATATTGTATATTCATATTTCCTAATACATTTTATTACTTTCATTATTATTTACTACTTAATTATATACTTGACAGGTAAATTAACCGAATTTTGCCTAGCAACGCTTATTTACTTTTCACACTGTAATGAGTGCGTGAAAAATACTTTTCACGCACGGTTGTAGGAAAAATATTTTATTCTGATAAAGGTTCTTTGTGTATTGAAAACTCCTACAATATCTTCTGATAAAGCGGTTTTTTCGCTATTTTATTTATTAATCGCCTTGTTACCCCTTTACCTTTTCTTAATCTTTTTTATGAACAGACAAGAACTATTTTTCTAGTACTTTAGCTTGAGTTAGCCATTCATCCGAAGGCTCAGTTAAACTTCCGAAAGACAAGCTTTGTAACCACGATGGTAATCATGGTCTTGCACTTTTATACTTTGGTACGTGTAATTTCCCAGGGTGGGATGTTTATGTTTCAATTTTTTGGCTACCCATCCAGCAAGATATTCCAAACCATCAGATTCACTCTGGAATCTTTCTGTACTGGAACTATCAGAACAAATAGGTAAACTGGTACTGCTGTCTGTATCCGAATTGTCACTTTCTTCCTGAATTCCAGTTTCTACGCTTAAATTACTTATATATATGTCCGCCTTTTTTAATATTTGAGCAACAATATATTCATCAGGTAAATTATCGATAGTATTAACATTTTCGTGTATTATAAATGACGATTAAATGTTAGCGCTGAAAATAAGCATATTAAAACACATTTATCACCCAAACCAATATATACAGTATTAATACAAAAAGATAGCAAATCTAGATGACCGTCGCCTGGCCGAACCCGGTCACTCGGAATTCTCCGCCACGCCGTGATTATTTCTGCAAAAGAATTAACACATGAGAAATACTCAGTGAGGAGGCAATCTTTCACAACATACACACGCATCCACCACAAAGGAATGTATTGCAAAATCACACGAGAAATAACACACGTATGCAACAAAGTCCAGTAGAATAGGGAAAATGGAATAAGTCACCTTATGCGAAACGCATACCTGCTACTCAATAGCAGTGTGGCCCCGGACTTACGCGTACCTATACTCAACTGTACCTGCCATTACCACTGTGGCCCCGGACTTACGCGTACATATACTCAACTGTACCTGCCATTACCACCTCTGAGCGGTGTGGTTTATACCGGCAACAAAATATGGTTACAAAACCAACCTTGCCATTACCACCCCTGGGAATAGGGAGCTACCCTAACCCGAATTCCGCTTAGGTGCTGATCAACCCTAGTGGCTTTACTTCGGCCTTAGGGGCATAGTTACAAAACCAGGATAAAACCATCCCTGCCGTTACCACGCGGTCAATCAGCGAAAACCCACGAGGCTAGCAATCGTGGACACATAGATCGCATTCCTGGTTACCCTTATAGCTCTCTTCACACCTAGAGGCTCTACCGGGCACGACCGATCAACAAGGATTAGGATAAAGGACAACGCAGTAAAGTAAGATAATCATACACATCCGTATCTGCATTACTCTTGCTATTGTGGACTAAAAGCGTGTGTAAGACTCAACTCACAATCATACACATGCTAGATTAACTCTCTCACCTGAATCGCTACACAAATCAATCACTACGATATCGATGTTCTCACACTGAAATATTGAAATAAACTGCAATAAAATACGTGAAAACCAGTATCATTAAATGTAGCTCTTATCCAACAGCATCGGTTTCGTACCTAAATAGCTAATTAGAGACAAAACATAATGAATTTAATAAAAATAATCTTACGCAAAATAATTACTGTGACATGTGTACCACTGCAGGATTCTTTCCCAATATTATCATTCTAATTCTGTATAAAGCATTTAGTGGCGACGGGTGATCATATAAACCACCTCTAGATCTTATCTAAGAAAAAAAATTCTCTAGACAATCTTAATTTTTCATTGACTATGTTACGAAGCATTTTCAGTGATTTTAAAGATATTAATATTGCCTTTTGAAATCTCTTCATATTTCGTTTATTACTGCAACGCATGGTAGATATTAACTCGTATATGCTATCTAAAAGTTTATTTTGTTCTTCTAAGTTTTGATAACTATGATTCATTTGGAACATATGTATTCATTAAATCAAACCAGGAATTAATTTTTTCAATAAAATTTCCAGTGTCAACAGCTAATTTTTAGTTGTCTCCGGGTTGATAACATTTTAAAGCAGTTGCAGTTGAATGTGACAAAAGCTGGGATGTTATATTTTGCCCTTGAGTTCTAATACAATTAATATGAGAATTATTTAATTGGTGACAGGAACTTACTTCCGAATTTGTATCCGCGATAAGACACTCAAATGGTTTTTTATTTACCAATATGTTGTCATTTAAGATGAATACAGTATCGAGCAAATATAAAAATTCTTTCTAATGTTGTTGGATCTAAGAAATATGGTTTTTCAATACTAATTTCTAAAGTTTTCCATAATTCTAAGTTTCCACCCCTGCAATCTAATAATAATTAATTTCGTGTAATGGACTTATAATACATATTTAGCAATATATCTTGCGTCATTTTTTCATCAAAATTTATGTAGACGGGTTGTTTCCTTTTACCAAATAATTCCCACGCCATAACAACCTGCATCTGACTATGTGGCCCTATTACTTCATCTTCTAGTTTATCGTATTCATATATATTGCTTACTGTATTTCATCGAAACAACACGGTACATCGTTCAAATTCTGTTAAATCTTTACCTGCTACATTCATAAATTATATAACAGCTTGTGACGATGGTCACTAGATTTGGATTTAATTTTCGTGTTTATCATTATAGTCTTGTGGTTACCAAGTTATTTTTTTTGCTAAAGTTTATAAGTCCAAATCCCACCAGTAAAAAAATTGTTTTACATTTTTATTATTTTGTATTGATTGAGATTACGCATACAATATAATTGTTTGGTTATATTGTATGTCGTTTGTTGTAAAATGTATTGTTGTATTTTTGTTTAAAATTGCTAATGTTTACAAATTTGTTGTTACCTGTCAAGTACCGCGTAGTCGAGTGGCTAGCATGCTCGACCAGCGCGCTGAGGATCATGGGTTCGATCCCACATGAGTTTGTATTTTTTATATTTTTAATTTTAAATTGCAAGTATTTGCAGGATAATTAGAATCAGGTTTAAACTTATTTTTGTATTTTTAACGGTTTTTCGGGGTATAAATACGGGCCCAAGCGACAGTTTTAGGCAGTGAGTGAGTGCTCTCTCGGGGAGATGGTGTGTGCCGTCTTCCGCGAAACTGGTGAATGCCGGGTGAGCAGTTCGTTAGGACTTTGGCAGCCTCTGACTCAGTGCTGTTGGTGTGTGCAGCTCGTGAGGGAGTGCAGAAGGTGCCTTGTACGGCTACGGATGCCGCCGTAGCCGGATCTTTCCGCACAGTGGGGTTTACCTCTGTTTGCTGTAATCGCGATTGTCGATGAGTATTGGTGTGTGTCAACACGGCTCCGTTTCGAAATCGCGATTGTTGATGAGTGTTGTCAAGTGACAACACTGTTACCGTTTGCTTGTTTCAACTTTGGTGTGTGCCATTGTTGATCGTTCGTGCCGCGGTTCCGTGACTTTGGTGTGTGCCATTGTTGCCCGTTCATTGTTGACCGTTTCTCGTAATAAACGAATCTTGCAAGTACCGCTGATTCATTTGTAGTATCCTACAGTAGGCTAACGATTGCTACTTTCGTTTGTTTGTTATTATTATCGTTTTAATATATTTTAATAAAATATTAAAATTCATTATGATTTCATTGTCAAAAACCGAACTCTGTCTCAACTAAGCTACCCGAGTCCTTTTGGCGTTCAAGCCACTCTTTTCAGAGACGCTATAATAGCGTCCTTCACCTCTTCTGTGCTGTGTTATCGACCAATCGTTTGGCGCCCGAGAAACCCGTTTTGACAGCAAGGAGAATTAAAAGAACGTCAAGTAAAGTTGATAGAATGACCATTTTGCCCTCACAAAATGGCGCCCGAACAGGGACTGTTGACAGGCTATTGACTCTTCATTTTGCCTTTACAAGCTTTTAGAACTCCCTGTCTCATATTAATGTGTGAAGCCCATCTCTGTAATGTTGAAATACTTGGTAATGTATATTTTAACGTATCTCCAAGATAGCAATAATATTGTTTGCTGAAATATCTTATTACAAACGCTTTGGATAAATCATCTACACTCCATCTCACTTTGCGTTTCTTCAATAAAATGATGTCTTATTGAGTTTAACTTAGGACACCTTTAAACAACTCTTTTACTTTTAAGAATATAATTGTCGTTGTTCAGATTGATCAGATTTTTCTTTCAGTTCTTTTTCTATGGATCGAATTTTTTGTTTTTGTTCTTTAACAGTTGTTGAAATATTATTGAAATTTTCCTTCAATTCATTGCATTTTATCAGAAGTGCGTCATATTTTTTTTCTGTACATTCACTATCATCTTGATCAATTACAACTTGGCTATTCTCTTGTACTTCAGGAATATTTACTATATTGCCACATGAGTCTGATGTTGATGCATTTTATAATTCATAAACAAGGGCTTTATCTTGTCGTTTTTTAATTTTTTGTGAACGTTCATCATAACAGCTTGCAATGTCACACTTTGTTGATATTTTAAAGGAAGGGACAGCTATAAAAAATAAATATATATAAAATTAATCAATGTATGTAAATACAATTTACATCGTAATATACGAGTATTGATTCATAGAATTAAAAACAACATTAATGCCTATATTAATAAACACTCGTAAAATTTGAAACGGTCCGTTATAATTTCTATCCAGTAAAAATAGTCTACTTACACTTACATAAAAATCGAAATGAAACTTACCAAGTTTGATTTTATTTGTCAAAGATTTTAACGAGCCGTTTTGAACCTTTAGGAGTATTTTTGAATATGGGCATAAGACTATGTAGATGTAAATGAACAATAAAATAGTTAATTAACCTGTAGGTTTTAGTTTTCGCTTCACAGGAATGTTGAGAAATTCGGATTTCAAATCTCGGATGTAATCGTCATCAGTAAAGTGTTCTGAGCATATGAATGCTATATCTGGATTCCATTTACCATCTCGAAGAGTTTTATGTACCCATTATTTTTTAATTTGGGAATTTCTTGAAAAACTATTATAAATAATATTTTTACTAGAATTCTTCGTTTTAATTGCATTATTATTTCAAATTGCTACAGTTCCCGGCATTATGTCAATAAACAACCCAAATACAATAAATTCACAGGTAAGTACTTATTAAAATACCTGTTTAAACTACAAAATTGACTCACTTTTTGTTATTTAGAATAATTTGCAGAATTAATATTAATGTAAATATAACCTACGTTACACTAAAAGCGCTATGGATGTATATGATGGCCAGCTTGGGACGGACGGGCTAGAGCTTACGTCATAGTATTCGTCTTACCGCACCATCCGCTCCCCTAAAAGCTTAGTTATAGAGCAACCTGTATAGTAGAGAGACCTTGTGCTCTGCTCACTGACGTAATTTCTCAACTTCCGAACCTACCCAAGATTATTTAGTTCTGGCAACACTTTACGATTGCGTTCAGACACAGTCTGGCTCAAGCACCGGTAGCGCCCAACGACCAAATATAACTAGACAAAACATTCCCTATCCCTCCACACTGAATGTTTTGATTTCGGCTGGCCAGACAGACAAACTAGAGATAGAGAAATGTTTTGTCTAGTTCGAGTATTTATCACTAGAGGCCACGTAGAGTGTCAGTGTAGAGTCAAGTGTTTAGTTTGAACGCTGCTCACTAGAGGCCACTTAGAAGCACGTGTATTTTGTATTTATTTTGTAGTTGTAGTGGTTTTGTGAGTGACATGTTGGTTTTAAAAAAATATTAAACCTTCTAAATTTTAACTAATACTTTCAACGTTCAAACTAGACACTGATACTCTACGTGGCCTCAGTGATGACCTCTAGTGAGAAATACTCGGACTAGACAAGACATATTTTTATCTCTAGTTGCTCTGCCTGTTATATTTGGTCGTTGGTGGCGCCAATGAAAAACCCCACTAAAAACTTCCAACGCGTCATATCATAAACCACTACATATGTAAATCAAGCTTTATGCTACACTGCCATCTATGATACAAATTGTAATACTGTATTTTATAGTTTTACCAACGAACAAACCAACAGTTGAACTTGAACCACATCTAATAAATTTCATGTAATATCAATAAGGATATGATTGAATTCAATATTTTCGAGCAACAAAGTGTTTTTTCTTGACTTTGAAGCCTGTGGTGTGCTAGTTTGCAAGAGTTTGTGATTGTATTATAAATTCTAACCTCTACAGTTATTGTAAACCAAAATAATAGGTAATAATAAAAATAACATCGAGTATGATCATTCAAAACCAAATAGAAAATAAATATCTTGTACAAATGAAGGCTAAAGTATAGAATCGGGCCTAAGCTCAAAATGCATTTCAATGACTACATATCGGTACATTACCCTTCTATTCCATAAAATAAACCAAAATTAGGGCTCGGAAGCAAGGATTTGTGATGATTTGATGAGTTTTTGTAGTAAAATGTATCGTTGCTTGTCATGCCTGTCACACTGAAAATATAAATGCGTCATTACTTGTCATGCCTGTCACAATGAAAAAATAAACGAATATTTCAAGGTATTTGTAATTATATAGCCTTGTGCAAGCAGGTAATTAATAAATAAATAATATATTCATAATTTCAAGTATTTTTTTACCTATTTTCTGCAATTTAAATTATTTGTCAACATTTGTAAAAACTAGTAGTGTCATCTGTGAAGTACCGTAAGAACTATAAGCAGCAGTGCTAAGCGCATAGGTTTTTGGAATGGCGATGAATTGGCCAGCACGTTAAGAATAATTATCTTATTTATTTGAATTTTATATTTTGCTTCATGTCAAAATCAAACAGGGTTATTTTATTCTTGTGTGCAATGCTGCCAATATTAGGTTGATGATAATCCAAATTTCATTCAGCAAAAGTCACTAGAAATCACTAACTCCAGAAAATCATTTATGCATTTAATTATTTTGGAGGGAAATGGAGAAGGGAACATTTATATTTAAAATATTTATATAAAAAAATACTTTGGATTATTCATGTCAGGTCGGCAGAGTAGAATACACTATTACCATCTTAGGAAAAACTAAGACAGATGTACATTATTTTTTAATTGTTGACACTAGCAGATTTAATATTAAATAAAATAACCGATGTGACAAAGTTGTAAAAACACTAGATTCAGTCGTCTGAAATCAACAACGTTTGTCTGAAATTGTCAATTGAAAACACTAGAATTAGTGACAATCACCAAATTGGCAACACTGCTTGTATGTTGGTACGCTCCGAACATTCTCAAAACTAATAACCATATCGGCGCGAAATACCTATAGAATGAATGTAACCATCCGAGTTTCGTTAAAATGAGTTCTGTTCGATAGATTACCGATACATTATAGAATTTTTCCTTCTTTATTAGGTATTGTTATTGGTTCTTTCAAAAAATTAAATACGTGTTTTTTTTTTAATTTTCCCGCTTTAATTGACTATCGAATTCGTTCATTGACATTTCTAATTTCCAAGATGGTGGCTGGGTCCAGATACAGAAGTTTTATCTAGAAAATACGTTCATAATTCTAAGCATTTTTTACGTTCTTCTTGTAGTTTGAGGTAATTACAGATGTGTACACATATATTTACAACAAATTTCAAAAAAATTATTATAACAAAAGTGACATTGTTGCTAGGCAATCAGGTTACAAGGTAAGATAATTGACAAATTATAAATAAACAAGTTTGTTTTGCATTTCTTCACCATTTCGTGTTTGTGAATCACATCCCCAATGGCTGTAAACATAATTTCGCTATATAAGTTGTGTGAAGACAAATTTTCTCTTCTGCAGAAGCTGCAAGAAGAGTGGAATTTAATCCCGCGTAACATGCAGTGCCGTAAGTGTGGGGGCAACCTAACGTTGTGCGAGGACAGTTCACGCATTGATGGCTGGAGATGAAGATGTCGTCGCAAGTCCGTCCAAAAGAAGCAAAAGTGTAAGAGCTGTGACTATTCGGCAAGTTTTAGAACGGGCACTTTTTTTGCCCGTTCTAAACTACCCATTTTCAAGGTTCTAGCCTTTGTGAACCTTTGGGTTGGGAACGCGACGCTTCTCTTAATCCAAGAGCAGTTGGAGCTGAGCCACGTTACGTGTGTGGACTGGGCTTCTTTCTATCGCGAGGTATTGCTGACATATTTTGTGGAAAGGAAAACGAAGCTAGGAGGACCAGGTATATTTCTTAATTTAATTATTTCATTATCATCAAATTAAATTTCTGCATAATATTTCAGGACAAGTAGTCGAGATCGACGAGTCCAAGTTCGGAAAGCGAAAATACCACAGGGGCCGACGTGTCGATGGCCAGTGGGTATTTGGCGGATACGAGCGAGGAACTAGCAGAATTTTCATGGTTCCGGTTGACGATCGGTATGTACAAAATTTTGAATTATACGAACACGATCGCGGCGCGAAAAATAAAGTCTTATAAAAATTAATTCGTAAATGGAATAGAATTAAATTTTATAAGACTTTATTTTTAATTAAATTTTTGGTTGGTTGGTCTTTTGTCTGCCGGCAGTGAATAAAAACGATTTTGGGGTTCACCCTTTAATTTTAACTTTATTGCTGTAACTAGCTGACTATCTGTCCATCTGTAACAGTCTGCCCCTGTCGCAACGTTATCAAGGAAAGCTTCTAGGTCAAGTCCACCGGAATAGGTATCAATGCTTTTAAGGGCGGACATGGATGTAGGGTCGGCAAAAGCTTGCTTCGCTGATGGTGAACTAGTTTGGGCCGGTTGTTCGTTTAGGGTGATGGAATGTACTGCTTAGGTAGCGATAAATTTGGAAGGTGGTATGAAAACGGTGCGAGATGAATGTCCAATGGAGGTACACGTGATGAACAAGGCTGCGCAGTATAGTAGGGATAACAATAAGGATCCATGGCGACATTTGTAACTGGAGGAGCGGTCGGATTCTCAGCCGTTGCCGTTGTTGTTGTGGTTGTAAATACAACCGTCGTAGTTACAGCAGGGGTTTGTATAGTAGTCGTACTTGTCGTTGTGGGTGTATCGTTTGGGTCAACCATATTTACAGTTTTTGTTTTAGTCTTAAATTAATTCAGTCGATCACATTATATCTAGTAAGCCCTAATTAGCCCTTTACTAGATCCTACCGACTGCGCCAATTGTAACGGAGGGTGCGTAGGATGTAGTGAAAAGCACCCTCGTTGACGTACTGAATTAAAGCGCAGACAGCAACAGTAAGAATATAAATAATGTTATACTTACCTGTGTCACTACGCTGGCCTGTGCTGACACTGGAAAGGAGTTGACGGGGTTGATGCACAATTAATTTAACTATTTTTTTGAAGATAAATAAATTATAATTAAAATTTAGAACAAATATTACACGTAAAAATCAAATAGTACGACTAAGTTAAACCAAATTATAATAAGAAATAATTGAAAAAACTATACGACTGTTCGCCTCCACGATCGGGCTGAGAATCCCTCTCGATTATGGATACGAACACTTCCTAGGCTAGTTCAATTGACCACGTATACACTTTTACCAGTAATATTCCGCTTTTCTCCAATATTCGACAAAATATTGAACGGAAGATCGCCAGCCGCATGTCAGCAGTTTGCAACAGTCAAGGAGTTCGTTCAAAGGAAATACTGAATTACAAAAATTTAGAGTTCACGCACGTGGCTGTTACAATAATATTTCAGGACAAGTTCGGAAAGCGAAAATACCACAGGAGCCGACGTGTCGATGGCCAGCGGGTATTTGGCGGATACGACCGAGGAACTAGCAGAATTTTCATGGTTCCGGTTGACGATCGGTATGTACAAAATTTTGAATTATACGAACACGATCGCGGCGCGAAAAATAAAATCATAAAATTAAATTCGTAAATGTAATAGCGATCGTGTTCGAAAGCGCGCGCGCGCCGAAGAACACGATCGCGGCGCGAAGCACTATGTAATTAGAAAAAATCTGATGTGGCCAGCACATAACCTCTCGCCAGATATTTTACCTGGTTGTACGCATAAAACGAAAAATATTTTTAAATACAAATACATATGTTCATGTCTCACTACAAAATAATTCTCACATATATTTGCAAAATCTATGGGATATTTTAATATGAATTATGTATAATACATACATTTTCTTTATAAGTATTCAATATCCTGAACATTTTTTCTACTTACCTTTTCTTTATATTCGTAATTTTTTCGCAAATTCCTCTTATATTCTTTTTTACGTATATTCTTTTACGTTGTTGACTTTTTTTTATTTTCATAATCTTCATAATACTGTACAAATATTTTTGACAGCGGCATACAAATATTTTTGACAGTGACATTTATGTGTCAATTACAAACATTTGAATTTCTCGCCTTGAAGTAGTTTGATTTGAGAATTTTTACATCAAATTATTTTATATGCATTTCTTTATCTCTAAATCTATAGAAGATATAATAATGAATTTATATTTATCGAATAAAGAATTTAACATTCTTTAATATAAGTATTTAAATAAATTTTCGATAAATAATATTTAGATGATTTTTTTCTTGTAACTACTACTTCCGGTTGTCCAATTGTTACCAAAACTTAATCAACTCTTCCCATTATTGTTAGATTGAGGAATCCGTAGTTAAAAATGTCTTAAGTCTTATAGTATTTGAGTTATCGTGAATCCAACATCCACACACACATCCACACCCACACACACACACACACACACACATCCACACACACATACGGACATCATCGTAAAAATGTTATAATCGGATTCTAGGGACCTTAAAACGTTTATTCACTAAATCTGGATATGCGATTTTTAGCATGAATGCAATACCTCTCTTAGCGAGAGGTAAAAAGGCTGAAGAGGAAAGAAAAAATAACAGAAACCCAAAAATCTACTACAATAAGATACAAGTAGGCAACAAGCAATATATATGGAACAAACAAATAGAGGATCTAGTAGAAGTTGGTGTAAGTGCAAAGCAAACCTCAGGTGACGATAGCCATTCAAAAAACGAATAACCAACACCGGTACAGAAATCACAGGATTTATAACTAGGCTACGGAGACGGCACACGAATAGATCTACAGACAAGGAAATACAATTAGTTTTAGCAGCATGGAACGTACGGGGAACAAATACGCCTGGAACTTATAAGAATTTAGAAAAAGCTTTTAAAAAATATGGAGTAGATATTGCAGCGATACAAGAGACAAAACAAAAGAATAATAATATTTTTGAAATGGAAGATTACATAATGTTTAATAGTGGACATGAAACGGTTTATTTTGGGACGGGTTTTATGGTTAGCAAGAAAATAAAAGATTCGGTCATTGAATTTTCACCAATTTCGGACAAAATATGTAAAATTAGAATAAGGGGAAAAGGGAGGAAAATTAGTATAATAAATGCACATGCACCATCAAATAAAAAACCAGATGAGATGAAAGATGCATTCTATGATGAACTAACACAAGTTTTCAATGACATACCTAAATATGACATCAAAATAATAATTGGAGACATGAACGCAAAAATTGGGAAAGAAGAATGTTTTAAAGAAATTTCAGGAGGACATAGCAAACATGAAATGACAAATGAAAATGGGCTAAGGATGATTGAATTTGCACTAGAAATGAATATGAAAATAAGCAGCACAGCCTTTCAGAGAAAGTAAATTTACAAGGGCACGTGGAAATCACCAAATGGAGAGTACACCAATCAGATTGTCCATGTGATGATAGAAAGGAAACACACAGAGCGAAATACAGACCACTTCCTAGTTATAGTCAAGTTAAAACAGAAGATCCCAGTAAACAAAAGGAATAAAAAGAAGGGAATGCAAAAATATCATGGACATTTATTACAAAACGAGAAAGTAAAAGACATATTTAATCAAGAGATGAACGAAAATTTAAAAAGTAGAAGTAATTTAGCAAATGTAAATGAAAACTGGGAAAAAATGGAAAGAACAGTAACTACGATTTCAGAGGAATTACTAAAGTGGTCGAAGCAGAAAAATGACAAATGTTGGAATAATGATGAATGCAGAGAAGCAATGATTAAGATAAATCATGCCAGATTGATTGCTCTTCAAAAAGAAAGTGAAGAAAATAAAAAAAGATACACGGAGGAAAGAAATGAATATATGAGGATTTGCAGAAGAAGAAAGAGAGAAGAGATGGAAAAAAATAGCGCAAATAGAAGAGAAATATAAGGACAAAGCTATAAGAAACTTCTATCAAGACGTACGAAAACAAAAATCTGGGTATCAACAAAAAGCAATTTATTGCAAGAATAAAGAAGGCTACTTGGTTACAGGAGAAGACAAAGTAAATAGATGGAGGGAATACTTCAACGAATTATTAAATGAAGGGTGTAGCCAAGAAGAGGAAGTAACAGGAAGAGATCAAGAAAGAAACGACGAACAGGACGAACTGCCACCAGAAAAAGAGGAAATTATTACAATTTTGCATAACCTAAAAAACAACAAAAGTCCAGGGGAGAATGTAATATCCGCAGAAATATATAAGAACGGAGGAAACAGGCTGCAAGAAGAAGTATACCAACAGATTCAAGAAGTGTGGAGAACAGAGGAAATGCCAGACCGATGGAAAGAAGCTGTAATCTTACCTTTATACAAGATAGGGGACCAAACCGTATGTGAAAACTATAGGGGAATTGCCTTATTAGATGTGATTTATAAAGTTTTCTCAACTAGCATTAGAAACAGAATACAAGAAAGAGTGGAGGGTCTGCTGGGAGAATATCAAGCAGGGTTTAGGAAAAATAGATCGACCATGGATCAAATATTTACACTAAAGCAAATAACGCTTGACAGCTATGAACATAATCTGCCTCTAATTATGCTGTTTGTGGATTTCAAACAGGCCTATGATTCTATCAAGATGGACAAACTATACGAAATACTAAGAGAACTCCAGATACCTGAGAAACTAAGTACGACTCATAGAATTCACACAAAAAGACAATAAGTGTAAAGTAAAAGTGGACGGTGTAATATACGAAAGCTTCCGAGTTCGGAAAGGATTACGACAAGGAGACCCATTGTCGCCAATACTTTTCAATGTGGTTCTGGAGTGCGTCATAAGGAAAGCAAAGATTTATAGTTCAGGAAACTTATACGGGAAGAAGCATCAAATATTAGCCTACGCGGACGATATAGCGATATTAACAAGGTCAAGGCAAGAACTACAGGAGGTGTTTAAGAAATTAGAAAGAACAGCGGAAGAAGTGGGATTAAAAATAAATGAAAACAAGACGAAATATATGAGAATAGACAAAATACAACAAAGGGACTTAAGAATTTTAGTAGTGAAAAGTGAAAATGGGAAGATTTATAAGTTTGAAGAGGTTAAGTGCTTCATTTATTTGGGAGTGACTTTAACCAACAATTGTGAAGAGAGTGTGGAAATTAGCACTAGGCTAACTAAAGGAAGTAAATGTGTTGGGATGCTACATGGGGTGTGAACTGTTGACATCAAAACAAACTTACATTTTAAAATTGGAGGTGTTGGAAAGAAAAACGTTAAGGAAAATATTCGGTGGAATAAAAGAAGAAATGTTGGTGAGAAAACGGACAAATGCGGAAGTGATGCGTTTGTATGGTGACAGTGCAATAACGGGTTTAATTAAAGCTCAAAGACTAAGATGGTTGGGACATTTAATGCGGCTACCAGAGGACAGATTAGTGAAGAAGGTTTTCAAAGGAAGGACAGGAATAAAGAAGAAAATAGGACATCCTAAGGGAAAGTGGTGTGACTCCGTATTTAAAGACTTAAATAGACTCAATATAAAAAACTGGGAAATAAAGACTCTAAATAGATTAGAATGGAAAGAAATATGTAAAAAAGCCATGGGCCTATAAGGCCTGCAGAGCTGTTCTATTATTTATTATAGAATCCAATTTTAACATTTTCACGATGATGTTTGTGTGTATGTGTGCGTGTGGATCCTTTACTCTAACTCAAATACTATCATCATTCAGCTAAATTTTGAAACCTTGTATTTCGAATTTTTTCTGTAATGGAAAGAGCCCATTAGATTTGGGTGTAAATCGGATAACCGAAAATGGCACTTTACAAGAAGCTCAAAATAGTTTTCTTTGAAAAATACCTTTAAATGTTTTTTTTAGAGATTAATGTTATTATAAAAATTAAAGATTATTAAATTTTCAACAGATTTGCATTAATAATTTTTCTATATATTTTATGGATAAATTCATAAAATTATTTATAAATTTAACCCGGAGCCTACGCTTTAAACAAGCAAATCTCTTTGGTTACACAGTTCATATCTTAAATGTATGTAACTGACAGATAAATGTCATGTCAAAGGACTAATCATTTCAAATTAATAACAGTAACGTTTTAAAAAGAAAATATTAAATAGAACCCTAGTTATATGGAATGGAACTTAATACAGTTTCCGCCATAACTAAATATGTAAGTATATATATATATATATATATATATATATATATATATATATATATATATATATATATATAAATGGTTTTGTTAATTATTCGACATTAAAATATAAATTTCATAAAATATGATTTAGTGCTCGTGTTTTTCTTTGGAGAAGGGGAGAAGTATGATAAAATGTCATGAAACATTTATTTTATACTATTTTGGTTATTTTGTCAAAACATATTTATTTCATTTTCTAATATATGAATATTGATTACGAATATTTGATTTAATTGTCGATAACTGTAGTTGACACTCGGAACCTTGACGAGTCATTTTTTAATGTAAATAATGAATTTAATGTAATTTGTGAAATGTCTACTTTTTGAAATTATATAAAACTAGACCATTTCAAAAATGTCCGCGACCTCTGCATGTTTATTTTTTGAACTAAAAACTTAGTGCCGTTAAATGGCGGCGTACGAGAAATGTCAGAAAGAATTTAAATAAAAAGTAAAATGTTTATCCTGAAATTTAAAATTTATCGAAATAAATGGAGTATATTCACCAGTTATTTATAAGTTATGTTAATATGATTAGATTTGATGTGATGTAGTAACCTATTTTTTTATTTTAGATTATTCGCCCATCAGGAAAATATTTAGGATATTTATCTTGCGATGATTTCTTTCCAGTAATATTAAAATAAATTCAATTTTCACATATTTTATAAATTTTTTTGGTATCCATTGCTGTCTATTCATTCTACGTGATCCACTCTTTTCTTCCGTTCATATTTTGAGAAAAATAATGAAATCAAATGTTTCTTTTTCAATTATAATTACAATTCGGTACGTAACGTATAGTACCCGTCATAATTACTATTATTAATTACTTTTCCAATGAAGAAACAAATACTAACAAAAAAAAATAATCGAACTGTCACTTGTCATATCGTAAAGAAAGATGGGTATACGGCACTAACTTTTGTTATCTTTGTCTAAAGTTTGCACATGCGCATTGAATTTTTGAAATGGTCTATTGATACACTTTTCTAATATAAAATTGCACCCGAAGTTCCAACTCATCTGTAAAATGGTTATATTTACGGGGAAGTATAAATAATTTTTATTTAAAGTACAATATTTTCTTATTATAGTACAATAAAATATTGTTCAATCTATGCAACGTATTTCCTTTAAAACAAGCACCCCTTTTTTAGGCTTACTAATGACCAGAGAAAAATTTTATATACAAAAAATTATTATTATTTATAATTACTAACCGAAAAGTCAACCAGTGGTTCTCAAACGGTAGAAAAATATTATATTATTTTAAATGGTATGCTATATATTTTTAGCCCATCAAATAGAGATTTTTTTCCGATTTCAACGATATAAATATTGTGTAGGGTTGTATAACAATTAATTCGAGAAAAATGGCATTGAAAATAATGTTATAGTTATGTATTGGACAAAGATGGAAGGTATTAATAAATGACAAAATAAAAGACTGACAACTATACTAAATGCTAAACTACTCTTGACTGCCTTTAATTAAACATTTCGTGTTACAACACTCGGCACATCAGTGTTGCGAAACATATAAATACACAAATATATCACAATAGTATTGCAACTCCGCCGATAGTGGTTTATGATGCCCACGCAACATGCCCACCCAAACTGCCCACGCAACATGCCCACTCAAACTGCCCACCCAAACTGCCCACGCAACATGCCCACCCAAACTGCCCACGCATCATGCCCACTCAAACTGCCTACGCAACATGCCCACTCAAACTGCCCACGCAACATGCCCACCCAGACTGCCCACGCAACATGCCCACCCAAACTGCCCACGCAACATGCCCACCCAAACTGCCCACGCAACATGCCCACTCAAACTGCCTACGCAACATGCCCACCCAAACTACCCACGCAACATGCCCTCCCAAACTGCCCACGCAACATGCCCACTCAAACTGCCCACGCAACATGCCCACCCAAACTGCCCACGCAACATGCTCACCCAAACTGCCCACGCAACATGCCCACCCAAACTGCCCACGCAACATGCCCACCCAAACTGCCCACGCAACATGCCCACCCAAACAGCCCACGCAACATGCCCACCCAAACTGCCCACGCTACTTGCCCACCCAAACTGTCCACGCAACATGCCCACCCAAACTGCCCACGCAACATGCCCACCCAAACAGCCCACGCAACATGCCCACCCAAACTGCCCACGCGACTTGCCCACCCAAACTGCCCACGCAACATGCCCACCCAAACTGCCCACGCAACATGCCCCCCCAAACTACCCACGCAACTTGCCCACTCAGACTGCCCACGCAACTTGCCCACTCAGACTGCCCACGCAACATGCCCACGCAACATGCTCACGCAAAATGCCCACCCAAACTGCCCATTCACACCCTCCTTGACTTTTCTGGCTCATGCTGTATGATTATGTAATTTAAAAGATTTTTTATTAGTAGTAAATAATTAATTAATGGGGTCTTGTGGCCGCGTGCCAGAGTGTCTGGTCGCGAATCTGGGGAACCGGATTCGATCCTGACCGACGCCAAATATTTTCAAATTTTAAACGGCACATAATTGACCCCTGTGGTGCGCTCTCCACGCCAGCAATGAGTGCCCGTGAGGTGACGCCTGGTAAACGCCCGCACGGTACAAATATCTCATCATCATTACCGAATTCTGTGTACAAAGCAGATTTGCATACCCAGCAATGGGTAATATGCCGTGATGATATATTTATTTATTTATTTTAATAAATAAATAAATAAATAAGTAAATAAATAAATAAATTAATAAATTAATAAATTAATAAATTAATAAATTAATAAATTAATAAATTAATAAATTAATAAATTAATAAATTAATAAATTAATAAATTAATAAATTAATAAATTAATAAATTAATAAATTAATAAATTACTAAATTAATAAATTAATAAATTAATAAATTAATAAATTAATAAATTAATAAATTAATAAATTAATAAATTAATAAATTAATAAATTAATAAATTAATAAATTAATAAATTAATAAATTAATAAATTAATAAATTAATAAATTAATAAATTAATAAATTAATAAATTAATAAATTAA
This sequence comes from Harpalus rubripes, assembly GCA_963082715.1. Classification (NCBI taxonomy): domain Eukaryota; kingdom Metazoa; phylum Arthropoda; class Insecta; order Coleoptera; family Carabidae; genus Harpalus; species Harpalus rubripes. The sequence goes on from OY720453.1 coordinate 40,615,992, forward strand.
TAAATTAATAAATTAATAAATTAATAAATTAATAAATTAATAAATTAATAAATTAATAAATTAATAAATTAATAAATTAATAAATTAATAAATTAATAAATTAATAAATTAATAAATTAATAAATTAATAAATTAATAAATTAATAAATTAATAAATTAATAAATTAATAAATTAATAAATTAATAAATTAATAAATTAATAAATTAATAAATTAATAAATTAATAAATTAATAAATTAATAAATTAATAAATTAATAAATTAATAAATTAATAAATTAATAAATTAATAAATTAATAAATTAATAAATTAATAAATTAATAAATTAATAAATTAATAAATTAATAAATTAATAAATTAATAAATTAATAAATTAATAAATTAATAAATTAATAAATTAATAAATTAATAAATTAATAAATTAATAAATTAATAAATTAATAAATTAATAAATTAATAAATTAATAAATTAATAAATTAATAAATTAATAAATTAATAAATTAATAAATTAATAAATTAATAAATTAATAAATTAATAAATTAATAAATTAATAAATTAATAAATTAATAGATTAATAAATTAATAGATTAATAAATTAATAAATTAATAAATTAATAAATTAATAAATTAACACATTAATAAATTAACAAATTAACAAATTAAATTAACAAATTTATATATATATATATATATATATATATATATATATATATATATATATATATAGTCAAATCCTCTTCTACCCGTAGGGTGTTGTGGTTGTTTATTCCTTTTTTTTTCTTTTTTTTTTTGAGAGTTCTATAAACGTCTTCCACTTTTTCCTGTCCCTTGCTAAGTCATTTGCTTCTCGATTTGTAGTTTTCTTCTCTTTCAGAATCTGGTTTAAACTATCTTCCCATGTTTTCCTAGGTCTTCCTCTCTTTCTTTTCCCTGTTGTTCTTGCTTTCCATATAGCTTTTGCTTGTCTGTTATCTGGCATTCTGATAAGATCTCCAAACCATTGTAAATGTCTTTCCTCTATCATTAAAATAAATATGGCGGAAAGTGGAGATTCAAATGTTAGTACACTGTGCAATATTTGTAAAAATAATAAAGACGACTTAAAAGTCAAGTGTTCGGGAATATGTGGACATGTGTTCCATATCACCTGCATTAAACTGGGTAAACGTGAATATAATACACTTACCAGTAACATAAAAACATCAAATATTTTTGCGAAGCCTGTGAATGTGCTCTATTCGATGTTCGCGGAGATATAAGTGTTAATTCTTCGGAGAAACAAAATTACGTGAGTTTTTCACCAGTATTTATGAAATTATTAACTAAAATGGAAGAAATGTCTACAACTATAATGGAGTTGTCAAAAGAAGTAAATATACTTAAGAACTGTAAAGACAATTCGAATCTGAACAACCTTGAAATTGCTAAACCATCTTTTGCGAAGGTCATACGCCCATGCGTTGAGTCAGAGCAAGATAAAACTGACTCAAGCCAAACCGATAAAACAGACGACGATAAAGAAATAGTAAATTCATGTTCAAATTTACCTACTCCCAACAATAGATGTCACAAGGAGGCACAAAAAACACCAACTTCTTTACCAAAACGTATTTTGAATACAAAAAATAATGAGGCCAATGAGACTCAAAATGAATTTATCTTAGTAGAGTCAAAAAGAAAAAGATACAAAACCAACTCCGTTGTAGGCTCATCGAATCCGAATGAGACACAAACGAAATTTAGATCATGCCCTAAATTAGCGTGGCTATTTGTAGGCAGAGTGGCTACTGATGTGTCTAATGACGAAATAAAAAAATATATGGAATCAAAATTGAAGATAAATAAATTAATTATTGAAAAGATATCTAAATCGGATGCATCTACTTCGGCGTTCAAAATTGGAGTAGATATGGATCACTTGGACAAAGTGAATGAGAGTGATTTCTGGCCATCCGGGGTGGTAGTCAGACGTTTTTCTTTTTTTCAGAAGAGGCCTCAGAAACAGATACAAAAATAGTAGGAGATGCAAACAGTTCGTCTGTCAACATTCATCCAAAGAAAAACCTACAAATATACTATCAAAATGTTAATGGGATAAGAACAAAATTGATAGACTTCCGTAATAATCTTCTCGCTGAAAACTACGATTTCATTTCTCTTACTGAAACATGGATGCATTGTGGGTTTTCAAACAGTGAGTTTTGTGATAGCCGTTACACGGTTTTTCGAAAAGACAGACATTTGGTGTCTACAGTAAAAGGTGGCGGTGTTATGGTAGCAATAAAAAAATCGTACAATCCAGTGTTAATCCATAGTAATTCAGGAACTAATAATTCTTATGACTGGATATGCGTGAAAGCAAAAATATATAGAACCCAAGTGATTATAGTGTGCGTTTATTTTTGTCCTGCAACATCGGTAGAAGAATATGAATCCTTCATAGAAGAAATTGATTCTGTGACAGACATTATCGAATGTGAAAATGTGTTTTTTGTGGGTGACTGGAACATCAACGAAATAAACTCTGCAAAATTTAACTTCGCGAATGGAAACAATAAATCAAGAATAGTGAACGAACTTATTTCGAAATTTAGTTTAATTTCTTTGAATCACTGTCTCAACATTAACAATGTTACACTAGATTTAATTTTGACCAACGTATGTGATGCTAAATTAGAAATAAATGATCATCCGCTTGTCAGAGTAGATAGACATCATCCACCTCTACTAATCACTGTGCCTATAGTAAAGCATAAAATGTACAAAACAATAGTTGCAAGACAGTATAATTTCAAAAAAGCAAACTATGAAAAATTATATAATATGATACAAAATTGTGACTGGAGTAACTTGGATGAAAATTCCAATCCAGATGTAAACATGAACATATTTTATGACACCATTTACCAAATATTTGATGAATGTGTACCGAAATACACTGTTAAGAAAAATAAATATCCTAGCTGGTTCACTACTAACATAAAAAATAAAATTAAATTAAAACAAAAATATTTAAAAAAATCTAAACAAAATACAGCAAAACAATCAGAATATTTGCTTAAATATAAAAAATTAAGATCTGAATTAAAAACGCTTATAAAACAAGCACGTGTTGATCACATAAACTATATTAACAGTAACTTTAAATCTAACCCAAAGCAATTTTGGTCACATATTAATAAACAACGTAAAGATAATACTATGTCCTCATTATTTAGTTACAAAGATGAACAATATAATAAAGATTCAGATATCTCAAATGCATTTGCAGAGTATTTTTCTTCAGTGTATAATTCGGATGAACAAAATATCAATGTGAACAATAATGTTAGTGAAAATAATAATTTATTTAATGTACTCACAATAAAAAAAATAACTGAGGCAGATGTTCTTAAGGCTACTAATGAAATTAATGGTAAATCTGCTACTGGTCCAGATAACATTCCCAGTTTCATTCTTAAAGGATGTGCAAATTTACTTGTTAAACCTTTAACCATAATTTTTAATTCTGCAATTCAATATAAGATATTTCCAAATTCATTAAAGCTGGGACGAGTGTGTCCCATATATAAATCTGGAAATCCTAAATTGGTAACAAACTACAGACCGGTGACAATTTTACCATCTGTTTCAAAAGTATTAGAAAAAATATTGTACGACAAGCTATATAACCATGTAAAATCAGTCATAGCCGTTGAACAGCATGGATTTGTTAAACAGAAATCTACAATAACCAATTTGACTACAATTGCTCAGGACATCTCGTCAGCTATTGACAATAACAATCAATTAGACGTAATATTTACTGATTTGAGTAAAGCTTTTGATAAAGTTAGTCATGAAATTTTAGTAAAAAAACTAAGTTCATTTGCAATTAATAATGATCTACTAGTCCTGTTTAAATCTTACTTATCAGCCAGAGTGCAATACGTTGAATATAATAAATGCAAATCAAAGGAATTTATTCCTTCCTCTGGTGTTCCTCAAGGCTCATTATTGGGACCACTGTTCTTTATTCTTTTTATTAATGATTTGCCAGAACATGTCAATTATACCAAATGTCTTTTATATGCTGACGACCTCAAAATATATAAAGAAATTAAAACTGTAATTGATTGTATTCATGTACAAAAAGATATAGATGCTACTAGCAACTGGTGCAAGGATAATAGTTTAGAATTTAATGTTAAAAAATGCAAAATTTTATCTTTTTCACGAAAAAAGGATGTTTTGGAATACAATTACAACATAAATTTCAATAAATTAGAACGTGTACATGAATTCAAAGATTTAGGACTGTTATTCCAAAATAATTTTAAATTTGAAAATCATTGTAAAGAGATTGTTAACAAGGGATACAAAACCCTGGGTTTTATTTTAAGAAATGCCAATAATTTAACGGTAGACACACTTGTTGTTTTATTTAATTCGTTGGTTAGGTCAGTATTAGAGTATGGATGTATAATTTGGAATCCTACGACCCAAATTATAGAAAAACAAATTGAAAGAGTACAAATGAGATTTTTAAGATATCTATTTTACAAACAATTTAATGTTGGACCTAGAATGATCTCATATATAGACCAATTAAATGCATTTGATATTAGAAGCCTGAAACAAAGACGAAGAATGATCATTTTTACCTTTATATGGAATATTATTAACTCTAATATTGACTCACCAACCTTATTAGAAGCTTGCCTTTTTTATGCACCATCTGTCGTTTTAAGACCTAGAGTGAAAATATTCCATGTTGTTAATAACACTTGCTCGCCATTAAACAATGCATTCCATATAGTGAATGAAATATGTTCTACCATAGAAAATCTAGATGTGTTTTGTTCCAATAAAAACTGTATTCGTGCTCTTCTTTGATATGTTTTTAATTCAAGCTATTAATTTATTTTTTTAACATGTGTTCATTTGTATTGGTATTTTGTGTATTTTATGTATTTTATGTGTATTATCATTATTGAATCAGAAACTGTAAATATGTTATTGGGAATTTTTCTGTATATTTACAGTATAAATAAACTATTATTATTATTATTATTATTATTTGGGTTGATTTTATATCGAGTCTCCTTCCTTTTCTTCGTTTCGGATTTTATCCATTTTAGTCACTCCTTCTATTTGTCTGAGGCACTTCATTTCTACCGCTTGTATTTTGCTGTATTCTCTTTGGTTTAATACCCACGATTCACTTCCATATATCAATATTGGTAATAGTATTGTTTTATAAACAATGAGCTTTGTTCTTTTGCTTACATTTTTATGGCTAAATATCGCTGTTCTCAGGGAGTGATAAGTTCTGGATGCTGCTTGTACCCTATTGTTTATATCTGCATTACATCCTCCTTTACTTTCAATCACGCTACCTAGATATTTAAAACTTTCGACTTGTTGGATTATTGTTCCGTTCAGTTTAATCGTTATTGTTTTGTCTTCTCTAGATATTGCCATTACTGTTGGTTTTCCTACGTTGATTGTCCTGTTAGCTTTCATCAACTCTGCCTTCCAAATGTCCACATTTGTTTGTAGATTGTCTTCCGTTGTTCCGTAAATTGCCATGTCGTCGGCGAATAGGGCTTCGGATATTTTAATGTTCTGAAGGTTTAAGTTTCCCACTGGTATTTTCCTTAGTCGTGGGTTAACATTTTTTGATATTTCATCCAAATATATTACAAATAACAGTGGACTTAGGTTTCCTCCTTGTTTTAGGCCTTGGGTCGTTATAAATTCTTCTGATATAGAATTGCCAGTACGTACATAGTTCCTGCTGGTCTTGTAAAGGGTTCTAATCGATTTTAGTAATTTATTACTTATTCCTCTTCTTTTAAGTATATCCCATAATATTTCTCTGTTCACTCTATCAAATGCCTTTTCTATGTCAATAAAGCATATATAGAGTTTCCTGCTAAATTGGAGCGTTCTCTCTATTAGTTGTCGTATGCTGAAAATGTAATCTTTTGTGCAATAGCCTGGCCTGGATCCATTTTGTGATTTTCCAATATTGTCTCCTATTTCTCTTCTTAATTTGTTTTCTATTATAGCCTCGTATAGTTTAGCCGTTACGCACAAGAGTGATATTCCTCTGTAATTTCCACAACTTCTGTTGTCTCCCTTCTTGAAAATTGGCATTATTATTGTCTTCTCCCAGTCTTGTGGTATATTATCTCCTTTCCATATTTTATTGAACAAAATATGCAGCATCTCTACTCCTGTAGTTCCCATATATTTTATTTGTTCTGGCTTAATTTCGTCGTAGCCTGCTGCTTTACCGATTTTAATTTTTTTGATTGCATCTGTTATTTCTGTCATTGTAATCTCTTCGTCTCTTTTAATTTCTTCATTGTACATTACTGTATCCCTTTCTGGTCTGATGTTTGTCACTTCTAGCAATTCCTCAAAGTGTTCTTTCCATCTTTTCATAATTTCTTTGTCGTTTACTAGAATCTGACCGTTTTTATCTCTTATTTGTCTTAAGGATGGTTCTTTCCCTTTCTTTAAGTTTTTAGTAATTTTAAAAAATAGTTTTTTATTTTCCTTGTAGTTTTTTTCCACGTGGCTACCAAAATCGTCCCACTCCTTTTTCTTTTCTGTTTGTATTATTTCCTTTACTTTTTCCTCTGTAGTTTATATATTTCGTAGTTTAGTTGGTTCTTGTTGTTGATATATTCTTTCCATTTTTGTTTTTTAATTTTAATTTCTTCTTTAATCTCTTGATTCCACCAATGTGTTCGTTTTTTGTTTACATTTGTTATATTTGTACCACAGATTTCTTTCGCAGCTTCGTTAACGAATTAATAAATTAACAAATTAACAAATTAATAAATTAATAAATTAATAAATTAATAAATTAATAAATTAATAAATTAATAAATTAATAAATTAATAAATTAATAAATTAATAAATTAATAAATTAATAAATTAATAAATTAATAAATTAATAAATTAATAAATTAATAAATTAATAAATTAATAAATTAATAAATTAATAAATTAATAAATTAATAAATTAATAAATTAATAAATTAATAAATTAATAAATTAATAAATTAATAAATTAATAAATTAATAAATTAATAAATTAATAAATTAATAAATTAATAAATTAATGAATTAATAAATTAATAAATTAATAAATTAATAAATTAATAAATTAATAAATTAATAAATTAATAAATTAATAAATTAATAAATTAATAAATTAATAAATTAATAAATTAATAAATTAATAAATTAATAAATTAATAAATTAATAAATTAATAAATTAATAAATTAATAAATTAATAAATTAATAAATTAATAAATTAATAAATTAATAATATAATAATAATAATAATATTTATTTTGTTAGAAAAATGAGTACATTTTTATACAAAAGATGGTTGATATATAAGCATAACATACATATATATATATATACAAGTAAAACAAAATTATATTGACCAATAAAGTTCGTAAATTACCATAGATAACATGCTAAGAGATTTTGAGTAACATTGAACAATAATATATAGCAAATTTTATTATCGATGTATGCAATCAAGTGCAAGAAATTATATTTCTAAAACAGATAAATCTACCTAGATATATAACAAATAAGTCCAAAAAAAAAAAAAAAACCCCACAAATATATCTAACTAAACATATATGTATATTTTCCCTAAAAGTGTGATATACATATAACAAAACAATCCAAAAAAGTTATGTTAACCATTCAATATTTTAAGCAAATACAAGACGTAACGTAATAAAAGTATTTGAATAAAATTAAATAATAATTTATAACAATATAATGTATGTGTATACACATATGTACACACATACATAAAGCCTATCAGAACAATTATTCTAGAAAATAAGTAAATCTATTCATTAGTACAGAAACTTCTTAATTTAACCGCATTAATAATGTAATAAAAAATACTGTTTAATTTAGATTTATGTAACATTTCAAAGAGTTTATATATTTCAGCTTCGTTTGTGATTTCAGATATATAATTCTTAATATAAAAATTACGTATTTCAATATATATCGGACACGTTACAAAAAAATGGTATAAATTTTCAAGTTCCTGTGTATTGCAAATAGTGCAAGTATTTTGAGAGTCGAGCTCATATTTAATGCTTTTATAAATGATTCTAAGCCCCCTGTTACCCGAGACTCTAACCTGAGTGATGATTCTTTGTCTAAGAAATTGAACATGTAATGATAAGTAATTTGCGTACTTGGGTTCAATACTAAAATGTTTATAAAGATTACAAAACGTGGAGTTGCGCAAGTTTTCTAAATCCTCGTTATATAATTTACTTTGAAAAGCAGTAATAATTTCTTTAATTTTACTATTATTTATTTCCTGCTTTTCCCAGACATGTAAGTATCCCAAGTCTACTAGAAAGGATTTTATTTGAGATGTCCAATAATTGTTGCCTGTGTTCGTGGAAGAGTTTGTAAAGTGTAACATCCGATTATATAGAATTTTTGGTAATCTGTTGTAATTCATATCTAGAATTTTTTTCCAGTAATTCAAGGTTCTTTTCCATATACTGACTGCCACATGTGACACTCCTGATTCTAAACGCATTATATAATTTGGCGTATTTTTAGGGCACTGTAGGATATTTTTCAAGTATGTAAGTTGTGATTTTTCTATAATTTGTGTCTGTCCAAGACCCCATATCTCGCTAGCATACAATGCCGTAGCATTTACTATAGAGTTCAAAAGTTTTATCTTCTCCGCCCAGCCGGTAGATTTTCCCTGAATTAGAATATTTTTAGTTACTTGAATAGCTAATGTAGCTTTGCGATTATTTTCTAATGCTGCTAAATTAAACTTTGCTGAAGCTGAAAAGATTGTTCCTAAGTAGTTATATTTGTTAGTAATATCTATAGTTTCATTATTATATTTAAAGGGTGTAGTTATATTTGGAGATCTGCCTTTATGGAAAAGTAATACTTTTGTCTTTCCGGTATTTGCAGTTAGTTTATTTGATGTAGAATATCTATATAAAATTTCTAGTTTTCTTCGAACATCCACTGGAGAATCTGCCAACACTACTATATCATCCGCGTACCTTAACATGATAAGATCATCGTGGTTGCGTGGTTGTTGATATTAATTCCTCTAACGCCTTCATTTCTGAAGAAAATATCTAAATCATTTATATAAAGTGCAAACAATAGTGGTGACAGAACCTCCCCCTGAAGTACACCCTGAGTAATATCAATATTCTGTGAAAATTCACCATTATTTTTAATTTGTGTATATGCGTTACTGTATAGGTTGTGAAGTATCCTAATGTATTTAGTTGAAACGCCAGATAAGTATAGTTTCTCCCATAAAATATTATGATCTAAAGTGTCAAAAGCCTTTCTAAAGTCTATAAATATGGCGTAAAGTTTACTTTTTTTAAATCTAAGATGGATATTTGTAATGGAAGAGAGACAAAATATATTATCAGTTGTTCCTCTGTTCTTACGGAAGCCCATTTGAAATTCGTTTAAAATTTCAGATTCCTCTAGCCAAAATTGTAACCGGCTATATAAAATATTAGTATATATCTTTACTATAACATTAAACAAAGCTATAGGCCTGTAATTTGATAGATCTTTCTTATCGCCATTTTTAAATAAAAGAGTTGTTTGTATTTCAAACCATGATTCTGGTAAGTGCTCATTACTAAATATTAGATCAAATAAATTATGTATATAATGCAACCAAGGTGGCGTAAGATTCTTAAAAAATTCACAGGATATTCCGTCACTACCTGGGGATTTATTGTTTTTTAGATTAAAAATACTTGATTCTACTTCGCTTAAAGTGATCGGGTAATCCAAATGAGGGTGCAGGCAATCTAAGTACATGGGTATCTGAGAGATATTATTAGAAAATAAATTTTTGAAAAATATTTCCCATTCATTTATTCCAATTTCATTTATGTTATAGTTTCTATGTTTTAATTTTCTGACCGTATCCCAAAAAGTTTTAGAATCTTTGACTTGCGACAATGAATTAGTGATTTGATTTTTATATTCGATTTTACAGCTTTTTATCATCTGTAGATATGATTTTTTTGCATTTAAGTATTTTGTTAGTGACTCATCAGTACGATTTTTTTGATAATTAATTAAATGTTTTCTCGCAACTTTTTTTAGTTCTCTACAGTTGCTGTTATACCAAGGTTTATTTGATCTAGTAAAATTATTCGTTTTAAAATTTTTAGTAACTTTTATCATTCCTGAGCTGCAAGCAGAGTCCTTAATAGCTAACATTAGATTTTCATTTAGTTTATTGATATCATTGCTATTGATATATAAAAGTCGTGAGTAATTTAGACTGCTCTGATAGCGCATTATTTGCAAACTGTTAAATTTAAAGATAATGTTATATCTGGGTTTGAGTGCAGAAAGTTCATTATTTGTATTTATTGAGGGCGCGATACAGTTTGTATTAAAACACAAAATACCTAGGCTATGTGGTGAGTTAGTCAATGTAGGAGTGAATTTGAGGTTAGATACGTTATTAATGAAATTTAGATTTGCCCATACCAGATCTATAGTTGATTTACCATTTTTATTTAAGAAAGTAAAAGCTCCAGGAGTGTCACCTGTGGTTCGTCCATTCAGAGTAAACATTCCAAAATTCTCCATTGTATCTAAGAGCTTAAGGCCCCTCTTGTTAGTGCTATCATGAAGGGAATCTCTTTTCTCACAAACACAGGCAGAGTGGAAAATGCTTTCTTGTACTTGGTTGAGTTTACCTATATGACTATTAAAGTCACCTAAAAAAACAATATTAGAATTAGTAAAAGTATCAGAGATCATACAAAGTGTGTTATGTAATAGTTGAATGCATTCGTCATCATTCAAATTAGGTCTCAGGTAAGCAGTGCCAAGTATAAATGAGAAATTATTTATTTTAATATTTAGTATTATCCAAAATGGGGTATTTTCAATTACATCTATTTTAATATTTTTTGTGTCTTTAATTAAGATAATTAAACCCCCACTTCCCCTCCCTTTATCTTTTTCTTTTATAGCTACACTAACAAATTGTTTAGTGAAAGAATTTAGATAGGGTGGATATGTATAGTTCGAATATAAGTTCCATGTTTCGTATAAGCACAAAAAATCTGAGGATATTATCCTATTTTCAGTTTCTGAATCTAAATTAAAAATATTGCTGATACCATTAATATTCCAGAACGCAATCCTCAGATTTACGTGATTATTAATATTAGATTTACTTAACTTATAGTCCTTTTCCATTATATCAACACTATCAGATACAATGTTGGATGATGGGACAATTGGAGCAGTGTAAATGATGTCTTCATCCCTGATTGGTTCCGCTAAGACGATGGAGTTAAGGTTTGAACAGGGGATAAAAAATTCTCGTCGGCTGTTACTTCCAGATCTTCTAGTTTTTGAGATTTCGCTGCTGGTTTGGTGGGAGTGTCATCGGATGTGTTGCTTCCTCTGCTTTTTCTTTTGTTAATATCATCAATATTTGTCTTCATGCCGTCAACATATAAATTGTTTCCTTTTAGTAGGACTTTCTTTCCTTAAGCTATGAGATCTTTTCTTATTTTGAGTAATTTTTTTCTGAGTACAGATTCATCTGGAGTAAGATCTTCATTAATATAAATATTTGTATTCTTAAGTTTGCTCCTGTTGGACAGAACCGAATATTTCAATTCCAGTGAGTCAAATGTAACAATTATTGGCCTAGGTCTATCATTGATATTTCTTTTAACACCAAGTCTCGTAACGTCTTTCAGATTATGTGTTGAACAATTTAATTGGAACACTTTATTTAAAAATTGAGAGATTGATTCTTTTAACTCACTTTTATTATTTTCTTTTTCTTCAATTCCTATGATAATTATATTAAATTTCTTCAATTGTTTTTGTAGGGTGTTGATAGCCTTTTGTTGTGTGTTAATAACAATTTGCATAGCGGCATAATCCTTTTTTAATTTAGTGATATTATCATTACATATTGTTATGTTAAGCTTTATGTTTGACAGATCCTTTTCTATATTATCTAATTTGTCGAGCTTTTCTAGTTTATCTAGTTTTTGGAGAATAAGTTTAATTTCATCGCCCATTTTGTTATTAATTTGATTTGACACGAGACTGTCTTGCGTGGCTTGCGTCCTTCAGTCGCGCTGAATCAATGTTGCCACTTTACTGTACGAAAATGTGACTGCTTGTTGTTTCTTTTGGCGCAAAATGTTACAGACGAGTGTAACTATAACCTCACTTTTTATTTCAGCAATTCAACAGACGTTATTTATTGACACGAACAAATTTCACCAAAGATAACACTCATGGTAGAAAACTTATTAAGCAATTTTAGTTTGGTCACAACTGCTTCTAGATAAATTCATTTTATCTCTTTTAATTTGAATAATACCACTGCACGTCTCAAATCACGTGTTTATCGTTTGTTGCACCAATACCAACCTTCAGAAAATTAATAAATTAATAAATTAATAAATTAATAAATTAATAAATTAATAAATTAATAAATTAATAAATTAATAAATTAATAAATTAATAAATTAATAAATTAATAAATTAATAAATTAATAAATTAATAAATTAATAAATTAATAAATTAATAAATTAATAAATTAATAAATTAATAAATTAATAAATTAATAAATTAATAAATTAATAAATTAATAAATTAATAAATTAATAAATTAATAAATTAATAAATTAATAAATTAATAAATTAATAAATTAATAAATTAATAAATTAATAAATTAATAAATTAATAAATTAATAAATTAATAAATTAATAAATTAATAAATTAATAAATTAATAAATTAATAAATTAATAAATTAATAAATTAATAAATTAATAAATTAATAAATTAATAAATTAATAAATTAATAAATTAATAAATTAATAAATTAATAAATTAATAAATTAATAAATTAATAAATTAATAAATTAATAAATTAATAAATTAATAAATTAATAAATTAATAAATTAATAAATTAATAAATTAATAAATTAATAAATTAATAAATTAATAAATTAATAAATTAATAAATTAATAAATTAATAAATTAATAAATTAATAAATTAATAAATTAATAAATTAATAAATTAATAAATTAATAAATTAATAAATTAATAAATTAATAAATTAATAAATTAATAAATTCATAAATTCATAAATTCATAAATTCATAAATTCATAAATTCATAAATTCATAAATTCATAAATTCATAAATTCATAAATTAATAAATTAATAAATTAATAAATTAATAAATTAATAAATTCATAAATTCATAAATTAATAAATTCATAAATTCATAAATTCATAAATTAATAAATTAATAAATTAATAAATTAATAAATTAATAAATTAATAAATTAATAAATTAATAAATTAATAAATTAATAAATTAATAAATTAATAAATTAATAAATTAATAAATTGATAAATTAATAAATTAATAAATTAATAAATTAATAAATTAATAAATTAATAAATTAATAGATTAATAGATTAATAGATTAATAGATTAATAGATTAATAGATTAATAAATTTATAAATTTATAAATTTATAAATTTATAAATTTATAAATTAACAAATTAACAAATTAAATTAACAAATTAACAAATTTATATATATATATATATATATATATATATATATATATATATATATATATATATATATATATATATATATATATATAGTCAAATCCTCTTCTACCCGTAGGGTGTTGAGGTTGTTTATTCCTTTTTTTTCTTTTTTTTTTGAGAGTTCTATAAACGTCTTCCACTTTTTCCTGTCCCTTGCTAAGTCATGTGCTTCTCGATTTGTAGTTTTCTTCTCTTTCAGAATCTGGTTTAAACTATCTTCCCATGTTTTCCTAGGTCTTCCTCTCTTTCTTTTCCCTGTTGTTCTTGCTTTCCATATAGTTTTTGCTTGTCTGTTATCTGGCATTCTGATAAGATCCCCAAACCATTGTAAATGTCTTTCCTCTATCATTATTTGGGTTGATTTTATATCGAGTCTCCTTCCTTTTCTTCGTTTCGGATTTTATCCATTTTACTCACTCCTTCTATTTGTCTGAGGCACTTCATTTCTACCGCTTGTATTTTGCTGTATTCTCTTTGGTTGAATACCCACGATTCACTTCCATATATCAATATTGGTAATAGTATTGTTTTATAAACAATGAGCTTTGTTCTTTTGCTTACATTTTTATGGCTAAATATCGCTGTTCTCAGGGAGTGATAAGTTCTGGATGCTGCTTGTACCCTATTGTTTATATCTGCATTACATCCTCCTTTACTTTCAATCACGCTACCTAGATATTTAAAACTTTCGACTTGTTGGATTATTGTTCCGTTCAGTTTAATCGTTATTGTTTTGTCTTCTCTAGATATTGCCATTACTGTTGATTTTCCTACGTTGATTGTCCTGTTAGCTTTCATCAACTCTGCCTTCCAAATGTCCACATTTGTTTGTAGATTGTCTTCCGTTGTTCCGTAAATTGCCATGTCGTCGGCGAATAGGGCTTCGGATATTTTAATGTTCTGAAGGTTTAAGTTTCCCACTGGTATTTTCCTTAGTCGTGGGTTAACATTTTTTGATATTTCATCCATATATATTACAAATAACAGTGGACTTAGGTTTCCTCCTTGTATTAGGCCTTGGGTCGTTATAAATTCTTCTGATATAGAATTGCCAGTACGTACATAGTTCCTGCTGGTCTTGTAAAGGGTTCTAATCGATTTTAGTAATTTATTACTTATTCCTCTTCTTTTAAGTATATCCCATAATATTTCTCTGTTCACTCTATCAAATGCCTTTTCTATGTCAATAAAGCATATATAGAGTTTCCTGCTAAATTGGAGCGTTCTCTCTATTAGTTGTCGTATGCTGAAAATGTAATCTTTTGTGCAATAGCCTGGCCTGGATCCACTTTGTGATTTTCCAATATTGTCTCCTATTTCTCTTCTTAATTTGTTTTCTATTATAGCCTCGTATAGTTTAGCCGTTACGCACAAGAGTGATATTCCTCTGTAATTTCCACAACTTCTGCTGTCTCCCTTCTTGAAAATTGGCATTATTATTGTCTTCTCCCAGTCTTGTGGTATATTATCTCCTTTCCATATTTTATTGAACAAAATATGCAGCATCTCTACTCCTGTAGTTCCCATATATTTTATTTGTTCTGGCTTAATTTCGTCGTAGCCTGCTGCTTTACCGATTTTAATTTTTTTGATTGCATCTGTTATTTCTGTCATTGTAATCTCTTCGTCTCTTTTAATTTCTTCATTGTACATTACTGTATCCCTTTCTGGTCTGATGTTTGTCACTTCTAGCAATTCCTCAAAGTGTTCTTTCCATCTTTTCATAATTTCTTTGTCGTTTACTAGAATCTGACCGTTTTTATCTATTATTTGTCTTAAGGGTGGTTCTTTCCCTTTCTTTAAGTTTTTAGTAATTTTAAAAAATAGTTTTTTATTTTCCTTGTAGTTTTTTTTCCACGTGGCTACCAAAATCATCCCACTCCTTTTTCTTTTCTGTTTGTATTATTTCCTTTACTTTTTCCTCTGTAGTTTATATATTTCGTAGTTTAGTTGGTTCTTGTTGTTGATATATTCTTTCCATTTTTGTTTTTTAATTTCTTCTTTAAACTCTTGATTCCACCAATGTGTTCGTTTTTTGTTTACATTTGTTATATTTGTACCACAGATTTCTTTCGCAGCTTCGTTAACGAATTAATAAATTAATAAATTAATAAATTAATAAATTAATAAATTAATAAATTAATAAATTAATAAATTAATAAATTAATAAATTAATAAATTAATAAATTAATAAATTAATAAATTAATAAATTAATAAATTAATAAATTAATAAATTAATAAATTAATAAATTAATAAATTAATAAATTAATAAATTAATAAATTAATAAATTAATAAATTAAGAAATTAATAAATTAATAAATTAATAAATTAATAAATTAATAAATTAATAAATTAATAAATTAATAAATTAATAAATTAATAAATTAATAAATTAATAAATTAATAAATTAATAAATTAATAAATTAATAAATTAATAAATTAATAAATTAATAAATTAATAAATTAATAAATTAATAAATTAATAAATTAATAAATTAATAAATTAATAAATTAATAAATTAATAAATTAATAAATTAATAAATTAATAAATTAATAAATTAATAAATTAATAAATTAATAAATTAATAAATTAATAAATTAATAAATTAATAAATTAATAAATTAATAAATTAATAAATTAATAAATTAATAAATTAATAAATTAATAAATTAATAAATTAATAAATTAATAAATTAATAAATTAATAAATTAATAAATTAATAAATTAATAAATTAATAAATTAATAAATTAATAAATTAATAAATTAATAAATTAATAAATTAATAAATTAATAAATTAATAAATTAATAAATTAATAAATTAATAAATTAATAAATTAATAAATTAATAAATTAATAAATTAATAAATTAATAAATTAATAAATTAATAAATTAATAAATTAATAAATTAATAAATTAATAAATTAATAAATTAATAAATTAATAAATTAATAAATTAATAAATTAATAAATTAATAAATTAATAAATTAATAAATTAATAAATTAATAAATTAATAAATTAATAAATTAATAAATTAATAAATTAATAAATTAATAAATTAATAAATTAATAAATTAATAAATTAATAAATTAATAAATTAATAAATTAATAAATTAATAAATTAATAAATTAATAAATTAATAAATTAATAAATTAATAAATTAATAAATTAATAAATTAATAAATTAATAAATTAATAAATTAATAAATTAATAAATTAATAAATTAATAAATTAATAAATTAATAAATTAGTAAATTAGTAAATTAGTAAATTAGTAAATTAGTAAATTAGTAAATTAGTAAATTAGTAAATTAGTAAATTAGTAAATTAGTAAATTAGTAAATTAGTAAATTAGTAAATTAGTAAATTAGTAAATTAGTAAATTAGTAAATTAGTAAATTAGTAAATTAGTAAATTAGTAAATTAGTAAATTAGTAAATTAGTAAATTAGTAAATTAGTAAATTAGTAAATTAATAAATTAATAAATTAATAAATTAATAAATTAAATTAATAAATTAATAAATTAATAAATTAATAAATTAATAAATTAATAAATTAATAAATTAATAAATTAATAAATTAGTAAATTAGTAAATTAGTAAATTAGTAAATTAATAAATTAATAAATTAATAAATCAATAAATCAATAAATTAATAAATTAATAAATTAATAAATTGGTAAATTGGTAAATTAATAAATTGGTAAATTAATAAATTAATAAGTAAGTAAGTAAGTAAGTAAGTAAGTAAGTAAGTAGGTAAGTAAGTAAGTAAGTAAGTAAGTAAGTAAGTAAGTAAGTAAATAAATAAATAAATAAATAAATAAATAAATAAATAAATAAATAAATAAATAAATAAATAAATAAATAAATACATAAATAAATAAATAAATAAATAAATAAATAAATAAATAAATAAATAAATAAATAAATAAATAAATAAATAAATAAATAAATAAATAAATAAATAAATAAATAAATAAATAAATAAATAAATAAATAAATAAATAAATAAATAAATAAATAAATAAATAAATAAATAAATAAATAAATAAATTAAAGAATAAATTAAAAAATAAATAAATAAGTATAATTACACATACACACGCACACATCTTCGGTCTTTTTTTCACTTTTTGCGGTGTGGAAAATACACACTTGTGTACGGACTTCACATTAGTCTAGTTAGGAATATTTATCATTACCGCATCTGCGTACAAAGCAGATTGGCACACCCAGCAACGGGTAATAAGCCGTGATGATATATTTATTTTAGGAATATTTATTTTTTACCTACTTACTTATGACATAGTTGGCAACACTGTTCAAGTACATATGAAACGTCAAAATTTATAATTTTTAATTAAAATGTTTTAAGGCTTTTTTACCTGTGCGGATATAATTGCCCATACTCAAAATTTATAATTATGAATTAAACTTCTTTCAAATTGTCTCCATTTCATAAATATTTACATTTAAAGGTTCAAAATGACAAGACAAACATGGCGTTCTTCGTCTTAAATTTTTCAAAGAGAACTGTGATCATTACAGTGACTATTGTTTCTGTCCCAATTTTCAATATTAATAATGTTTTACACAAAAACTATGCATCCTACAAAAATTCGATCCATTAGAAGGGCCCTGAAGCCAATCATTTCCTACAACTTGGTACATATTGCATGAAAATCGGTCGCTCCGTTTAAGCTGTAGCCTTGTCTAAAGTTTGGCGATCGGCTTTTTGATTAAAGAATATATAGAGAGATACTCTAACCTTTTTGTATTAAGGATAGGCATATACCTATTAATTACCCAAGTAACACTGACCGACGGTTGACCAAAAAGTGACGTCGATTATAGGTTGAATTTGTCATATGCGGCCGTCTAATTTGACGTGCATGCGGCGGCACTGCGACGTTGATTTTTGGTCTGAAATAGGACTATTTAGACGTCTATGCGACGACACTGCGACGTTTATTTTTGGTCTGAAATAGGACTATTTAGACTTCAGATTAGTGGTCGCTATGACGACAATGTGACGACTTTATATGGTCATAATTAGGTCTATTTAAACCTTTGTCACACGTCTAATTTGACGTCTTTGCGGCGATTATTTTTACTTTATTTTTAATATTATAAAAAATTCATATTCAATTTTTAAATTTATTCAATTTGGCAACTTATAATTGTTTATAATACACGAAGGTGTATATTATTTTTATTTAAATGTCAAATTGATATTTTATTTTTTCTTAATGCAATAATATAAACAATAATCTTTAAAATTTTGAAAAAATATAATAAAAATCAAATTTAATATACATTTTTATTTAATTATGGTTATTCGCCATCGTCACCGAAATGGATAAGTCGTGGTGATATTTATGTTTTATTTATTTAAAACATATTTATATTTATATACATACGATTGTGAAAAAGAAACAATTTGTATCTGTTATATTTGTGGTATAAAAATCATATATACTGGAAATTTTAATTTTTAATAATTTAAACAGAATCTAATAGTGCTTAAGTAAATTTTAAAACTTACAATAAATGTTATTAAAAGAAAATGTATTAAGGGATCTTTGAGTTTTGTATTTACAACTTTCCTCTGAAATTAAAAGGTCGTAAAATAAAAATAATAAATTGTATTTTCTACATGACAGATTTTAAAACAGACCCTCCATGAACAAAATAATACAATGACAATGCAGCATGTCACCAAGATGGCTACTGTTGCTTGTGTAGGCAAACACCGATTGATTTTTTATTTTATTAATATATTTTCATACAGAAATATTTTTTTTACACTGGAGAAGAAGAGTGCCTTGTCTCAAAACGTGCTAATACATAGGAAGAATTGAGCTTATAAAAGTCTGGATATCAATTTAGAAGTGGGGTTAGGTTACAAAATATCAAACTATAGTCACGTGGTTCTCGCTCTGTCTTTATTGCACACTGTTAACCACAGACTATTCTTGTCTACTTTCCTTCTATTTACGAAGTTAGTTCTATGGTTGTTCCCGGCTGGAAAAGTGCTCGGTAGTTAAACACGCCCCGTCCCAGTAACCAAGTTGCAGACAGTGGCATCAGCAGTATTTACCGGCTGTCTACTTTATTTCCCGAACGTAGGGAATTCAATGTTAAAATTTAAATTTTACCTGTTAATGTTAGAAAAAAAGTGCAGTGAGGAAAAATGTTCAGAATGAAAAAGTGCATCGATTAGTACCAAGTTAGTTGTTCAATTGTTTCGTATGTACGAGTTAAAAACAAAAGAAAATACACGCTTTACGGCAATTATCAGAGTGCCATGAAAAATAAGACAATAATTTATGTTTGTTGTTTCTAACATACCTGACAGACAGACATTTCTTTTGATTTTATTATTAGAATAATAGGAACAGAATGTAGAAGTATAAAAATTAATCACAAATTCTAATAATAATAATAATAATAATAATAATAATAATAATAATAATAAAAAAATCAAATTAAATGTCAAATTTATCAGATATGTCAAAAACGTCGAGTATTTTGTTTTGCTTGCAACTCGTACATAAAAAATTAACAAACTTGGTACTCATCAATGCAGGTTTTCATTCTGAATATTTTTCTTCATTACACTTTTTTTTCTGAGATAAATGGGTAGAGATATAGCCAAATTGTAATTTTAACATTGAATTTCCTATGTTCGGGAAATAAAGTAGATACCTGATATATAGTAGGTATATGTTGGAATACGATACTTGTGAAAGGGTGGTGACTAATTTGCTGACCAGCAAAAAAGTTGCTGACTGGCTATTTAGAATTAATGGAATTATTTCAAAAACAGTAATCTACCTTAAAACAACAATGGTCATCATCCTGTAACGTATCAATCTTGTGCTCTCCTTCAGAGAGGTACTTTACTCTAGTGAAATATAAAAAAATTTTGCTGACTGGCTATTTAGAATTAAAGGAATTACTTCAAAATCAGTAATCTACCTTAGAACAATAATGGTCATCTTCCCGTAACGTATCAATCTTGTGCTCTCCTTCAGAGAGGTACTTTACTCTAGTGAAATATAACAAAATTTTGCTGACAATACCTTCCTTACCTATAGGTGACGTAAGGTAAAAAGTGTACATTTTGAAAAACTTGCAGTGTATTGTAGATTCACTTAATATGGTTTTTCATCGTCACTAGCTACTAGTTTTCTGTATCATTATTTTGTACTAATTAAACTGCTTACTTGTTTCTTATTTCAAGGAAACAATACTAACTTTTGTAAATGTCATGTGTATATGGCAGTTTTGATATCTGAACAATAACTACGACTACGTAAATATTACATGTTTAACATATCGACAGTACTTTCATGTACAATGACAAGAATGAGTAACATTATTAAATTATTTGGGGGTCACAGCAGAAGCGTCCACGTCGTGATCCATGGGCAATGATTCACCTACGAATCAGCTAATTCTGCTACTACTCCATACTAATAGGTTATATATATATATATATGTGTATATATATATATATATATATATATATATATATATATATATATATATATATATATATATATATATTTTACTTATTACTGGGTGTATTTAAGCTCTTACTGGAAGATGACCATTGTTGTTCTAACGTAGATTACTGATTTTGAAGTAATTCCATTAATTCTAAATAACCAGTCAGCAGAATTTTTTATATTTCACTAGAGTAAAGTACCTCTCTGAAGGAGAGCACAAGATTGATACGTTACAGGATGATGACCATTGTTGTTTTAAGGTAGATTACTGATTTTGAAGAAATTCAAATAATTCTAAATAGTCAGTCAGCAAAATTATGTTCTATTTCACTAGAGTAAAACACCTCTCTGAAGGAGAGCACAAGATTGATACGTAACAGGAAGATGGCCATTGTTGTTCTAAGGTAGATTACTGATTTTGAAGTAATTCAATTAATTCTAAATACCCAGTCAGCAAAATTTTGTTATATTTCACTTGAGTAAAGTACCTCTCTGAAGAAGAGCACAAGATTGATACGTTACAGGATGATGACCATTGTTGTTTTAAGGTAGATTACTGATTTTGAAGTAATTCCATTAATTCTAAATAGCCAGTCAGCAAAATATTGTTATATTTCACTATAGTAAAGTACCTCTCTGAAGGAGAGCACAAGATTGATACGTTACAGAAAGATGACCATTGTTGTTTTAAGGTAGATTACTGATTTTGAAGTAATTCCATTAATTCTAAATAGCCAGTCAGCAAAATTTTGTTATATTTCACTAAAGTACCTCTCTGAAGGAGAGCACAAGATTGATACGGTACAGGAAGATGACCATTGTTGTTTTAAGGTAGATTACTGATTTTGAAGTAATTCCATTAATTCTAAATAGTCAGTCAGCAAAATTTTGTTATATTTCACTAGAGTAAAGTTCCTCTCTGAAGGCGAGCACAAGATTAATACGTTATAGGAAGATGACCATTGTTGTTTTAAGGTAGATTACTGATTTTGAAGTAATTCCTTTAATTCTAAATAGCCAGTCAGCAAAATTTTGTTATATTTCACCAGAGTAAAGTACCTCTCTGAAGGAGAGCACAAGATTGATACGTTACAGGAAGATGACCATTATTGTTCTAAGGTAGATTACTGATTTTGAAGTAATTCCTTTAATTCTGAAAAGCCAGTCAGCAAAATTTTGTTATATTTCACTAGAGTAAAGTACCTCTCTGAAGGAGAGCACAAGATTGATACGTAACAGGAAGATGGCCATTGTTGTTCTAAGGTAGATTACTGATTTTGAAGTAATTCCATTAATTCTAAATAACCAGTCAGCAGAATTTTTTATATTTCACTAGAGTAAAGTACCTCTCTGAAGGAGAGCACAAGATTGATACGTTACAGGATGATGACCATTGTTGTTTTAAGGTAGATTACTGATTTTGAAGAAATTCAAATAATTCTAAATAGTCAGTCAGCAAAATTATGTTCTATTTCACTAGAGTAAAACACCTCTCTGAAGGAGAGCACAAGATTGATACGTAACAGGAAGATGGCCATTGTTGTTCTAAGGTAGATTACTGATTTTGAAGTAATTCAATTAATTCTAAATACCCAGTCAGCAAAATTTTGTTATATTTCACTTGAGTAAAGTACCTCTCTGAAGAAGAGCACAAGATTGATACGTTACAGGATGATGACCATTGTTGTTTTAAGGTAGATTACTGATTTTGAAGTAATTCCATTAATTCTAAATAGCCAGTCAGCAAAATATTGTTATATTTCACTATAGTAAAGTACCTCTCTGAAGGAGAGCACAAGATTGATACGTTACAGAAAGATGACCATTGTTGTTTTAAGATAGATTACTGATTTTGAAGTAATTCCATTAATTCTAAATAGCCAGTCAGCAAAATTTTGTTATATTTCACTAGAGTAAAGTACCTCTCTGAAGGAGAGCACAAGATTGATACGGTACAGGAAGATGACCATTGTTGTTTTAAGGTAGATTACTGATTTTGAAGTAATTCCATTAATTCTAAATAGTCAGTCAGCAAAATTTTGTTATATTTCACTAGAGTAAAGTTCCTCTCTGAAGGCGAGCACAAGATGAATACGTTATAGGAAGATGACCATTGTTGTTTTAAGGTAGATTACTGATTTTGAAGTAATTCCTTTAATTCTAAATAGCCAGTCAGCAAAATTTTGTTATATTTCACTAGAGTAAAGTACCTCTCTGAAGGAGAGCACAAGATTGATATGTTACAGGAAGATGACCATTATTGTTCTAAGGTAGATTACTGATTTTGAAGTAATTCCTTTAATTCTAAATAGCCAGTCAGCAAAATTTTGTTATATTTCACTAGAGTAAAGTACCTCTCTGAAGGAGAGCACAAGATTGATACGTAACAGGAAGATGACCATTGTTGTTTTAAGGTAGATTACTGATTTTGAAGTAATTCAATTAATTCTAAATACCCAGTCAGCAAAATTTTGTTATATTTCACTTGAGTAAAGTACCTCTCTGAAGGAGAGCACAAGATTGATACGTTACAGGAAGATGACCATTATTGTTGTAAGGTAGATTACTGATTTTGAAGTAATTCCTTTAATTCTAAATAGCCAGTCAGCAAAATTTTGTTATATTTCACTAGAGTAAAGTACCTCTCTGAAGGAGAGCACAAGATTGATACGTTACAGGAAGATGACCATTATTGTTTTAAGGTAGATTACTGATTTTGAAGTAATTCCTTTAATTCTAAAAAGCCAGTCAGCAAAATTTTGTTATATTTCACTAGAGTAAAGTACCTCTCTGAAGGAGAGCACAAGATTGATACGTAACAGGAAGATGGCCATTGTTGTTCTAAGGTAGATTACTGATTTTGAAGTAATTCCATTAATTCTAAATACCCAGTCAGCAAAATTTTGTTATATTTCATTAGAGTAAAGTACCTCTCTGAAGGAGAGCACAAGATTGATACGTTACAGGAAGATGACCTTTGTTGTTCTAACGTAGATTACTGATTTTGAAGTAATTCCATTAATTCTAAATAGCCAGTCAGCAGAATTTTGTTATATTTCACTAGAGTAAAGTACCTCTCTGAAGGAGAGCACAAGATTGATACGTTACAGGAAGATGAACATTGTTGTTCTAAGGTAGATTACTGATTTTAAAGCAATTCCAGCAATTCTAAATAGCCAGTCAGCAAGTTTCTTTTTTGCTGGTCAGCAAAATAGATTTGCCCTTGTGAAAGTGCTAGTACAAGTGGAGCAGTTCAATGAAAAACTTTTCTATGACAAAATAAAGAAAATTAATTTGTTAGAGTGTTTGATGTTAGCTTCAATTACTTTTATACAATTTGTGTACACAATATATTGTTAGAAAATACACCGAGTATTTTCCAACTTCGGGTAAAAACTTTAAGGGCATATAGTATTGATCAAAATGAGTAAAATAGCTTCATAAACATAGGTCTGATCTTCAACTATTCAACGAGTAGAATCCAAAAATATATTGGGTTCATACAATTTTCATATCTTATAAAGTAATTAAATGCTTACCATTTGTTTCAATTTAAAATTTAAACATCGTGTCTTGAATTATTTACATTTACTAAAAATTTTAGTCACCCTAACTAACTAATTACCATGACTACCATTTGAAAATACATTTACATTATTAAAGAATGAATACTACCAGTCCATGTTATTCGCCCATAAACCGCCATGACCAATTGTTTTCTTGATATTTATTTGTCCAACGAAGGTTTTTCCGAATCTGTAGTTGTTGAGCATTGCTATAAATCGTTGTTTGTAAGATTCATTTTGTGCTAGTAAATCATACAATAAACGTCTGGGTCTGTATATTGAATGTAAAATTATTCTTTTAGATATTGATGAAATTCTCCTTAGTATTGGGATTTTCAAATAAGAAAACGCTAACTAGCGGCGATTATTAGAACTACAAACAGTGGTATATTTTTGACATTTACATGAAACTGCAACTATTTGACTACAAAAACTCTATTATACATACTTAAATTACAAATAAAAGAATACAAATAAATGAGAAAATAATATGAAAACTAAAGTAATACAATTGACAGAAATACTACCCTAACAAATGTCAACAAAAATTGTACTATTGTTTAATGCGATCAACGCCATCTCTTGACACTTGAAAATCCCAATAAAATAAAGATCAAGTTCTTTGCTTTTAGTTTTTAGTAAATTAAATCCATTTGCTTATACATTTTCCAAGACAAAACGTAATCTGATTTGCATTAACAACTTGTACTAGTGAAACTAGTATCGCATTTTTACGTTTCAAATTGTTTCAAAAACAGTCATAAAAGAACGTCTTGTTTGTAGATTCGTATTTGTTCCGTGATTTCCACTTGTATTTTATTTGTAGTTGTTCATTTCATGAAAAATTATAATCAAGAATGAAAATTTACGTTTCAGATTTTCGTCTGGGGCGCGAGTTGTGAAACATGCTATATATATATATATATATATATATATATATATATATATATATATATATATATATATATATATATATATATATATATATATATATATATACAGGATGTTTCCTTTAAAACAACTAGCGCTTTTTTGGGCGAACTAATGGCTTTAGAAACAAATGTTATATACAAGAAATGATCAAGAATAAGTGGCTAATTTATTAATAATAAACCGAAAATTCGACCAGTGGTTCTCAAACTGCAGAACAAAATTATATTTTTTAAATGGTATCCTATATAATTTGAAAATCACTGTTGGTTTTAAATTTATTTACGTTCTTATGTATATCAAGCAAGGTATAGTAGATATATAGACTTGGTAGTGCCATAATATTAAGTTTAATAAATATTGGACGACAGTGTTCAGTTGAACTGGTAATTGTCATTAAACGCAGAATCTTTTTTGCAGTATAAATATTCTAGATGCAGAAGATAAATTTCCCCAGATAGTTAGGCCGTATGTTAAGTGACTCTGGAATAGTGCAAAATAAAAAGGTCTCAATGTATCTATATTAAAGATATTTAACAAGGTTACTAAAAAAAATATTATTGACGCAAGTTTATTGCATGTTTTGTCTATATGAGGTGGGTTAATTTTTAACCCCAATAAAATTACAGATGGGTCTTGTTCTATATTTTTATTTGGTGACATAATTAATTGTTGGGTTTTGGCCTGATTTAATTTAAGTTTATTTAATGTGAACCAAGTTTTTGCTTCCAATTCTAAGGTTTCCATATTTAATTGAGTTCCAATGTTTTTATCTGATGATATAAGAGTTGTGTCATCCGCAAAGAGGACACATTTACCTGTGCTTATAAAATTAGGAAAATCATTAATATAAATATTAAAAAGTAATGGTCTTAATATGAAATCTTGTGGAACTCCATGTTTGATAGGTAGATAGTCTGAAATAGAATTATTTCAAATAAACGCATTGTTGACGATTATCTAAATATGATTTTATTAATTCAAGTGGTGATCCTCTTACACCGTACTTCCAACTTGTCTAATAAAATAGAATGATCCACGCAGTCGAATGCTTTAGTTAAGTCACAAACCGTAAGCCCAGTAAACATTTTGTTTTCAAAGCAATCTACTGTTTCATCAACAATTTGTGCTATTGCGTGAGATGTGGATTTAGATTGCCTGAAGCCATATTGGCAAGAATTTAAAATTGAGAATTTATTTATAAAATTACCTAGAGTTTGCTAAATACATACATACAAACATACATAAAATCACGCATTTCCCACTTGGTGGGTTAGCACAAACCCGAAAGAATAAAAATAACAACATCCAAAAATAATCAGTCTCTCTTTCAACTACATTCTTACTAACCTGACATCACAGGTACAACATATATTCCTGACTCTTAACATATTAAAGTGACCGATTTTCGGTAGCGAAATACCGCAACCGGACCACAATAATAGTTACAAAACAATCATCCTTCGCCACACATTCCTGTCTAAGTACACTTCTTTCGCCTCGGCCACATTCATAATCGCATTCATACACGCTCTTCTTCTCTTCCCACTCGCAAACTTTCTCTCTTTCAGTACCTTATCAAACACATCCATCCACTTACACACTGGACGGCCATGTAATCGAACACCCTCAATTTCACCAAGATATATACGCTTTACAAGCCGTTCACTCTTCATTCTCCCCACATGACCAAACCATCTCAACTGGCTCATTCCTACTATCTTAACAACATTCTTCCTAACCATACATTCTTCATACACCAAATTATTTCTCACACGATCCCGTCTTATATATCCACATACTCCACGTAAATAAGTCATTGCTAAATAGTTGTTATAAAATAAATTGACTATGCTACACTATTAAGAGCAGAAAGTATTTGTAGAATTATTTATAAAATTTTCGTGAGCCTTTTTTTACACGTAATAATTTCCTTAGAATATTTATTCCGTAAATTTTTAAAAGTTTCATAATGTTCAGGTAATTTACTTACATTGAGTATATGTTTTGCTATAGACACAGAGTCTCTAGTTCTTTTAAAATTAATATCAAACCAGTTAAATGGTATTTTATTGTTAATTTTTGTTTTCTTTATAGGAAATTTTGAACAAATTGCATTCTTTAATGTTAAAACAAGTGTAGATGGCAAAGAATTAACATCTGAGTCAGAATTATAAAAGGTAGTCCAGTCAAAAGTATTTAGTTCTAGATTTAAGTTATTTAGTCTAGAGTTGGATATAGGTATGTGTAATTTTGTAGACGATATAGTTTCGATTCTACTTGTGAAGGCAAATTGAATGCCGCTGTGGTCAGATATACCAGGGTCAATAACTTCAACATGATACATATCTGAGGGTATGTTAGTTAAAAAGTTGTCTATACATGACGCTGAATTTTTGGTAATTCTAGTATACTCCTTAGTTGTAATGCGAAAATTATAACTTTGCAAAAGATTAATAAAATCAATTGATACGTCTGTTGCCTAGTTACGCTAGTAGTAAACCCATTTTTTATTACATTATTTCTAGTTTTTAATACCATTTTTCTCGAAATAATTGTTATAAAACCCTATGCTATATTTATATCGTTGAAATCAGAAAATAATATTCTATTGAAAGGGCTAAAAAACTATATAGGGTGCCATTTAAAAAAAATTTATTTTGTTCTACCGTTTGTGAACCACTGGTTAAATATTCGGTTTGTTACTATCCGTACATTATCCCCTTATTCTTGATCATTTTTGGTATAAAACATTTTTCTCTAAAGTTGTTAGTTCGCCCAAAAAAGCGCTGGTTGTTTTAAAAGAAACATCCTGTATATATATATATATATATATATATATATATATATATATATATATATATATAGGGTGTTTCATAACATATGCGCAGGACTTCAGGATGTGATAGCTCGTCCAAAAATATGAAAAAAGTTTCTCATAATAAGCTATGTTTTGTGCGGAATTTTTTTTTTAATTCATAATTGGTGAAAATTTTGAAGGGGTAGTGGGTGTTTTTCTCCCCAACTTCTACGCCACTGGAAAAAGTACAGTTTTGATTACACTTACAGTCACAGTAATTAATAAACGAATCAAGGGAAATTACATTATTAATAATTCATACGTAATAGTACAATTTTTAAAATAAATAAATTTAAATTTTGGATAACAAAATTATAAAGTTGTGTATTAAACCAGGATTTTAATCACCTGTGAATAGTGGAAGACAAGGAGGAGCGAGGTAACGAGAGGAAGCGCAAAAGCATAGTTATTAGGTTATGAGATGATTATTTATCGTCGATAAATCATAATAGTTTAAATACGTTATTCAAAAAATGTAAGTACAAACTTTTGTCCATTTAAAAGAGGTACATGAGTACCAATAATTAGTCGTCCATTTATCGTTCCCGCCCAAATATGTTTTAATGAAAAATTTTACAGCATTTTCGCCTGTCGAGATGTGTATTGTGCATAATAAATCCACCTTTCCAAGTAAATTCAGTCTCATTATTGAACATTATGAGCCATTCCCAAAATTGAAGTCTGTTATGTGCTGAAAACAAAACTTTTTTCACATGTTATGGATATAACTGTTGCTTTTTTTAAAATTGTCATATGTGACACTCCATATTGTGATGTGATAAAGATGTACAAAATTAACAAATGTGCGAATATTAAGAACAGAATGATTTGGTGATGATTTGGAAACGCTCCGTGTAAATGCGTTGACAACTCCATGACACTGTCTTTATATCAACCGTGATGTCAAGTAAAATGTAATACAGATACGAGTAAAAAAATAAATAAATAAACCATAGGTAAGTAATTACAATGTCTGTGTACTCGCATTTTGACAGAATTTTACCTTATAAACAAGTTTATTAGTAATGGCAAAATTTAATTGCAACAATTGACAGGACTGTCAATTGCTAAAACAAAATTTTGCATTTGCTACTGCATTCAATTATCACAAAAATATTTGGAACTACTTCTCAATTTACGGGGTGGTAAAAATGCTAAAAAAATATGCGATTTCGAGAAAAAGTTATTAAGAAATAGAAATATTGTTGCTCTCGCCGTTATATTACTGGTTAAATTTAATGCACTTATTTCATTTACATCTCTATATATATATATATATATATATACATATACAGGGTGTTTCATAACATATGCGCAGGACTTCAGGATGTGATAGCTCGTCCAAAAATATGAAAAAAGTTTCTCATAATACGCTATGTTTTGTGCGGAATTTTTTTTTTAAGTCATAATTGGTGAAGATTTTGAAGGGGTAGTGGGTGTTTTTCTCCCCAACTTCTACGCCACTGGAATAAGTACAGTTTTGAGCCGCCCATTTGAACCGCCAAAGTTTTCTACACAATAAAGGTACTCTTGGTCATAAGCTCTAAAGTTGACCGTTTTCGAGAAAAATCAACTTTTATGTTGAAAAACATGGTCAATTGTTTGAAATAATTTTTTTTTTACTAATTAAACAAAATTTATTCAAACGTAAGAACAAGTAACAAAACCAAACGTTAACTTCATAATTGCAAAATTAAAAAAAAGCAATAACAAATCATACTCAGTTAAATTAATTGTTAGAAGTGTCATGGAGTTGTCAACGCATTTACACGGAGCGTTTCCAAATCATCACCAAATCATTCTGTTCTTAATATTCGCACATTTGTTAATTTTGTACATCTTTATCACATCACAATATGGAGTGTCACATATGACAATTTTAAAAAAAGCAACAGTTATATCCATAACATGTGAAAAAAGTTCTGTTTTCAGCACATAACAGACTTCAATTTTGGGAATGGCTCATAATGTTCAATAATGAGACTGAATTTACTTGGAAAGGTGGATTTATTATGCACAATACACATCTCGACAGGCGAAAATGCTGTAAAATTTTTCATTAAAACATATTTGGGCGGGAACGATAAATGGACGACTAATTATTGGTACTCATGTACCTCTTTTAAATGGACAAAAGTTTGTACTTACATTTTTTGAATAACGTATTTAAACTATTATGATTTATCGACGATAAATAATCATCTCATAACCTAATAACTATGCTTTTGCGCTTCCTCTCGTTACCTCGCTCCTCCTTGTCTTCCACTATTCACAGGTGATTAAAATCCTGGTTTAATACACAACTTTATAATTTTGTTATCCAAAATTTAAATTTATTTATTTTAAAAATTGTACTATTACGTATGAATTATTAATAATGTAATTTCCCTTGATTCGTTTATTAATTACTGTGACTGTAAGTGTAACCGATAACCGATAATTTTTGAGCTGTTTGTATCCCACTTGAATACGGCAGCAGCCATTTATTCTCCATAGGCGGGTAACGAAATATGCAGCAAATCTTTAAAGAATTTTAACTCAAAATCTAATAGAAAAAAGAAAAAAAAGTTATTAAGAAATATTTTTGCTCTCGTCGGGTTACATTACTGGTTAAATTTAATGCAATTATTTCATTTACACCCTATATATATATATATATATATATATATATATATATATATATATATATATATATATATATATATAAATTAAGTAATACGACTACTCTTAGAAATGCTGACTAAGGGTAAAGTTATAAACTTTCCACAAAGTAAAGCGTAAGATAGATAGACATAGGATAGTCAGTCTTAAGGCAGCTCTCCAGCTGAAAACAAGCTTGTATAACTCTGTATTCGCAACAAATAAACTTTTTTAAAAACAATATAAATTGTTTAATAATATAATTCGCGCTGTCGGTAGGATAGCCAACAATAAGTTTGTAACAGTGAAAAAACACAAAAAGTTACTCATCTCATTGTCATATTTTTATATGAAAATTGGCTATCCAGAACAACTTTAAAAGTGCAACGATTTGAAATATATAAGGCTATATCAATAAGACCTTATTCGTCAGTCCATCTCACGGCTAAACAGTGCCCATCAAGGACTATTCAAACGTCCCATCAGACCATCCAATGGATCCTTCTTGCTGTCCAATCGACCACAAGAACCCAGAAGACAAGCTTCAAGAACTTCACATCTCGTTTACTCCTGTCTACGAGAAACAGTTCGAAAACCAATAGAAGACTCCTTACAATGAAACCCATAGCCATTAGTCTATTCTTGTAAGTAAAAATATTGTAATACACAGGGTACTCTCTAACTAGTACTAGTAATAAAGAGTACGAGCCCCGACACAAGGTAATCATACCGAAATCTATGTCAGATTCTGAAAACGAAGAATTTGTAAATATCGCTCAAAATTATATTAGGCGAATTATATTAAATCCAGCTAGATTAAACTTAACAGAAAACAATATGACTTCTTTGCAAGACATTAAAAGTTACGTCGAAATGATCCCAACATATGAAGGGGACATAACGACGCTCACTAATTTTATTGAAACTGTGGACGAAACATATGTTATTTTTAACACATTAACATTGTCAGCAGCACAAAAAGTGTTTGCTTTTAATCTAATAAAAAATAGATTAACAAATAATGCAAAAAAGATTGTTTCACAAAAAAAATTCACAAATTGGGAAGATTTAAAGTTATTTCTGAATTCTAATTTCTCAGATAAAACAACACCTGAGACATTGTTAGGAGAATTATTTGAAACCAAATATAAACAAAATACAGAAGTCACACTAAAAACAATGTTAGACAAATATGAAATATATAAATCAAAAATACTTGCAAAAACTTACACCTTAGAAGAGAAAAATGCTATTCTCCAAGGAAATCAGAAAGCAATCGTAAACAAATTTATATCATTGTTACCACCCATAATAAAAGGATCTTTTATTGTGAAACAACCTTCGACATTAGAACAATGCGAATCATTATTAAAAAATGAATTTAGCTATGCCAATTCCATACATAATAGTCCATTAACACGAAATGATCAAAAACAAAATGTAAATACTCCAAAAAAAATTACCTTTAACCCTGCACCCAAAAAATTCCCCGGACAATATTTTCCTTCAAATCCAGTCAACATTTACAAATCGCCTACTCCAGGCCCTAACAGGTTCAAAAGACAAAATTTAGTAAACAGCTTTGAAACGCGCAAACTACCACCTCAACCAATGTCTTTACAGACACGAAGTACTCAACCCATGTCCACATCAACAATTAAACAAAATTACAACAATGAAATTGAAAACGAAAATATCGCAGTTGACGAACAAAGTACCGAGGAGTATGAAGAAGAAAATTACGATAATAACGACACCAATCCTTTTTTAGAAGAGACCCTAGAAACAACAGAACAAAATGCGTAATTACCTCAAAACTAAAATCCATTCCTTTATTCAGATTTAATGACTATTTTATTTTAATTGATTCCGGCTCCGATATAAATTTAATCTCACCAAATATCGTTAAACAAAGAAATTTAAAAATTATTCAGAAACCAATTACTTTCAAAACAGCCCAAGGAAAAGTGAAATGTAAAAATTGCGTTGAAATAAAAATCCAAAATAAAAATTTCGAATTTTTTGTACACGATTTTCATAAAGAAACATGTTATTTGGCGTAAAAATATTAGAACATTGTAATGCTTTAATGGATTTTAAAAATAAAACTATAACGCTCGGGAATAGAAAATTCAAATTAATATCTTCACAAACATTAAACAATTCATTTATACAATTTAGACACGAACACCTCACTTATGACCAAAAAGAAAAAGTATAGAACTTATTAGAAAAATATTCGAATTTATTTCCAAAACCCGATGAAGAACTATCCGCTACAAATGTCACTACTCATAAAATCAGGACAACAACTATAGACTCCCATAAATTTATGAGAAAGATATTGAAGAACATATTCAAAATTTATTAAAAACTAAAGTAATTCAAAAGTCAAATAGCCCATATAATTCTCCCATATGGATAGTGCCAAAAAAATGGACGCATCAGGAAAGCGTAAAACAAGATTAGTGATAGATTTTAGAAAATTAAACCAAAAAACGATCGAAGATAAATTCCCTTTGCCCAATATCGACACATTATTAGACCATATCGGGAAACCAAAATTTTTTACATTAGATTTGCATTCTGGTTTTCACCGGATACTAATGGATAGAAATGATAGAGAAAAAACAGCCTTTTCTACGTCCTCAGGGTATTACGAATTCGTCCGTATGCCTTTCGGATTAATTAACGCACCGGCATCATTTCAAAGAATGATGAACGAAGTGCTTTCAGAATATATTAACAAAATTTGCCTAGTCTACATGGACGATATTATTATACTCGGAAACTCACTAGAAGAACACCTACAAAACATAGAAAAGATCTTTTCAAAATTACAAGATGCAAATCTTAAAATACAAATTGATAAGTCAGAATTTCTGAAAACTGAAACAGAATACTTAGGTTTTATAATATCACAAGAAGGACTTAAACCCAATAAAAACAAAATCGAAGCAATTGAAAAGATATTGAACCCCAAAACAGTAAAAGAAATAAAATCCTTTCTAGGTAAACTCTCTTGGTATAGGCGTTTTACGAGGGGTTGGTCACTTAAGAAGAAAGCGTACAATTCAATTTTAATTCCACTAATTCTTCTAATTCCTAGCTAATTCCACTAATTCCTTGGTAATTCCACTAATTCCCAAGTAATTCCACTAATTCCCAGGTAATTCCTCTAATTCCCAGGTAATTCCTCTAATTCCTAGGTAATTCCGCTAATTCTTAGATAATTTCTATCCAATTCCTATAATTTTTGATAATCAATACCTTGATTATATACGTACTTTGTGACTTTTATTCTTTGTAATTTCAAAATTATGTGGTATCTAATCCATTTTTGCGTTAATACGCTCTTAGTATTTAAGTATACTTTTGAAAACACCTCTTGTTTAATGTTATAGTAAAAAATAAAATTATATTAGATTTATGGATACATGACATATAATGGAAGTCAAAGTAAAAGCTAAAAGTAAGGATAACATTAATTGAAAAACCAAAGATAATACCAATACAAAATAAACATGGCAACAGAAAACTGGACAGAAATAAACATGCCAAAGAATATGTTAAATATCGTTTACTTATTTTCCATTTTATTATAAATATATTAATTTTCAATATTGAACATGCTACTCAAACTAGTCCAATTTTTAGCTTCATTTAAATAATAAAAAATGGAGTGTTATGTTTAAAAAGCTTAACATAGAAATTATTTTTTTCAAAAATTGTCGATCACTAATTTATGTCAATGTAAACAAAAGCTTTCTTTATAAAATTGTTTTTACTGATTATAGATATTCGATTCCATTTTTGAGATAGAGTGATGATAAAGAAGTAACCGTTTTTAAGGAAAAAAAAGTTGTGTTAAGCCGGAAGTGGTTGATTATGGTAAAATGTTTCTATTGTTTCATATGTAGAATTTTCTGCTGAATTCAAGGACAAAATAAAAAATTTGGCATACTATTTAAATAAGAAAGTTAGGAACATTTCCGGTTAAACCGGAATAATAATTGTTTTGAAAATATTTTAGTTGAAACGGGTATGTCGGAAAACCCGTATAGGTACCAAATTTCGTAAAATATAATTGAATAGTTTTGAAAGTGTTTTTTTTAAATAAATAAGTATTTATTATTTTTAATTTGTTATTATTCTAGTTTATTATTAAATTATAAAGTTATTTTCATATAAGTTATTCAATTCAAATAATTTGTAAATCTTTATGATATTTTTTAAAATTAGAACTGAGATGGATTAAAAAACGTGAATAATATATTGATATCTAGAACATATATTTAGATTATAAACCAAGGTAATAGTTAAAATTTTAGTGAATTCCCTAAAATTCTAGTTATTTCCTGGGTAATTCCTTCAATTCCTAGTGAATTCCTTCAATTCCTAGAGAATTCCTATAATTCTGTGTTAATTCCTTTAATTCCATGTAAATTCCTCTAATTCCTAGCTAATTCTTGCCAATTCCTACTCAAGTGTACAACTAATTCCCAAGTGATCAACCCCTCGGCGTTTTATTCCAAATTTCTCGAAACTCACCAAACCTTTTACAGAATTAGGAAAGAATATCGTTGTCAGTAAAGTGAAGACTTTTAGTAAAGTTTTTGAAAAATCAACTGGCACCGCCGGGGCTCGAACCCGGGACCTCCCACTTGCCGGGCGGGAACTCTACCAACAGAGCTACGGACCACCGACGATGTCAATTGATTTCTCGTGCACAAACGTTGCTAGTCCTGTAGTTGAATATGACGAACTATGCCGTCTATACTCGGAACAGGCTAGTGAGACGTGCTCACGGCTAAGCTGCCTAAGGATTAAATTAGGAAAGAATATCGTTGTCAGTAAAGTGAAGACTTTTAGTAAAGTTTTTGAAAAATCAACTGACACCGCCGGGGCTCGAACCCGGGACCTCCCACTTGCCGGGCGGGAACTCTACCAACTGAGCTACGGGCCACCGACGATAGTTCGTCATATTCAACTACAGGACTAGCAACGTTTGTGCACGAGAAATCAATTGACATCGTCGGTGGCCCGTAGCTCAGTTGGTAGAGTTCCCGCCCGGCAAGTGGGAGGTCCCGGGTTCGAGCCCCGGCGGTGCCAGTTGATTTTTCAAAAACTTTACTAAAAGTCTTCACTTTACTGACAACGATATTCTTTCCTAATTTAATCCTTAGGCAGCTTAGCCGTGAGCACGTCTCACTAGCCTGTTCCGAGTATAGACGGCATAGTTCGTCATATTCAACTACAGGACTAGCAACGTTTGTGCACGAGAAATCAATTGACATCGTCGGTGGCCCGTAGCTCAGTTGGTAGAGTTCCCGCCCGGCAAGTGGGAGGTCCCGGGTTCGAGCCCCGGCGGTGCCAGTTGATTTTTCAAAAACTTTACTAAAAGTCTTCACTTTACTGACAACGATATTCTTTCCTAATTTAATCCTTAGGCAGCTTAGCCGTGAGCACGTCTCACTAGCCTGTTCCGAGTATAGACGGCATAGTTCGTCATATTCAACTACAGGACTAGCAACGTTTGTGCACGAGAAATCAATTGACATCGTCGGTGGCCCGTAGCTCAGTTGGTAGAGTTCCCGCCCGGCATGTGGGAGGTCCCGGGTTCGAGCCCCGGCGGTGCCAGTTGATTTTTCAAAAACTTTACTTTTACAGAATGTTTAAAAAAGAATAAACAAAAAGACATAACTAATAAAGAATATCAAGACATTTAAAACCGCCAAAGAATTGATAAGTAACCCACCAATTTTAGAATTCCCTGATTTCTCAAAAAAAATTATCCTCACTACGGACGCGTCAGATTACGCAATGGGTTCAGTAATCTCACAAGTTATATATGGACAAGAAAAACCAGTCGCGTGTGCTTCAAAAACATTTAATTCTGCTGAACAAAATTATAGCACAATTGAAAAGGAATTAAAATCAATAGTTTGGTCAATAAATAATTTCAATACGTACCTATATGGCAGAAAATTTACGATTCGCACCGATCATAAACCCCTCACGTGGTTATTTTCCATGAAAAACGCAAACCAAAAACTTATGCGATGGAAAATAGAACTGGGCGAATATAATTTTGACATCGAATATTTGCCAGGAAAAACAAATAAAATCGCAGACTTTTTATCAAGACAAAGAGATAAATTCAAAATTATAAAAAAATCAGGTGATGTAACAAATACTTATATCTTCGCACATTGCATATCAAAAGATTTAAAATTTTCAAAAGGTCTCGCCAGACAAATAGATTTAAAATTTAACAGTAAAATTTATTGTGAAAAAAACATCGACAAAAAAAACGTTATAATTCAGAATACGGGAAATCAAACAATTTTCCATTTAATTACAAAAAATATTTATTTAGAAAACGTAAATAGAAAATATTTCAAGAAAACACTTACCGAGTTACGCGATTATCTAATAAAGAACGACATATACGAAATCAATATTCCTTATTTATCATGTGGATTGGATAAACTAGAAAAATCAGAACTAATAAAAATTTTAGAACACATCTTCGATAACACGCAAATACAAATAAACTTATATGAATATGAACAACCGCAAAATTTTAGTTTGGAAACGGAAGAAATAGATCAAATAGTAAACGAAACATTAAATACCATTTATAACAATGACAGAAACGAACAACAAAGTATTGTTGCAAATAAATCAGAATCAGATAATACAATTCATAATTCAAATGAAAACCCAATTAGCGGATTAAAATTCGTAGACAACAGAATAAATACAGCAAAAAATCAAATTATATTTCATTTTTCTAATAAACCATTTGAAATAGAAGTAAAAAAATTATTTGATCATCAAAAACAAATATTTATAGTAAACATCCATATAAACAAAAAGAAGAACAATTATTAGAATTTCTAAAAAATTACATAGTGCCAAAAATCAAATACTTGATATTAATTCCTAAACAATACGAACAAACATTGAATGAAATAATTCAAAAGAAATTTGAAGCAAACATGATAAATTTAATAAAATGTAATAAATTTGTAGAGGATGTCGAGAACGAAGAAAAACAGACCCAAATAATTTTTGACAATCATAACGGCTATTTAAATCATAGAGGAATAATGGCAACTTATCACGAACTCAAAGAAAAATACTTTTGGCCCAATATGATTAAAGATATTACATAAATTATTAATCAATGTAGAATATGCAAAGAAAATAAATATGATCGACACCCTATACCAGGGATGGCGAACCTTTACGTATCAACGTGCCATTTTTCTAAAGAAATGTTTAATGAGGTCATAGACGTGCCATCAAATAATTTTGACTTTGTGATTATTGGGAAAATAATAATAATAATAAATACTATCAACTCAAAACTCTTTATTTACTACAAAAAAAATAGGAACATTTTGCAATGTTTCAATTATACGCGTAATTTAAATTAAAGTAAAATTAGTGTGACTTCTGTTGTTGCAGATTAGATGACAAATAACATATGTTAGGGTTGTAAGATGTTACTTTTAACAAAATGCATGCTGAACTGGAGTCATCTGTCAAACGGTTTCTAACCGAGTCTTTAAGGTCAACGCGCACTTCAGCGACCGAAGCGAAGCGCGGCGAAGAGAAGTTTTTACATTCAATGTATTCTTATGTGTATACGCGCACTTTGGAGCAGCGAAGAGCAGAGCAACGAGGCGACTATTCACATAAGAATACATTGAATGAAAAAACTTCTCTTCCCTGCGCTTCGCTTCGCCGCTCTTCGCGTCGCTCAAGTGCGTGGCGGCCTTTAATGTTATTCATCTCTGAAAATAATGACTTGCAGGCATAGGTTGATGAAAATATTGTTAAAATAGCATGAGCCAGTTTCTTCAAACAATTAAATGTGTCTGGTAACGCATTCCATATTTCCAAAATTTTGTTATTACCATTTTCACTTATATTACTTGTCAATCATTCTGTTTCAATAATTCTCTTTCCTTGTTTAAATAAATTTTTGAATCCATATTGAACTAGACTAGAAATGAATCAGCTGCATTTCAAATTCTTCAATTTCCAGCCAATCGAATTGGGACAAAATCAGTTTATCAAATGACGTCACATCAGGGTACATAACAAACTTGTGTATTTCCTATAATTCTTTGAACTGAGAAAATCTCGCTGAGAATTCCTTGATTGAAGAATCAATCACAGAAATAAATTCTTCAGTAACATGGTCTTTGTCTGGTTTCTCATGTATTTCTAAATCGTTGATATATTTTTTCAAATCGCAGCCCGCGCACCGTAGCGTAGAGATCACTCGCGTCCGCTCGTCATATAATACCTACTTCACACTTTCTTTCGTAGTGCATCATAATGAATTTTGTGATCAGTGACGTGCCCAAAATATTGTGTTGCGTGCCATTAATGGCACGGGTGCCATTGGTTCGCCATCCCTGCCCTATACAATTAAATGATAATTTAACCCCTACACCAAAAACCCCTTTTGAAATTATAAATATAGATCTTCTAACATTAAATAAAGAATACTTCGTCACTATATTCGACCAATTTTCTAAATTTGGATTTATTCACCCTACTTTCAATAAGACAGGAAAAGAAACAATGTTAATAATTGAAGAATTCATTAAAACTTACCAAAAACCAAATATGATCATCGCTGATCATGGCCTAGAATTTAATAACGCTCTAGTAAAAAATTATTGTAATAATGACGATATAAAATTACACTTGATTAGTATAGCAAATCCAAAATCAAATGCTGTAGAGAGATTTCACTCTACACTGATAGAACATCTTCGGATATTACATTCAACAAATAAAAATAAAGATTTACAATATATCATAAACAAAGCAATAACAGCATACAATAATACCAAACACTCAATAACAAAAATGGCCCCTTGTGAAATACTTTTCGGACAAAATGAACAAAACAAATATATTCAAAAACAAAGATCCGAAGAAGAGGTTATAAATGACTATTTTATCAATAAATCAGAAACAAATAAAATAATAAATAAAATAATCGATAAAGATAAGACAAAGAGAACAAAAGAAAACGAATTACCTTTAAAATTACCGAATAAAGTCTATGTTAAACAAAATAATAGACTAATGCACAAATATAAAAAACCCATATTTAAAAGAGTTACAGTAGAAAATTATAACCCTATATTAGGAACAGTAGAAATAAAAAATAAAAGACAGAAAATTCAAATTAGATAAAATTAAATTTTGATTCCAGGGCCTTTACCACCGCTCAACTAGTGGACATTTCAAATAATAACGGTTCCTTTTATTCGGAATAGGTGATTGTAAATTAAAAGAAGGAGAAATAATACATTATTTCAATTATATTACCCCTCTTTATGAAGAATATTCAAAATTACATAATATTACAATTAATACTATGAAACGAATTCAAAATAATTATCACCGTGAAGAACAAAATAAAGCATTATCCTATTTCCTTGACGACTTGACACAACAAATTCAAAAGCTTTTTAACAAAAGATCTAAACGAGGCTTAATAAATGGATTAGGCAATATAATTAAATCAATTACAGGTAACCTAGACCAAAGTGACGCGGAAAAATATGATAACTTAATAGACAAACTAAAAGATAATCAAAAGATTCTTCAAGACCAAAACGAATAAATAATAAAAAACGAAAAACACTTAACAGACAAATTCAATTCAAAATTATAACAAATAAAGTTAAACGAAAACAAATTATCAGAAAGCCTTAATGTCGTAATAGACATCTTAAATAAAAAACAAACGTGGCAAAGTTTAATTGACACGGAAGTAAAAATTAATAAATTATTAATAATTATTCAAAATCTATCGGAATTTTGCAAACATATAGAACTAATGTTGGTAATTTGTTCATTAAATAAACTAGACACCACTATTATAAACCATGACGATTTAATTCAAATCACAGGCGCAAGGATATCTGGTTACAAGTAGATAAGATAACCACATATTGTAGACTAGAGAACGAACAAATCCATACATTGCTAATAGAACCAGAACTATCACAAAACTCCTATCCTCTATATCAATTATACCCAATTCCCTTCATTCATCATAAAAAATTATATGAATTAACAGAACCACCCACATATTATATAAATAAACACAATAAGAACATATTAATAGAAAGATTCAAAAGAGAATCTAACAATATAAACCATTGTCAAACAAAAGGCATAGAAGTAAATAATTGTATTAATAATATAGTATTAAGTGAAAATAATGATGACTGTGAAATAATTGAAAAATACACAAAAAAACCATGTAATACAAATCCCATATACTAATAATATAATAATTACTACCCTGTTAACCAAGAATTAGTTATAAATTGCAAAAACAAAAATATAAAGCAAAACTTTCAGGGAATCTTTAGACTTATCAACGATGGAAATTGTAAAGTCAACCAATGGACATTTAATGGAATATCAACAGCTTACAAAGAACTAGAATTAAATAATGTTGAACTCCAAAATTTTGATACAAAAATAAATAAAATTAATTTAAAACCATTACAAGAATTAAATATTTCATTCCCACAATTACAAAAAATAAAAGAAATTCAAAATCACGAAAGTAACACTCATCATTATTATATAATTTATATTATACTTGTTGTAATAATATTTACTATAATTATAAAAATTGTATATCAATATTGTAAGAATTATAAATCTAAGCAGTTAAGAAATAATCAGGAATTAAGGAATTTAGAGAAGATAACCGAAAATTTATAAAATTTGTGTAAAGTTTAAACTTGTCA
Organism: Harpalus rubripes; assembly: GCA_963082715.1. Taxonomy (NCBI): domain Eukaryota; kingdom Metazoa; phylum Arthropoda; class Insecta; order Coleoptera; family Carabidae; genus Harpalus; species Harpalus rubripes. The sequence continues at coordinate 40,658,008 of OY720453.1, forward strand.
GGGAGGAATTAAGTAATACGACTACTCTTAGAAATGCTGACTAAGGGTAAAGTTATAAACTTTCCACAAAGTAAAGCGTAAGATAGATAGACATAGGATAGTCAGTCTTAAGGCAGCTCTCCAGCTGAAAACAAGCTTGTATAACTCTGTATTCGCAACAAATAAACTTTTTTAAAAACAATATAAATTGTTTAATAATATAATTTATATATATATATATATATATATATATATATATATATATATACATATATATATATATATATATATATATATATATATATATATATATATATGTATACATATATATATATATATATATATATATATATATATATATATATATATATATATACATATATATATATATATATATATATATATATATATATATAATTTTTTACTAGAGCGTTATTAAATTCTAGGCCATGATCAGCGATGATCATATTTGGTTTTTGGTAAGTTTTAATGAATTCTTCAATTATTAACATTGTTTCTTTTCCTGTCTTATTGAAAGTAGGGTGAATAAATCCAAATTTAGAAAATTGGTCGAATATAGTGACGAAGTATTCTTTATTTAATGTTAGAAGATCTATATTTATAATTTCAAAAGGGGTTTTTGGTGTAGGGGTTAAATTATCATTTAATTGTATAGGGCAGGGATGGCGAACCAATGGCACCCGTGCCATTAATGGCACGCAACACAATATTTTGGGCACGTCACTGATCACAAAATTCATTATGATGCACTACGAAAGAAAGTGTGAAGTAGGTATTATATGACGAGCGGACGCGAGTGATCTCTACGCTACGGTGCGCGGGCTGCGATTTGAAAAAATATATCAACGATTTAGAAATACATGAGAAACCAGACAAAGACCATGTTACTGAAGAATTTATTTCTGTGATTGATTCTTCAATCAAGGAATTCTCAGCGAGATTTTCTTAGTTCAAAGAATTATCGGAAATACACAAGTTTGTTATGTACCCTGATGTGACGTCATTTGATAAACTGATTTTGTCCCAATTCGATTGGCTGGAAATTGAAGAATTTGAAATGCAGCTGATTGATTTCTAGTCTAGTTCAATATGGATTCAAAAATTTATTTAAACAAGGAAAGAGAATTATTGAAACAGAATGATTGACAAGTAATATAAGTGAAAATGGTAATAACATATATATATATATATATATATATATATATATATATATATATATATATATATATATATATATATATAGTTTTTGTTCACGTTAAATTTGAGTATCTCTATTTGATATACCAACGTATGACAAAGTGATCATCTTCTATTCCATAAATGTTTGCAACTTTTTAAATATTGTTCACGTAAGAATATAGTAGATGGCGCCTGACAGCCGATCGGTTTTACATGCATTAAGGTGAAATGATACCCCAGCGCGCGAAATTCAAACTTAGTAAAATGGTTTTTCATTTTTTATTTAAAATTGTGTAATATATGATTTTTTTCTATACACAAATAAAGAAGGAACAATTTGTCATGAAAGTAAATTAGTTTCAATAATATTTGTATTTATTTATTAACCCAAAATAATATTTTAAATATTATTTTTAAAATATCTCCAGTTCAAAACGTATTTTTTTGATTAAATTTGCACTAAACATTTATAACAGGATAAGGAATAAAATATGAGAAAATTAAGAAAAACGACCTTCGGGAACAATTTTAAAAATCCAAAAAACCTACTTTTTTCACATATTTTAATGCTTTTCTTCTATACTAAACCTACAATTTTGTTCATACTTTAATATGTTTTGAAGAATATTGTTATACGTAACATATAAAAAAAATCGAAAATTAAACTTCGAGAACATATTTAAAAAAAATAAAATGTTTAATTTTATTTTTTTTCTTAAGTGTGTGAAGTGTTATTTCTAAAAATAAATTACTGTTACGTACTGTACACATTTCTACATTTTCCAGGGAAGTATTTTAAATATTGATCGTTTAATACAGAAGATATTTGTAATTAAATCAAAATCGGTAAGTATATTCATGAAGTATAAGTCAGTGGCGCTATGAGTAGACCTAGCGGTGGATAGATAAACTATAAGGCAATCGGTGACTCCGTGGAAAATTGAAAAATTGAAGTGAATAACAACTACATACGTTTAATTTAGCTTTATATATTAAATTTATACGCCGATATTTTACTTAAAAATACGAAGTAATTTTTTTAAAAAAATTCAAAGAAATTGGTATTGTTATTGTTCCTATAAATACAAAAAAATTATAGTTCCCAATATAATTTTCATTAAAATATAAATTTTTATTAATTATTGTAGGTATAGGCTTGTTTATGCTTAATTCCTACTTCGTGACGTTACAGCGAGAGGCGAATGACAATATTCTGGTATTCTGTAGGAACGGGAGCGCCAAGCGCTTGTATGTTGCAAAAAAATCGGACGTTGGGAAAGTAAAAATATCCTTTTGAAAAATACCTTATTCGATTACGAATTTTGTGTTCTATCTATTCGTGGATAAAATGCAAATTTAAATAATAAAGTTGTTTTGTAAATATAGCAATAGTGACGACTTGTGGATCGGAGAACAGGGTAGGCGACAAAGTAAGCAATAAAACAGATTGAAGGGAAAAATGTGTACAAGCACATTTATGTTTAATTTAAAATAAGATATTAAGTAATTCTTTCTCTATTGATAATAATAATGAAAGTGTTGATCATCTTTCTCATAGCAATGAATTTCTGAAGTAACAGGTAAAGCAAGTAAAGCTATATCACAAATTCAAAACACTATGTAGTATGTAGTGTTTTGAATCTGTGGCTTCATGTACGGGTTACGGGTATGGCGGGGTACAGGGTACAGCCAGTACAGCGCACGGCAAGAGCCAAGCTAAACAAGCGAGCGATAAGCTACCTGCTGGCCTGGCTGTCACGTAACACGTAACTAGAAACAGTGCAACAGTGGGTAGGAACTGTGCACTGTGTTTCGGACAAGGGATGAGCGGCCAGGCGGGCGACTGTATGGGCGATGGACGAAGTTGCGTCCTTGCCTCTATTTTGTATGATTGTATGGTTTTCGATTCCAAATAGTGCATTTTCTTTTGTAGATTGTAACAAAATAAATAAAATAGAAATTTTATATACTGCTTTTTTAATATTGATTTTTGGTTTTTACATACATATAATGTTTCTTGACAAAAAAATAAATACCCGTATTTTTTTTTCAATCGATTAATTATTTGTAGTTTATGAGAAAACAATTATAATTAAAAATTTGGGGAAGGGATATTTGACGTCGCCATGGTAGGATCGTGAGGACAGCTAGACTGCGAGGAAAATAGATAGTTATAGCCAAATAATTAGATTTACTTTAATAAGGAGCTGGTATATATACAGAATATATTTCAGATTATACCCATTCAATTCTCTTTATCAAACTATGAACTTACATAACATTCTGTATATTGTCACGGGGAATGTCTGGATTTTTTTCTTTCGTTGTTTTGATAAATTAATATGTCTGATTTGTAAATATAGTAATACGTCATCCGTCAATTTTAAACGTTTTCTAACGAGGATATTGTAATATTAAAATATCATCGATGTATTGCATTTATCTGTTTTTTTCGCATCTCACCATCGCGTGGAAATTTGAAAACAATAGCAAATTTGGCCATACTTTTGCATATTAGCACTCAGCATTATAAACCATTTTTACAATTCTCTTCAATTTTTAATCAATTAATAACAATCAACAAAAATCAAGAAAAGACTAGCATGAGAACGTACAGAAAACTAAGATAAAACGAAAAACGAAAGAAACAAAAACAAACAATAATTGTGCTCGATAATAGAGACAAACCCTAAAATAACGGTAGAAGAGTTTATGTATCTATATGGAATAGAATTATTTATTTTATAATAAATATAATAAAAATTGCAAGAATATACCTAACACACAAACGAAACCATTCGATCACGATAGTGCAACTAGGGATGCGCACGATACATCGATGATTAAGAAAAATCGATATTTGGCTTTCTTTACTTACATGTGTCGTCACAGTTTATTTGATGTCTACATCTACCCTACTTTGGCGAAAATACTTCCACGATAACTAAGCGTGTAAATAAATGAACTAAAAGGGAAATGGTTATCAAAATATTTATTTCTGGGATTCAATGTGTTTTAAATTCAGTGGTTACATTTAATTTTTAATAAAATATAGATTTTTGTGTAGTATAGGTACATACATTGTTGTTCTTTTACTAATCGTAAAATATGAGAGCATATTATAGTTTATATTATTTTAAAGAGTGAAAAGTCGGAAATCAGTGTATATAATTTGTAAATATCTATGTTTAAAATATATATTTGATCCGACATTTATACAACATCGATTTTTGTTTAAGTACAACTTGAATTTTATCTCACAGCGCAAAGTTACCCTACCGCTGTGACATCAGAAAGAAAGGGGATAACCGTACATTCTTGTCCTATGACTACGATTTGAGCGGCGGTGACGGGTGAGGATCGGTCAGGCGGGCGGTTGTAGGTGCAGACGTGTATTGCGCTGTTGTGTGATTGTATGCTTTTCTATTCAAAATACGCGCTTTTGGGGGTTGATAAAGTATATTTTCTCTTGTAGCTTGTAACATTTTATAAACTAGGTTTCTAAAGTTAATATTTATTATTGTAACGGGAAGCGGTCGCCGGCACCAGCGCTGAGCTGGAGTCTAAGTTTAGCGATGACATAATCGCGCGAGCGACCTAACTGCGTAAACAAACGTCTCCCAACCTGTTTAACTATCTCGGTGATGTAATCTATTGTATTCGATGTTTTTATCTCGTGGGATATTCGAGTATATTCGAGAACAACGTCACCGGAGTAAATAAACCCCGTCAGAAAAGGCATTCGACAGTCTGATATAAACAAATAGTCGACGAGTGGTGAACATAAGTGAAATAAATATTGTTCAAATAAATAATCAGTGTTTAAGCATTTAATAGTATTCTTAGTCTTAAATTAGTATTTAATATTTGTTTAACCATAGTAATCGTCATTGTTATTATCTTTTAATATTTATTTATTGTTTTAATAAACATTTATTTTAATTATAATAATAGGGCTGTTGCAAGAATTTTTATATGCCTTCTAATTATTAAATTTATAAAGATATCATTCTTTAAATGGCCTCAAATTTGAAATTATCACGAAATAATTAATTTTTGAAATTTGTATAATATTTTGAGAGTTGCCCGATCTGAAACGGAATATGACTTCAAAGTACATACATCGCCTACTTTTATTTATTTAAAAACGTAGGTGATGAACAAACTGTTTTCCTATTGGCTGTGAATGACGTAATGTAAGTGCTATGACGTGACAGGAGTGGGAGGTTGTTTTTATGGCTATTTTTGGCACCAATCTATTTATTTAATTATTTACGAAAATAACAAAATATTAAAATAAAAAGTTTTACCAAGAAAAATATTGCATAAACTTTAATTTAAAGTACTTTTTGAAAAATGTGAAACAGGCTCATTCTTTGATTTTTACACTTCACTCAAATATATAAAACGTTACATTTTTATAAAGTAAAAATCTGGTGTGGCCAACACAATACCTCCCGCCATTTACAGCCCGAGTAACAAAAAAGATTAAGTTAATCCTTATTTTTAGAATAGCGAATTTTACTCTAATTTTGACAGTTTTTTTCTTAAAATATAGTCTATTTTAATCCAAGTAACTACCCTTTTTTTAAACCCCTCACCAGGATTAAATCCCAATTACACAGTAGGTTCACATTCACACACATCCATACCTTAGTGGGATTCGTAACCAGAGCCCCGAGCGCACTCATGACTTATGAGGCGTTGCTCTAAACTAAATTTTAAATACCGGGATAGAATAGATTTTGTGACAAGGCGAGGGTAAGCACAATAACAGATAAATAACTTTTTATAAATTATAGTTTCAATATTCATATTTTAACTCTGTTTATCTATTTAAGTCAAAATTCAGTTTAGAAATTCTTATCATATTATGATAGTCACGACATTTATTTGTTGATCTTAAGTCTAGAAATTATTATGCATACGTGCCCTAGCCTATGCACCCCGTTCCCCTAAGATAATCCTATCCTGGAGATAGCGTTTTTGTTTTAAGATAGTCGGTATTAGTTAGCCATGGGATAAACATGGGAGAGTCGAAATTAGTACGTGGCGTCGGAAAGACGTGTTTTGGTTTGGACATGTAGTGTCCTTTAGTTTTGGGCAACGCTCGGAATATAACACTTGTTAGTTGTGTATGTTAGGCTTAGTGTTAATTATAATCATGTAAATATAAAGCATTAGTTTTTAAATCAACAAGTTGTGTTCAGGTCCGTAGTGTTCATCAGTGTAAAGTGCAAAAAGTTAAGTGTCTGTGTGTTCTTCCTTCTCACAAGCCGTGGACGCCAGCCATCAAAGCGTCCACCAGTCATCAGCTTCAGAGACCCCCCCTCGTGTTACAATTTCACTAATTCAAAAATGAGGATTAGCTTAAACATTTTTGTGTATCGTTAATTTTTATTAATCTCAATACATACCTACATACATACATATATATATATATATATATATATATATATATATATATATATATATATATATATATATATATATATATATATATATATATATATTTACTTATGCTGGAAACTGTATTGAATTCCTTTTCTATTTTTCTATTTACTTTTTCTTTTTAAAACGTTACTAATATTATTTTGAAATGATTAGTTCTTTGATAGTGACATTTATCTGTCAGTTACATACATTTGAATAACTGCGTTTTGTTTGTTTAAAGCGTATGCTCTGGATTTAAATTATAGATATTTTTTTTAATTTATCCATAAAATATATAGAAAAAGTATTGATGCAAATCTATAGAATATTTAATAATCTTTAATTTTTATAATAAAATTAATCTCGAAAAAATAACATTTCAAGGTATTTTTCGAAGAAAAACTATTTTGAGCTTCTAGTAAAATGCCATTTCCGCTTATCCGATTTTCACCAAAATCTAATGGGCTCTTTCCATTACAGGAAAAGTTCAAAATACAAGGTTTCAAAATTTTCTGAATAAGAGCGGAGGATCCACACACACATACAGACATCATCGTGAAAATGTTAAAATTGGATTCTAGGGACCTTAAAACGTACTCATTTACCAAAATCTCGATATGCGATTTTTAGCACGATCCCTATACCTCCCTTACCAAGGGTAGCGGGAGGTAAAAAGACAAAACATATTTTTCATCTTGATATTACAAGTTACTAGATAGGCGTCGCCAATTATATAGAAATCATTGTACATTAAATATTAAACAAGGCTTTAAAAATTTGGGTATTTCCACACTACCATCTTGTAAACTCACTATATGACATACATCCAAATTAAATTTCATTTAAAATGGAAATTGCCACTATGCCACTGTTATAATATTAGATCTGCAACCTCATTGCGCAAAACCTGCTTACAGGCTACTAAAGTCCATGAAATGTACATTGAATTTAAATTTGTATAATAAACTACCCGAAAGAGTAAAAAATATGAATAAAAGAATAAAAAACATTCAAAAGTATTATTAAAAACTTTCTTATAAAATATGCGTTTTACAATATCGAAGAATAGTGGATCACGCTGAACTGAAAAAAATATTATGTAGGTAATACGAATATAATATTAAATTTTTTTTAAAATTGTTTTTTATTTTCCAGTCTATCGTTACGCTTCCCAAAAAACGTTATTCTTGCAATATATTATTAATATTTCAACTCGTACAAATAAACTATCTTTATACGTTCGTTAATAAATTTGAAAATATTGACACACATATTTTTACTTTTGGGTTTGTGATTTGGAACAAAGTATGACTATTATCGAATAGATGGAGCCTAGTAAATGTACAAAAATATCTACTTTATCGACTCAGTCATAGTTATTCATTTCAGTGACCACTAGCGCTCGCCTCGGCGTAGAAACAAATTAATCGGGGGTATCATTTCACCTTAAATAAATAATTTAATTATGTGAAATCAAACTTTGTCAATAATAAACATTTTATGTGTAAAAATGTACAAGACCAAAATATTAAAAATTACAACAAAACATTGTTAAACATCATTTAATTCTGTAGATTTTATTAGATAAGTGACATCTGACAGGTGATATTTTTTTCGTTTTTGTGAACTAGGTTTGCATTATGACCAACCAAAGGGCAGAATTTGTATCCCTATCTAAACCAACGCTATTTTCTTACGTGAAACGAAATATTTCGAGTATAGTAAATTTAATACACAGTCCTGTATCTCCGTTCACATCTTTGTATAAATTACTTAATTACTAGGAGATACATATTTTCGTCGTTGTATACAATAGCATCGAAATTATTCTTTCTATCATAGTTTTTCAATTTACAAATAAAAAACAATATTTATGCGCTCATGATTAATAAGACATTACTAGTACTTGTTTATTACCACGTAGACTAACTACTCGGATTTTTAATTCACTTTTTATCCTTTTTAACTTCCATTGTGGCCAAATCAGCACCAACCAATCCAAAATAAAAATACTAGCTGTCAGTGCCATGAACACTGCTTTCAAATTTCACGGGTCAAACTGGCTTAGTTACCTGCTGCCATATGCGATTAGCTTTGCCCAGCATCTCCCATTCTATGTAAAAATAGCATGTATTCATTTTTTCCATCCGTGGCACTCTCATTATAGTCATATTTTAATCATATTATTAAAAAAAAATTGTTATGTGAGTGTATGAAAATATTATATCATTGAATTTCGAATAAAATTCTCTATCTAATAATTAAGTAAAAAATATATGATCCCATTTAAAATAACAAAGTTGGTGCACACAGTTTGAAAACCACTCGTTGAAAAATCTTTAAAATAGTCTAGTAAAATAGAAATTGTTTGCTAATTTAACTGACCTCGAAACTCTTATAGTTCTCGAGTTAGCAATAGTGTACCACTTAAAATGAATACTCTGTATAAGAGGTGTTTCCTTTAAAATAACTTGCGCATTTTTGGGCGAACAAGTGACTTCAGAGAAAAATGCAAAAAACTATCGAGAATAAAGGGCGAATTTATCAGTAATAATAAACCGAAAATTCAACTAGTGGTTCTCAAACGCTCGAACAAGATTATATTATTTTAAGTGGTACCATATATAATCTTTTAGCCCATTAGATAGAGATTTTTTGTCTGATTTTAATGATATAAATATTGTGCAGAGTTGTGTAACAATTATTCCGAGAAAAATGGTATTAAAAATTAGAATTAATGAAATAAAAAAAATTGCTTTACTACTAGTGAAACCTAGCCAACAGACGTACATATCAATACGTATGTATTGCATAGCCTATTGCAATACTATTGTGATATGTGTGGAGACCGGCCACCTACACATATACCGTTAACGAAAACATGTAATCACTGTGGAGTGATGCAATACAATTTACTAGAAATATAATATTCATTTGGGCAAATTAGTAGTTAGTTGTGTTTAGACACTCGCACTGTATACACCAGGGATTTAAATAAAATATATGGTAAGCGTAGATTATTGTTTTACTCTATTCCTGTTCCTAGGTCACCACAAACTGGCGACGAGGATAAAAAAAACCTGTTTTTTTTTTCGAATATAGGGATGGATTAAATTCCGCCAGGTTGAAATATTGCCAAGTTATAGGGATGGATTAAATTCCGCCAGGTTGAAATATTGCCAAGTAATAGGGATGGATTAAATTCCGCCAGGTTGAAATATTGCCAAGTTATAGGGATGGATTAAATTCCGCCAGGTTGAAATATTGCCAAGTTATAGGGATGGATTAAATTCCGCCAGGTTGAAATATTGCCAAGTTATAGGGATGGATTAAATTCCGCCAGGGTGGTTTAAATACTGCCAAGTTGTACAGTAGACTAAATTTCACCAAGCTGTGGATTTAAGTTCTACTATACGATCGTACTAAATTCTGCTGTTTTTCCAGTGGAAGCAACTACCAAAGAGGAACGAAAAATAAAACATTTTGAAGATGGAGCAATCCTCAATTAAACATTTTACCTGTGAATCCATAGACAAAGCATTATTAGCCGCAGAATGGAGAAAATGGGTGCGCTCGGTAAAATTATATTTGGATGCTGAAGAGATCATCGATGTAGTGAAAAAAAGGAACAAGTTATTACACCTCGGAGGCCCGCAGTTACAGGAAGTTGCATTTGGACTACCAGGGGCTGTGGTAGATTATAATCCTCAAACTAACAACGATGTATTTATTATCTTAGTTGACACCCTTGACAAACATTTTTCACCGCAACAAAATTCATCCTATGAAAGACACGTCTTCCGTAACATGAAACCTGAAGAAGGGGAATCCCTAAACTAGTTCCTCATAAGATGTAGGTTACAGGCAAACAAGTGTTTATTTGGAAATACTGCACAAGAAGCTCGAGAAATAAACATAAAAGATAAATTAATTGACATGTGGGCACCAGTAGAGTTAAAAAGGACATTATTGGAAAAAGAATTTCCACTGAATGATATAGTAGAACAATGTTTAATATATGAACAAACACGAAATCAAAGTAACGTTATGCAAAAAACAGACACTCACCAACCAGGCATAATTGAACCACAGATTAACCACATTGCAAATTCAAGAAAACGTAAACATGCGGAAACTACAAAAGAGACAGAATGTAGTCGATGCGGTAACTTAAATCATAGTGCCACTGATATAAGACAATGTCCAGCAATGAATTATAAATGCCATCAGTGTGGCCGAATAGGCCATTTTGCTAAGAAATGTAGATCCCGAAAATATAGCCGTCCTTCCTATCAAAATCACTCAAATCCTAGATCCAATTACAACCGCGCAAAACGAATCAATCATATCGAAGTCCACGATGATTCGCCCTCAAGTAGTAATATGGGTAATTTTGAATGTTTTAAGGTCGAAAGTGCAGTAAATTCTGGTGAAAGCATAAGGGATGACATAATCCAAGTAAAAATAGGTGGCATTGGTATTAAAATGCTAATCGATTCTGGGGCATCCTGCAATATCATTAGTGGTCTGGATTGGCAAACTCTCTTGTTAAACAAAGCCGCCATAATAAATATTCAGTCGGATGTGACAAATACAATAAGAGCTTATGCATCCACAACTCCACTAAAAATTAAATGCAAGTTTAATGCTCCAGTATGTGTAGTAAATGGACGTGAACTTATTGAATCTTTCGTCGTGGTAGAAAACGGCACCATCTCACTACTGGGTAAGCAAACATCAATTTCCCTAGGAGTTTTGAAACTAGGAATAGCTGAATATACAAATCAAGTAGAAAAAGCCACCTGTTTTCCTAAACTTCGTGATATCAAAGTGAAACTTACAATTAATTCAAGGATAAAGCCTGTACAACAACCGTTGCGAAGAATTCCCATTGCGGTGGAATCTAAAGTGGAACAAAAATTGAACGAAGCCCTTGCTAATAACATAATCGAAAAAGTGGAAGGATTTAGTCCGTGGATTTCGCCTATGGTAATAATTTTTAAACCGGACGGTGATATTCGAATCTGTATTTACATGAGACGAGCAAATGAAGCCATCCTACGGGAGAACTTTCCGCTACCTACTTTTGATAATTTTATGCCTAAACTCAGAGGAACTCAGTACTTTTCACGGTTGGACCTAACTAGCGCTTACCATCAGCTCGAATTGGATGAAGAAAGCCGACCCATCACGACATTTATAACACATATGGGACTATTTCGTTACAAACGCTTGATGTTTGGAATAAATTCGGCTCCAGAAATATTCCAGAAGGTATTCCAAAGTATACTTGCTCCCTGTAAAAACTGCCTCAATTATTTGGACGATATAATTGTATATGGAACGACGCAAGTTGAACACGACGAGTGCCTGGACAAGGTACTAGAAGTTCTAAAAAACTACAATGTTCTACTCAATGACAAGAAATGTCAATTTAAAACAAACCAATTAGAATTTTTGGGACACATATTAACCTCGTCAGGCATAAAACCGGATCCAAAGAAACTTGAAGTAATCCGTAACTTCCGGGCACCATCTAACAAAGAAGAAGCGAGAAGCTTTTTAGGACTTGTAACGTACGTGGGTAAATTTATACCCGACCTTGGCAATCTTACGGAACCCCTTCGACTACTCATAAGAAAAGACAGCATTTCGTTGGGGATCAGACCAACAAGAAAAATTTGAAAAACTTAAAAAGGAGCTACGAAAATTGCCCACTCTTGCATTCTTTGACTTAAAGCTACGCACACAAGTAATCGCTGACGCAAGCCCCTTTGCGCTAGGAGCTGTACTGCTACAGTTCAATGATATAAATGAACCCCTCGTTATTTCTTTTGCAAGTAAGAGCCTCACTACCGTGGAACGTCGATACTCACAAACTGAGAAAGAAAGTTTAGCGTTGGTATGGGCCGTCGAAAGGTTCTACATCTATTTAGCAGGAATAGAATTTGAATTAGTAACTGATCACAAACCACTCGAGGCTATTTTTAAGCCTACATCAAAACCACCAGCGAGAATTGTAAGATGGCTCTTAAGATTACAGACTTTCAAATTTAATGTTAAATATAAACCCGGAAAATCAAACATCGCTGATTCTTTGTCAAGGTTATGTAAACTCGAACCAGACGGAACGTTCGATGAACCAAACGAACATCATATACAAGCTATCATTACCGAAACAGTCCCCAGAGCATTATCAATTACAGAAATTATAATGGATAGCAAAGCAGATACGGAAATCACGACAGCTATACGAAAACTTACAGACAACTCATGGATATCAAAGGATGATAGCCTGTTCTACCCTTTTCGTCATGAACTCACTTCCATGGGACCTATGCTCCTTCGAGGAAATAAAATTGTCATCCCTACAAACTTGCGAGGCCGCGTACTGGATCTTGCACATGAAGGCCATCCGGGCGAAACTGTAATGAAACGTAGACTACGCTCGAAAGTCTGGTGGCCACAAATAGACAGGGAGGCAGAAAAACATGTCAAGCGTTGTCGTCAATGTCTACTGGTAACACAACCAAACAAACCAGCACCGATGATTAGACAAAAATTACCCAACGCACCATGGCAGTATCTAGCCCTTGATTACATGTCAGGTGACAAACATTATGAACATTTATTGGTGATAATTGATTACTACTCGCGGTACACTGAGGTCATGTTTACAAAATCTACTACGTCATCAATTATAATTCGAGCTTTGGAAGAAATATTCTGCCGGTTGGGTTTACCAAAAACTATAAAGGTAGATAATGCCGCTAATTTCAATAGTGAAGAATTCAAAAACTTCTGCGTTACAAACGGTATCGAGATTGTAAATTCTCCACCATACTGGCCGCAAGCCAACGGCGAAGTAGAAAATATGAACAAGTCTCTGAAAAAACGCTTACAAATTAGTCATGTGAAGAATGATCAAGACTACAAAAAAGAAATCATGAACTTCATCATGATGTATAACGTAACACCACATGGTACAACTGGAAAGTCACCATCAGAACTACTTTTTAATAGGCGTATCCGTGATAAAATACCTTGTTTAGAAGACATAACTACAGAAGTATTAGATGATGAAGTTTATGACCGAGATCTAATAAATAAAGAAATGGGGAAAAGAAAGGAAGATGGTAACAGAGGAGCTATGATGAATCAAATTAAACAAGGAGACCGAGTTGAAGTCAAAAACACTATCTTCCCACACAAACTCACATCTGCCTTTGGTAATACTGAGTATGAAGTAATAAATAGAAACGGAAATGAACTAACCCTTTTTACAAATGGAAAAGTCATCAAACGGAACGTGGCACATGTGAAAAGGCTGCCTTTGGAAGAATCCCCAATTACCTGCACACCAAACATCACCTCACCCAAATCAACCGAGGTCTTGAAACCACCCGCGGAAAAGGAACAACGGAACAGTGGAGACTGTCCTGGACCATTAGCAAACCTAGGACCATCAAAGGACTCTGGACTTCCAACGGTCTCGCCACCCCATTTGCCACCACTGAAGTTGGTGAAAGAAGGAGGGATGTGGAGACCGGCCACCTACACATATACCGTTAACGAAAACATGTAATCACTGTGGAGTGATGCAATACAATTTACTAGAAATATAATATTCATTTGGGCAAATTAGTAGTTAGTTGTGTTTAGACACTCGCACTGTATACACCAGGGATTTAAATAAAATATATGGTAAGCGTAGATTATTGTTTTACTCTATTCCTGTTCCTAGGTCACCACAATATGTGTATGTATTTATATGTTTGGCATCACTGCTGTGCCGATTCTTGTAATACGAAATGTTTAATTAATCGCAGTCAAGAGTCGTCCAGTTGTCAGTCTTTTATTTTGTCGTTTATTTATATCCTCTATCTTTATCCAATACACAACAACTATAACATTATTTCTAATACCATTTTTCGCGAATTAATTGTTATACAACGCTATACAATATTTATATCATTGATATAAGAAAAAAATCTCTATCTAATGGGCTAAAAATTTATATAGGGTACCATTTCAAATAATATAATTTTTTTACCGTTTGAATACAAATTTTTTCTCTAGTTATTAGTAAACCTAAAAAGGGATGGAAATACTTTAAAATGGGCCACCATTGCTATCTCGAGAACTATAAGAGCTACATAGGCGGTTAAATGGGCAAACAATTTCTATTTCACAATAGAAATTTAAAGAAAAGAATTTTTTTTTTTTGGACCAGTAGTTCCCAAAATGCGGGACCTAACTTTTAAATTTTAAATGAGATCATATATTTTTTATTTGATAATTCGTTAGAGAATTTAATTCTGAATTCAGTGATATAATAATTTTATTCCCTTACATAATGATTTTTTTGAGAAATATGCATGTAAATTTCATATTAATTTGATTAAAATGTGGCTATAATAAGAGTGTCATGAATGGAAAAAACGAATACGTGTTTATTTTCTTACATAGAATTAGAATGCCATGAAATAAATATATTAATATTTTGTTTGCGTTGACATTTAAGGTCAATTACAAGAACAAAACATTCACTTCTTTCGGTCAGGGCACTCTAATTCTATGTAATAAAAATATCATGTAGTTATTTTTTCCATTCGTGGCACTCTTATTATAGCTATTTAATCAAATTAGTATAAAATTTTACATGCATTTGTCTAAGAAAATCGTTATGTGAGGGTATAAAAATATGATATCACTGAATTTAGAATTAAATTCTCTAACGAATGAGCAATTAAAAAGTATATATTCTCATTTAAAATAAAAAAAGTTGGTCCCGTATTATGAGAATTACTGGTCGAAAAAAATAATTTTCTTTTATTTAAATTTGTCTTTTGAATTAGAAATTGTTTGCACATTTAACCATCTTTGTAGCTCTTATAGTTCTCAAGATAGCAATGGTGGCCCAGTTAAAATGAACACCCTGTATAGTTTAAACATTATTATGTTGTAATATAATAGGTATATATTGTACTTTCAATAAAAATGATTTATACTCCCCCGTAAACATAACCATTTCGCAGATGAGTTGGAACGTCAGATGCAATTTAATATTAGAAGAGTGTCTCTATAGTTTTATATAATTTCAAAAAGTAGACATTTCACATATTACTTTAAATTCATTATATAGATTAAAAAATGACTCGTCAAGGTTACGAATGTCACTTACTGTTATCGACAATTAAATAAATTATTCCTAATCAATGTTTATAAATTAGAAAATGAGATAAGGAATTTGTTTTGACAAAATAACCAAAATTATATAAAATACCTGTTGCATAAGACGTTTTAGCAAGCTTCTCCTCTTGTCCGAACAAAAACACGGGCACTAAATCATGTCTTATGAAATTTGTATTTTACTGTCGTATAACTAAAAAATCTATTTATTTTTAATGCATATTTAGTTTAGTTCAAAATAAACTTAATATTCATAAAAATATAAATATTTATGATTATATTTACTAAAAGTTCCTGGCCAAACAGTGGTAATAAATATGTATAATAGCTGGTTTATAATGGATTTAATTTACAAATGTAGATTTACGAATATACATTTATAAATATAAATTGTACATATCTACTTTTACTACTACATGATGAATTTAAAAAAAATATGATTTAGAATTTACATTTAAAATATCACCATATTTTATATTCTAAATGTAAATGCGTCCAATCCTTTCACAGTATTTAAAACAATGTTTTTATTGGGGACAATAGCAGTTTCAAGTGACAGTTGAAACATTTTGATTTTACAAAAGGAATCTGAAAATATGGATATATTATTAATAGTATCTGCAGAACAATACAAATTGATTATGAAGTGTTAAATATCATATAACTGTCATCCCATTTGTATCAACCACGTGACCCTAAATAAGTTGATTGGGTATATTTCATATCTTGAAATTTACTTTAAACCAACAAAGTAAATCGTAAATTTCAATTCTAAATCCATCATAAGCCAGCCATATTTGTTATAAATTTATATTTTATAAACGTTTAAAATAGTTGTTCCAAAAAAACAATATATTTTTTTGTTCGTTGTCATAAATGACGTTCACTTTGCAATAAGTGGCATACGATTAGTAATATTTAATAATGCCTGTTACTTTCACTAATCAAGAAAGAATACACCGAAATGCATTTCATTTACGCCAAAAGTGTCTTATTCTCCAAACTTTCAAAAATGACAAGTGTTCTTATTTTCACTAACTACTGTGACTTTTTATTTCTTTACTCATACAAATAATTTTCAATGGGTACATCTTGCAAAGCTTTTATAATTGCCACAAGCACATTAAAAAAATTATTGCAGATTACGATACATTGTAACCTTGTTAAGTGCTAACATATGGCACGTTACTTACATGAAACCTTTATAATAAGAATTTAAATTAAAATTATGTATATTTTTTTTTCTCTAACGATAATCTAGTCTAGGCTATTATGATCGTGTTGCGTTTGCAGAACATTGATATTTTTTTAATGAATCTTCATATGTGTATATAGGTGACTATTACATCTAAATCGTTTATTGCATATTGTGCACTCATGGTGCTTTATTTCACTATGTCTTCTAATATGCCTGGTTAGATCACAACTTCTTACAAATATTTCATTACATATGTATGAATTTTCATATGTTTGGATAGACACCACTTTGTGTAAATAGTTGATCGCATATCGAACACTTGTAGTCTTTCACACCACTATGAATTTTCGTATGGACTGTTAATTAGAAATTTGTTTTAAATGTACTATCACATGTAAATATATCTGTAGCTGATCTCGAAGCGGCTGTTGCATCTCCAGGATTTCCAGGATCTTCTTATGACCACGACTGAAGTTCATTTCCATGTCTTTCTGCTCTGGAAGGAGCAACGAATTTTTGGTATCTGTAACAGATTTTTACACCTGGATTTAGAACAAAATTTGGACTATTTATTAACTAATAAATTAATATGGACCTATAAAAGGGAAACCGCGATACATTATCATTCTCAACATTCATTGGGCGTCTTACATACACACAGACAGACACACCATACCTAATATTTCTTGGAATATTTTTCAAGGGACTCGGTTCACTTCTTATCGTCTTGTATCTTCGATAATTTCTTTTTACAGCAAACGATAAGACATTCCATATCTGTAACAGACTCAAACAAATATAATTACAATCAAATATTGACTATTTATTAATTTATAAACTAATAGGAACCTAACAAAGGGGACCACGACTCGAAATATTTTATAAATTACAGTCTTACCACAAGAATAAATTTACCAAATACATTTGCGGATTATTTTCCTGTCTTCCTGTCCTGGAAGAAGCAGCGAATTGTTTTGTATATCTGCAACTTATACAAACGGAATTAGAATAGTATTTAAACTACTTATTAGCTTATAAATTAAATGGCCTATCAAAGGGAAACCGCGTTACATTCTATCATTCATTTGGCGTCCCACACATACGCACAGACAGACACACAATACCTAATATTTTCTTGTAATGTTCTTTCGATAGAAGTCTAACCATGTATTGTTGATTATATTGATTGGAGCAATGGTTTCCTATCTGTCACATAACTTATACAGACGAAATTAGGATTAAATTATGACTATTTATTCAATTATAATCTAACATAATATTTTTCATTCATACAATATACAACATTCCACACATACTCGCTGTAACATTATTTTAAATAACCAAAACAAATTATAAAAACAGGTTAGTAAACAATCTAATTTAACTATTTCATGTAATATTTGTTGTTAATAATGTATAAAAATAAAATAAAGTACTTACGTTAAATTAAAATTGTCACGTAAAACATTTATTGATACTAAAGTATTTTATTTAGCTTGACTCACAAATTTTATGTCACAATGACCATGAGACTGAAGCTAGCAGCCGATTCGTAGCAGCCGATTCGTTAAGTAAAATACTTTGGACAACCCTGGTGCTATAATCCGTAACAACTTAACTGCTGTATTTACTATAAGATTATACACGTAATATCAAATGTAATAAAGTAATATGTACGGGGGTTGTTCTGTATATATCTCTTAATATAGAGCAACGTCGAAACATTCAAATTTCAGGGGATGAGGGTAACTTATAACACATTATATTATTTAATAAATGCAAGAGAAGAGTTGAGAAAATTAACCATCCTTACAACCTGTAATATTACCTGTAACAAAACCATACTCACAGGGTATATTTAGCATACATCCCTTACTATAGATTAACCTAAAAAGTTTCGAATTTCAGGGGATGAGGGTAACTTATAACACATTATATTAATTAATAAATGCAAGAGTAGAGTTGAGAAAATTAACCACCCTTACTACCTGTAATATTAAGTGAACCAAACCATACTCATAGGGTATATTAAGCATACATCCCTTATTATAGATTAACCCTTAAAGTTTTGAATTTCAAGGGATGAGGGTAACTTATATCACATTATGTTATTTGATAAATGCAAGAGTAGAGTTGAGAAAATTAACCACCCTTACAACGTGTAATATTAACTGTAACAAAACCATACTCACAGGTTATGTTTAGCATACATCCCTTATTATAGAATAACCTTAAAAGTTTAGAATTTCAGGAGATGAGGGTAACTTATAACACATTATATTATTTAATAAATGCAAGAGTAGAGTTGAGAAAATTAACCACCCTTACAACCTGTAATATTAACTTTAACAAAACCAAACTCACAGGGTATGTTTAGCATACATCCCTTATTATAGATTAACCTTAAAAGTTTCGAATTTCAGGGAATGAGGGTAACTTATAACACATTATATTATTTAATAAATGCAAGAGAAGAGTTGAGAAAATTAACCAACCTGTAATATTACCTGTAACAAAACCATACTCACAGGGTATATTTAGCATACATCCCTTACTATAGATTAACCTAAAAAGTTTCGAATTTCAGGGGATGAGGGTAACTTATAACACATTATATTAATTAATAAATGCAAGAGTAGAGTTGAGAAAATTAACAACCCTTACTACCTGTAATATTAACTGAACCAAACCATACTCATAGGGTATATTAAGCATACATCCCTTATTATAGATTAACCCTTAAAGTTTTGAATTTCAAGGGATGAGGGTAACTTATATCACATTATGTTATTTAATAAATGCAAGAGTAGAGTTGAGAAAATTAACCACCCTTACAACGTGTAATATTAACTGTAACAAAACCATACTCACAGGTTATGTTTAGCATACATCCCTTATTATAGAATAACCTTAAAAGTTTAG
The DNA here is from genome assembly GCA_963082715.1 of Harpalus rubripes. Classification (NCBI taxonomy): domain Eukaryota; kingdom Metazoa; phylum Arthropoda; class Insecta; order Coleoptera; family Carabidae; genus Harpalus; species Harpalus rubripes. Next base: position 40,677,932 of record OY720453.1, read on the forward strand.
AATTTCAGGAGATGAGGGTAACTTATAACACATTATATTATTTAATAAATGCAAGAGTAGAGTTGAGAAAATTAACCACCCTTACAACCTGTAATATTAACTTTAACAAAACCAAACTCACAGGGTATGTTTAGCATACATCCCTTATTATAGATTAACCTTAAAAGTTTCGAATTTCAGGGAATGAGGGTAACTTATAACACATTATATTATTTAATAAATGCAAGAGAAGAGTTGAGAAAATTAACCAACCTGTAATATTACCTGTAACAAAACCATACTCACAGGGTATATTTAGCATACATCCCTTATTGTAGATTAACCTAAAAAGTTTCGAATTTCAGGGGATGAGGGTAACTTATAACACATTATATTATTTAATAAATGCAAGAGTAGATTTGAGAAAATTAACCACCCTTACAACCTGTAATATTAACTGTAACAAAACCATACTCACAGGGTATATTTAGCATACATCCCTTAATATAGATTAACCTAAAAAGTTTCGTATTTCAGGGGATGAGGGTAACTTATAACACATTATATTATTTAATAAATGCAAGAGTAGAGTTGAGAAAATTAACCACCCTTACAACCTGTAATATTAACTGTAACAAAACCATACTCACAGGGTATGTTTAACCTTAAAAGTTTTAAATTTCAAAGGATGAAGGTAATTTATAACACATTATATTATTTAATAAATGCAAGAGAAGAGTTGAGAAAATTAACCAACCTGTAATATTACCTGTAACAAAACCATACTCACAGGGTATATTTAGCATACATCCCTTATTGTAGATTAACCTAAAAAGTTTCGAATTTCAGGGGATGAGGGTAACGTATAACACATTATATTATTTAATAAATGCAAGAGAAGAATTGACAAAATTAACCACCCTTAGAACCTGTAATATTAACTGTAACAAAACCATATTCACAGGGTATATTTAGCATACTTCCCTTATTATAGATTAACCTTAAAAGTTTTGAATTTCAGGGGATGAGGGTAACTTATGACACATTATATTATTTAATAAATGCAAGAGTAGAGTTGAGAAAATTAACCACCCTTACAACCTGTAATATTAACTTTAACAAAACCAAACTCACAGGGTATGTTTAGCATACATCCCTTATTATAGATTAACCTTAAAAGTTTCGAATTTCAGGGAATGAGGGTAACTTATAACACATTATATTATTTAATAAATGCAAGAGAAGAGTTGAGAAAATTAACCAACCTGTAATATTACCTGTAACAAAACCATACTCAGGGTATATTTAGCATACATCCCTTATTGTAGATTAACCTAAAAAGTTTCGAATTTCAGGGGATGAGGGTAACTTATAACACATTATATTATTTAATAAATGCAAGAGTAGATTTGAGAAAATTAACCACCCTTACAACCTGTAATATTAACTGTAACAAAACCATACTCACAGGGTATATTTAGCATACATCCCTTAATATAGATTAACCTAAAAAGTTTTGTATTTCAGGGGATGAGGGTAACTTATAACACATTATATTATTTAATAAATGCAAGAGTAGAGTTGAGAAAATTAACCACCCTTACAACCTGTAATATTAACTGTAACAAAACCATACTCACAGGGTATGTTTAACCTTAAAAGTTTTAAATTTCAAAGGATGAGGGTAATTTATAACACATTATATTATTTAATAAATGCAAGAGAAGAGTTGAGAAAATTAACCAACCTGTAATATTACCTGTAACAAAACCATACTCACAGGGTATATTTAGCATACATCCCTTATTGTAGATTAACCTAAAAAGTTTCGAATTTCAGGGGATGAGGGTAACTTATAACACATTATATTATTTAATAAATGCAAGAGTAGATTTGAGAAAATTAACCACCCTTACAACCTGTAATATTAACTGTAACAAAACCATACTCACAGGGTATATTTAGCATACATCCCTTAATATAGATTAACCTAAAAAGTTTCGTATTTCAGGGGATGAGGGTAACTTATAACACATTATATTATTTAATAAATGCAAGAGTAGAGTTGAGAAAATTAACCACCCTTACAACCTGTAATATTAACTGTAACAAAACCATACTCACAGGGTATGTTTAACCTTAAAAGTTTTAAATTTCAAAGGATGAGGGTAATTTATAACACATTATATTATTTAATAAATGCAAGAGAAGAGTTGAGAAAATTAACCAACCTGTAATATTACCTGTAACAAAACCATACTCACAGGGTATATTTAGCATACATCCCTTATTGTAGATTAACCTAAAAAGTTTCGAATTTCAGGGGATGAGGGTAACGTATAACACATTATATTATTTAATAAATGCAAGAGAAGAATTGACAAAATTAACCACCCTTAGAACCTGTAATATTAACTGTAACAAAACCATATTCACAGGGTATATTTAGCATACTTCCCTTATTATAGATTAACCTTAAAAGTTTTGAATTTCAGGGGATGAGGGTAACTTATGACACATTATATTATTTAATAAATGCAAGAGTAGAGTTGAGAAAATTAACCACCCTTACAACCTGTAATATTAACTGTAACAAAACCATACTCACAGGGTATGTTTAGCATACATCCCTTATTATAGATTAACCTTAAAAGTTTCGAATTTCAGGGGATGAGGGTAACTTATAACACATTATATTATTTAATAAATGCAAGAGTAGAGTTGAGAAAATTAAACACCCTTACAACATGTAATATTAACTGTAACAAAACCATACTCATAGGGTATGTTTAGCATACATCCCTTATTATAGATTAACTTTAAAAGTTTTGAATTTCAGAGGATGAGGGTAACTTATATTACATTATATTATTTAATAAATGCAAGAGTAGAGTTGAGAAAATTAACCACCCTTACAATCTGTAATATTAACTGTAACAAAACCATACTCACAGGGTACATTAAGCATACATCCTTTATTATAGATTAGCCTTAAAAATTTTGAATTTCAGGGGATGAGGGTTACTTATAACACATTATATTAATTAATAAATGCAAGAGTAGAGTTTAAAAATTAACCACCCTTACAACCTGTAATATTAGCTGTAACAATACAATACTCACAGGGTATATTTAGCATACATCCCTTATTATAGATTAACCTTTAAAGTTTCGACTTTCAGGGGATGAGCGTAACTCATATTACATTATATTATTTAATAAATGCAAGAGTAGAGTTGAGAAAATTAATTACCTTTACAACCTGTAATATTACATTCCTTATTATAGATTAACCTTTTAAGTTTTGAATTTCAGGGGTTGAGGGTAACGTATAACACATTATATTATTTAATAAATGCAAGAAAAGAGTTGAGAAATTTAACCACCCTTACAACCTGGAATATTAACTGTAACAAAACCATATTTACAGGGTATATTTAGCATGCTTCCCTTATTATAGAGAAACATTAAAAGTTTTGAATTTCAGGGGATGAGGGTAACTTAACACATTATATTATTTAATAAATGCAAGAGAAGAATTGGCAAAATTAACCACCCTTAGAACCTGTAATATTAACTGTAACAAAACCATACTCACAGGGTATGTTTAGCATACATCCCTTATTGTAGATTAACCTTTAAAGTTTTGAATTTCAGGGGTTGAGGGTAACGTATAACACATTATATTATTTACTAAATGCAAGAGTAGAGCTGAGAAAATTAACCACCCTTACAACCTGTAATATTAATTGTAACAAAACCATACTCACAGGGTATATATAGCATAAATCCCTTATTGTAGATTAACCTTTAAAATTTCGAATTTCAGGGGATGAGGGTGACTTATAAGTCATTATATTATTTATTAAATAATATAATGTGTTATAAGTTACCCTCATCCCCTGAAAGTCGAAATTTTTAATATAACTCTACAATAAAGGATGTATGCTAAATATATCCTGTGCATATAGTTTTGTTACAGTTAATATTATAGTTTCTAAGGGTGGTTAATTTTCTCAACTCTACTCTTGCATTTATTAAATAATATAATGTGTTATAAAGTAACCCTCATCCCCTGAAATTCAAAACTTTTAAGGTTAATCTATAATAAGGGATGTATGCTAAACATACCCTCTGAGTATGGTTTTGTTACAGTTAGTATGACAGGTTGTAAGGGTGGTTAATTCTTTCAACTCTAGTCTTGCATTTATTAATTAATATATTGTGTTATAAATTACTCTCATCCCCTGAAATTCAAAATTTTTAAGGTTAATCTATAATAAGGGATGTATGCTAAACATACCCTGCGAGTATGGTTTTGTAACAGTTAATATTACAGGTTGTAAGGGTGGTTAATTTGTCAACTCTACTCTTGCATTTATTAAATATGTGTTATAAGTTTCCCTCATCTCCGGAAATTCAAAACTTTTAAGGTTAATCTATAATAAGGGATGTATGCTAAACATACCCTGTGAGTATGGTTTTGTTACAGTTAATATTACAGGTTGTAAGGGTGGTTAATTTTCTCAACTCTACTCTTGCATTTATTAATTAATATAATGTGATATAAGTTACCCTCATCCCCTGAAATTTGAAACTTTTATGGTTAATCTATAATAAGGGATGTATGCTAAACATACCCTGTGAGTATGGTTTTGTAACAGTTAATATTACAGGTTGTAAGGGTGGTTAATTTGTCAACTATACTCTTGCATTTATTAAATAATATGTGTTATAAGTTTCCCTCATCTCCGGAAATTCAAAACTTTTAAGGTTAATCTATAATAAGGGATGTATGCTAAACATACCCTGTGAGTATGGTTTTGTTACAGTTAATATTACAGGTTGTAAGGGTGGTTAATTTTCTCAACTCTACTCTTGCATTTATTAATTAATATAATGTGTTATAAGTTACCCTCATCCCCTGAAATTTGAAACTTTTATGGTTAATCTATAATAAGGAATGTATGCTAAATATACCCTGTGAGTATGGTTTTGTTACAATTAATATTACAGGTTTTTTCTCAACTCTACTCTTGCATTTATTAAATAATATAATGTGTTATAAATTACCCTCATCCCCTGAAATTCGAAACTTTTAAGGTTAATCTATAATAAGGGATGTATGCTAAACATACCCTGTGAGTATGGTTTTGTTACAGTTAATATTACAGGTTGTAAGGGTGGTTAATTTTCTCAACTCTACTCTTGCATTTATTAAATACTATAATGTGTTATAAATTACCCTCATCCCCTGAAAGTCGAATTTTTTAAGGTTAATCTATAATAAGGGATGTATGCTAAATATATCCTGTGAGTATGGTTTTGTTACAGCTAATATTACAGTTTGTAAGGGTGGTTAATTTTCTCATCTCTACTCTTGCATTTATTAAATAATATAATGTGATATAAGTTACCCTCATCTCCTGAAATTCGAAACTTTAAAGGTTAATCTATAATAAGGAATGTATGCTAAACATACCCTGTGAGTATGGTTTTGTTACAATTAATATTACAGGTTGTAAGGGTGGTTAATTTTCTCAACTCTACTCTTGCATTTATTAAATAATATAATGTGTTATAAATTACCCTCATCCCCTGAAATTCGAAACTTTTAAGGTTAATCTATAATAAGGGATGTATGCTAAATATATCCTGTGAGTATGGTTTTGTTACAGTTAATATTACAGTTTGTAAGGGTGGTTAATTTTCTCATCTCTACTCTTGCATTTACTAAATAATATAATGTGATATAAGTTACCCTCATCCCCTGAAATTCGAAACTTTAAAGGTTAATCTATAATATGGAATGTATGCTAAATATACCCTGTGAGTATGGTTTTGTTACAATTAATATTACAGGTTGTAAGGGTGATTAGTTTTCTCAACTCCACTCTTGCATTTATTAAATAATATAATGTGTTATAAATTACCCTCATCCCCTGAAATTCGAAACTTTTAAGGTAAATCTATAATAAGGGATGTATGCTAAATATACCCTGTGAGTATGGTTTTGTTACAGTTAATAGTACAGGTTGTAAGGGTGGTTAATTTTCTCAACTCTACTCTTGCACTTATTAAATAACATAATGTGTTATAAATTACCCTCATCCCCTGAAATTCGAAACTTTTAAGGTTAATCTATAATAAGGGATGTATGCTAAACATACCCTGTGACTATGGCTTTGTTACAATTAATATTACAGGTTGTTAGGGTGATTAATTTTCTCAACTCCACTCTTGCATTTACTAAATAATATAATGTGTTATAAATTACCCTCATCCCCTGAAATTCGAAACTTTTAAGGTTAATCTATAATAAGGGATGTATGCTAAACATACTCTGTGAGTTTGGTTTTGTTAAAGTTAATATTACAGGTTGTAAGGGTGGTTAATTTTCTCAACTCTACTTTTGCATTTATTAAATAATATAATGTGTTATAAGTTACCATCATCTCCTGAAATTCAAAACTTTTAAGGTTTTTCTATAATAAGGGATGTATGCTAAACATAACCTGTGAGTATGGTTTTGTTACAGTTAATATTACAGGTAGTAAGGGTGGTTAATTTTCTCAACTCTACTCTTGCATTTATTAATTAATATAATGTGTTATAAGTTACCCTCATTCCCTGAAATTCGAAACTTTTAAGGTTAATCTATAATAAGGGATGTATGTTAAATATACCCTGTGAGTATGGTTTTGTTGCAGGTAATATTACAGGTTGTAAGGGTGGTTAATTTTCCCAACTCTACTCTTGCATTTATTAAATAATATAGGGGCCTATTCTGTATCTCAGTGGTTAATATTTAACCACTGGTTAATTTTTTTAACCAATCAAGTATGTTGACATATAACAAAAAAAGGAATTTTTAGTTGTCAAATCAATAACTATTGTATAAAAATTTTAACCAGTGGTTAAAAATTAACCACCGAGTTACAGAATAGGGCCCATAATGTGTTATAAGTTACCCTCATCCCCTGAAATTCGAAACTTTTTAGGTTAATCTATAGTAAGGGATGTATGCTAAATATACCCTGTGAGTATGGTTTTGTTACAGGTAATATTACAGGTTGTAAGGTTGGTTAATTTTCTCAACTCTTCTCTTGCATTTATCAAATAATATAATTACTACGTTTACATGCAGTTTTGAAAATGGTTTCAGTTTTCAGTCAAAATTATGCAAAACTGTTTACATGCAGTTTTTAAAACAAGTTTAAAAATTGACTTGAAATCAGTTTCGACGCATGCGCATTTAGCTGATGTAAGTGACAGATCCTCTTCACTCCAAATACTTTGTTTTGCTATTATTCCAATTATTTTTTATACTTCGTACCACTACGCACTAAAACTACACAACTGTTAGTTTATTTGAAGGTTAGTAACACAAAGCGATAGAAACGTTATGCTCTGTACGCATGCGCAGTATCAAAACTGAATTTTAAGTGTTTACATGAGTAGTTTTGAAACTAGTTTTCAAGTCCAACCTATGAATTTTAGTTTTGGTTTGAGATAATTCAAAACCGTTTTGACACTGTATACATGCAGTTTTCAAAACTAAAAACGTTTTAAAAACGGTTTTAAAACTGCATGTAAACTCAGTAAATGTGTTATAAGTTACCCTCATCCCCTGAAATTTGAAAGTTTCGACGTTGCTCTATATTAAGAGATATATGCAGAACAACCCCCGTACATATTACTTTATTACATTTGATATTACGTGTATAATCTTATAGTAAATATAGCAGTTAATTTGTTACGGATTATAAAACCAGGGTTGTCCAAAGTATTTTACTTAACGAATCGGCTGCTAGCTTCAGTCTCATATGGGAACAGATATATCTTCGTAGTTATGGACTACTTCAGCAAATGGCCTGAAGCATTTGCCTTGCCAAACCAAGAAGCCTGCACAGTAGCAGAAATTTTCTTAAGAAATTGGGTTTGTCGATACGGAGTACCACTGGAGGTACACTCTGATCAGGGCAGGAATTTTGAATCCTTTTTGTTTCGACATCTTTGCAAATTGCTACGTATTCACAAAACTCGGAAAACTCCGTTACATCCACAATCGGTTGGTATGGTAGAGAGAATGCATCGAATTTTAGTGAATCACCTAGCTAAAAAAATATCATTTAATCAGAAGGATTGGGATAATTATTTGGATCTTTTTTTAATGGCTTATCGTTCTTCTGTTCACGAAAGTACAAAATTTACTCCAGCAAAAATAATTTTTGGGCGAGAAATACGTTTACCCATTGATCTAATGTACGGAAACCCTCCTGAAAAAGAACATCCTGGAATAAAGTATATCGAAGATCTTGAAAAACGAATGAATTCCGTTCATGAGTTTGCTAGGGAGAATATAAATGAAGCAGTAGATCGAATGAAAACGTACTACGATATAAAAGCCAGTGGAAAAGTGTACGCAAAAGGTGATCTCGTGTGGTTATATAACCCACAGAGAAAAAGATGTATGTCACCTAAATTACAAAATAAGTGGGAAGGCCCATATGAGATAATAAAAAAATAAACGACTTAATATATCAAATCAGAAAACTACCTAAAGGTAAACCAAAAGTTGTTCATTACAACAGATTATCACCCTACCTACGAAATACAGAAAATTTGCATAAAAACTGATCGGGACGATCAGAACTTTAAGGGGGAAGTAATGTAATATATCAAGAAAACTATGGAAAAATTGACCCTTGTGGCGCACTTTTGCACGCCAGCAATGAATGCCATTAGGTGACGCCTGGTAAACGCCCGCACAATACAAATATGTCATCATCATTACCGATATCTGCGTACAAAGCAGATTGGCACACCCAGCAGTGGGTAATATGCCATGATGATATATTTATTTATTTTATTTATTTAAAAAATGGTTCAAAATTTGTTAATACGATTTTTTTCTACCTATCATGATAAATAAGCTATGAGATATTTTCGATATGGGCGAAAAACGATTTTTTGTTTGTAGCTCAGAAACAGAGGAAGATCGAAAATTCTTGTGGTGACTATAAAACTTTCCTCGAATATTTGACCCTGAAATGTGCAAACAGTTTTGCTCTATCGTTAATATTACCCGAGATACATTTTGAAAACATCGAAAATGACACACCCTGTACTTCCTTTGTTCTTTAAAGTTTGACTTTTCTCTAAAACAGTCTGCGCGTTTATGTCCAATACGTCCACAACTATAACATTTATATTTAAATTTATATTTATTAGCAGAAAATGCTGCAGATTTCTCTTCTTGGCTTGGACTATAACTTTTTTCTTCTTTTCTTCATCTAGTAAACGCGTTTTTCTAAATCTAAAGTTAACTTTAAAGATTCCATAGTTTTTAAAGCAGTTACAATAGGATCAAAATATTTGGGAAGTGTTAACAATAGATGACAGATAACATCCTCATCTAGTTTTCCACCTGCACATTTTAATTCTCTCATGGCTTTATCAAACTTTCTAAAATAATCTTCCATATGATCATGTTCATCATATTTCATTAACAATAACTGTTTGCTTACGTATAACTGCGAAGCAATACATTTTCTTTCATAAACTGATTTTAACTTTTTCATTATATCTTTCACTCTCCGCTATATGCTCAACAATAAATCATTTTGCTTGTTTTTGTTTTCTTTTTCTACTATTTACTTGTACTTTCCTTGTTTTTCTTTTGCTTCATCTTCTAAAACTTCACTCATACCTAAGTCTATCAATATTTCATCTACATTCTTTTCAGTGTATTCCATCAAATTATATTGATCGATAAATGTTTCTATCCTACATTTCCAATTGTCAAAATTGGTTCCATTAAATACCCATACCTTCCAGTTTCCGTCTGAAGCCATTCCTGGGCTTTTATAAATATATGATTTTTATTTATATTGAATTATTTGACACATATCAAGTATCACATATATTTATCATGACAACGAGAAACATATGTTGCATAGATGACTAGATTGTTCGTCTTCAACAATCTACTCGTATTTAATGAAATAACTGTAGCCTAAATTTTGTTTGTCTTATATGGACGACATAATCATCGCAAGCAACACTCTAAAAGAACATTACAAACATTTACAAATCATTTTTGACAGATTGGAAAAGTTTGGCATATTACTTAACATAGACAAATGCCAATTCGGGCAAAAACAAATATAATTTCTCGGTCATAATATTTCATCTTTAAGAATCAAACCAACAGAATAAAAAATAAACATTATAAAAAATTTCCCTCAACCTAAAACACAAAAAGAACTAAGAGAATTTTTAGGCTCTGGTAAACGGTTGCATATCTAGGTTTGGTGTACCAGCGACAATCACAATCGACAGAGATCAACATTTCAACTCATCTCTATTCCAAAATCTACTAAAATTATTAGAAACACATCATATCCAAACTACAGCTTATCAACCTCAGTCAAACAGAATCATAGAACGATTCCACAGACAATTAAAATCCTCTTTAAGAACCCTTACCAACCCATCACAATGGTTCAACTTCCTTTCACTTGTTTTGTCGGGAATCCGAACTACAATTAAAGAAAAAATTAATTGCAGTTCAGCTGAACTGGTATACGGCAACAATTTCAAACTACCAGAAGAATTCATTCCTAAAACCAAACCAGACATTTTACATCATACAAATATTCATCAATACTTAAGCATATAAATCCGCAATCCAAAAACTACAGCCAACCATTTCACGTAACCAAATGTCTACACCTACTTACATTCCACCCGATTTACTTAGAACTTCTCATGTTTTCGTTAAAAACAATACAATCGAACCGATTCTGAAACCACCTTTCGTCGACCCATTTAAAGTAATATAAAGGGACAGTAAATTCTTCAAAATATTCATAAATGATAGTTTAGAAAGCGTATCGATCGATCGTTTAGAACAAGCTGACATTCAACAAACTAACCCAACCCCTGGAATTTGACAACCTTGATGACACTTCTGCCATCGCTGTCATTTGTTCCATTAGTAGTCTACTGTTTTCTTATACTTAAAGGGGGGAGCATTATATCCACCTCGACCGATTAAGAAAGAAAAGAATAGGCGGCTAATAATTCAATGTTATTGTAGCTTTGTTTTTGTAACTATTGATAGGTTTATTGAGTTTGAAAAATAAAATATTACCTCTAAATCTGGTAACTATATATATATATATATATATATATATATATATATATATATATATATATATATATATATATATATATATATATATATATATATAAAGCTTTAGTTTTGTATTCTTTTTTTAATTTTTTTATATAGTTGCACACCCAAGATTTGACTTGTGGCAATGTTCTGCCTCTAAAAACTTTGGGATACGTGTCCATAATTATTCTGCATTCTGCGGAAGATGGAGTCTGTTTTCTTTTAATATTGTCCTTGAAGAAGGTACGCAGGCACTGTTTTTGTGGAGTATTCCACGTATGTCGTATACCTAAAAATATATATTTTTAAAAGGATAAAATTAACTCTAAAAATAACAGATACACTTAAGTGCAAATTAATTAAATTAATTTTATCAATAATATATGTGGGGTATTTGAAAAGCTATGAGAATTGAAAGAACAGTCTCTGTAGATTGTAAGATTTGGGTTCTTTGGTTACCATTACTGGCAACATAAACATATCGAAAGATTCTCACTTAAATATTGTAGAGAGTTAGCTAGTCCCTACTCAGCGTACAGCCTCGGCGCCTATGTTATAGCTGACGACGCTAGGTGCGCTGCTATAGACACGAGGGGGACGAGACAGACGCATTGTGTAGCACCGAATATTCGAGAAACAGCATGAAATGAACAAAATGTACACCTACACTATCACAATACATGTGCACGCGCACATCGGCACCTACATACTGTCAGTTTTCACCACTTTTGACATTACATCATAATAATTCAATTGCGAAATAAATGTCACTGCAAATTTTGATGAATAATAATATTCGCACAGTACATGTTACATTAGCGAACAACAAAATAATTGCAAATAAAATATTGAGAATATCAAACATGACAAAGTCCTGTCATATTCCATCTTAAATCAAACCTAAATCCCTATAATAAAACCATGATAACAATATGACGTCATCAAATCGCCAGAGGGAGGGAATTGATGATGTCATATTGTTACCATGGTTTCATCAGGGATTTAATCAATTTTCTAGTTTAATATAAGATGATGTGGGGATCAACTGGGAGATATATGCCCGGTTGCAGAAACGTTCATCAACGAATTGTTCGGTTAGTGGTTCATCAAAACGAACAAATGCAACGCGATTTTTGACAGCAATGATTTAAATGTCATAAGACCAAGGAAACTGATTCGAATTTGTTCGTTTTGATGAACCTCTAATCGAACAATGCATTGATTAACGTTTCTGCAACCGGGCAATAGAGTGTATTACCTATATTTGATATTATAGATTTGGCATTGACAATTTATACTCCTTATTGCAAATTAAAAAACCGAGTTCAAATTCGCAGAATGATTGAGCGACGACCTACAGACTGTTTGAAATAAAAAAATTCTTTGCTATCTGATTTTTGAATAATGTACTGGGCACAATTTTTTTCCAAAATATCTCAAAAAACTATTAATTCTATATTAAACTAGTTATTAAAACAGACAAGACAATTTCTTTAACACAAGTTGCTATAAGGACTTTTTTGTATAACCAATTAAAATATTTTCCAGTGAAATTCTCAAATGAAAAATCTAAAATGACAGAAGAAATAAGGTTGATATTATATTTGATAATTGATACAACACTATCTCACTTCAGTACTACACATATAATTTTACCTGCAGTTGACGACATTGCTTTCGCCCTTTTTTGATTGTGCACCCATAATTTTATTTGCATTGCGGTACGATTCTTAAACTCCGGATAAGCATTAATAAAATTGTAACAGTCCTCTAATGACGGTAACACATTACTGGGATCTTCCAAATATTTCTTGTATAGTTCTCTGGCTAATTTTCTCTCAGGAGTCGACCATGGAATTCTCTTTACTTTCCCCATTGGAGACACTAGAAAAAACACCTAATAAATATCAAGGTTTTTGTCCGCATTTTTATAGAAAAAATTATAACCGTCGCTCGATAGTAACATTTGATCAGTAAAAATCATAATTCGTGCAGTACAAATAATGAATTGCTCAATAAATGTAATAATTCTTCCAGTACAAATAATGAATCGCTCAATAAATAAAAATAAATTAACTAATTCGACTAGAAATAATTTTGAGAACTTAATTAATAGACATAATTAAAATAAACAAATGCTCTATAATTGAATTGTTTCGTTTATTTCATAATACTTTTCAATTTTTTCGCCCCAATAAATTAATAATTCATCTTTTATTCACGTTTAAAACAAAAGAATGTAGACTTTATACATCGTTGAAAAGCTAACAAGACACGAAAAGTGACGAGACTATTTTCAATATATGTTGCCATTTACAAAAATTAGTATACCTATATCTCGACAATTAAGTTTTGAAAAAATCTAATTACACCACGATGTTCTACGTAAAAAATCATATATAAATTATTTAAACATTTTTTCATTATCTGTCATGATAAACGAAATACGAGGTATTTTCAAAATAAGCGAAAATAAAGTTTTACCCTGCAGCTCGAAAACAAAAGATGATCAAAAATTCCTATGGTGTCTATTAAAATTTTCTCAAAAAGTTAGCCCATAAAGATGTACATAAAATTTTTACAGCGTGTATAATAAGAAAATTTTTCATATACAGAACTCGAACTTGTTCCACCTGTACATTATTAACATATAAGTGTACTCGTTAATGATGAGTGAATACTCACCAGGAGCAGCACGCGTTTTTTTCGTAGGTGTCGTTAAATTGTTTTCATGATCAGTTCGAGTGGTTGAAATTGAAGGTGTTGTATTGTCACTGGTATCTGAAATTACATGTATATACATATACAGGGACAGGGTGATTCACGAGAAATGATGAGCCTGAAAGAATTTTTGATGCAACCAACACTACATTCTCACAACTTACTTCGCGATACTTTAAAAAAAATTCAATTTGAATCCACGATGTCCATGAATTATACCATATAATTGTAATTTAAAAAAAAAGTATCGCGAAGTAAGTCGTGAAAATGTAATGTTGGTCGCATCAAAAATTTTTTCAGGCTCATCATTCCTCGTGAATCACCCCTGTATATATAGCGAAATATAATAATTAATAGAGGTATTGGTTATCGTAGATGGATTTGGGCGTATCATTTATAAGATAACTATCAATCGAGTAAAAAGTTCAAGATAAAAATTAAGTTTAAGATGTGCATCCAAATGTACTATGTAAAACACGTATATGTATATCCGAAACAAAAAAATCTCTACCCAATGGACTAAAAAATTATATAGGGTACCATCTAAAAAAATATAATTTTGTTCTACCGTTAGGGAACCATTGGTTAAAATATTGGTTTGTTATTATTGATATATTAGCCCTTTATTCTTGATCATTTTTTTGTATTCTTCAAAATCGTTAATTTTCCCGAAAAAAAAGCACTGGTTGTTTTAAAGGAAGCACTCTGTATATGGATTTAAGGTGGCTTATTATAATTATATGTTATACTTACTTGATTTTTTTTTTCAAGAATCATATCTTCTATAACTAAAACAATATAGAAAATTTATTGTGTTGTTCAAAAAATATATACATGTGACACTGAAAAACGGACCACTCAAAATAACTTTTTTATTTATAATTATTATTTAATTTGTATGGCGTATATGTAAACTAAACGTAGGGGCTCACAAGTTACGGTATTTGCCATGATGGTAAATTTCTCAGTTTCTCCGGAAGTGATATTAACATTTCAAATGGGATACCCTATATACTTTTTATATTTGGAATCTACGTAATATTACGAATTCAACGATAAGTTTGGAATGAATTTTTATTAAGGAAAGAAATTGCAAAAACAAACGCAAAAGAAAATGAATAATTAATCTGCTAAGCCATGATAGCAGGCGACTGAGAATATAGTTGAGATAATATAGCATAATATTTGAGTTTAATTGTTTAAATAGCAAGTTATTTTTATAAGATTATAATATGATCAATTTGTTATTACAGCCTACTTGACATGGCTAACCAGGTTAATTATTCATAATTTTCTCTTACGTTTTTGTAATTTATTTCTTCAATAAAAATTAATTTCTAGCATATCGTTGAATTCGTCATTTTACGTAGATTCCAAATATATAAAAATACGTAGGATGTCCCATTTGAAATATGAAAATTAATGTCACTTCTGATTACACCAGAAGCACTACAAAGATGCCAAATACAATGACTTGTGAACCCCTAAGCTTAATTTACATATATACCAAAAAAATTAAATAATAATTAAAAGTTATTTTGAGTGGCCAGTTTTTCAGTATCATTCTGTATTTATATACATATATATTATAATATTTACCAGGCAATCTATCTAACATAACCACAGGGATTGAACTCGCTTTTTGTGAATCTAAATAATAAATAACTATAAATTAGTATTTTGTCAGTATTATAACACAAAATAATAATAGAAATATTACCATGTACGCAACTATATTCCATCTTATGCATTTCATTGATCGTTGGCGTTTTTATTTCTGTATTCTTTACATGCATATCTTCAATATCAGATATTTCGGTGCCTGTAAAAATAGTAAAATCATAAATAATGGAAAAAGAAAATAAAGTTCAAATCTCACCTTTACATATTTGGTCTAAATTTTGACCTTTATATTTATTTACAGTTCCTTTTTCTATTACTGTTAAAAGGCTAGACATTTGTTCTATTTCTCGTACTGCTATTGGTAGTCGGTAATGAGAATGATGTATTCGTTCATCATGGCCCATAAAATTAGCTAGAAGTGCCATGTCTGTGTTATTTAGATTCAACTTCTGAACAACGGTGGCTATGTGTTTTCGCAAAAGTGTCCCACGTAACGTTTGTGGATTTTTAGCTCCACAATTCATTGCGTAGTGCCTCATTAGTTCACAAGCTCTAAGATGATTATTTTCCCCCAAACCACCAGGTATTCCAAACACATACGGATTGCTTTCCTTGACACCTGCTTCATTTCGGTATTTTAAAATCAACTGAACAGCTTTCAACCAATTCTGATGTAAAAGAACTGGTACTGATCGACCCAACTTGCCTCGAATTTCAAGCCGAACGAAATTTTGTGCCGATTTTTTAGCATGCTCCGTAAAATTTTCATAAATGTCGGAATCGGTACTTTCACTAATAGTGTGATGTTTTAAGAAATCAGTAATTAAAATTCGTTCCATTTCACCTGCTCTGCGTCGATTAAATATTTGAATATGTCAGTGAACATTTGCATAAATTAATCCAACTTCCATAATGAAAACGCAAAAGTAATTTTTCATAATGTATTGCTCTTTGAGATTCAAGATATTTTCGCAATAATTCTATATCATGTGATGACAGTAATTTTGGCTTTTTTGATCGCTTAAATTCAATTTGATTTTCATGCGCTGTTTTGTTCACAGCTGTGCCATAATCTTCATCTAAGATTTTAATAAAATTCTCAACTTCAACTCTCCTTTCATTATTCTTTTCTTTTATACACTGAATAACTTGTAGTCTAGCACACTTTTTTACGTACGTACCTATGTTGAATGCTAAAGTTGGTCGTTCATAATGCAAGGATAAATCATCTAATTTAGCAACTCTATTAACTGCTTCTATTAAGGTATCATATCTACGGGGTGTTAAAATAGATGCAAAGTCAGTTATCGTGTGGTCAACTTCTTTAATTGCATAAAAAAGACGCCCAAACATTCTCAATATCTGTCTAATATATTTACCGAAATGATTTGTACGATATTTTTGACATAGCTTGTTGCCAAAAGCAATTATTAAACTATCATATCGAATCAAACGAAATACATCATCGTCCCTCATTAGGGGAAATATACGTGTTTTTAATGCATTACAAGCAGACGAATGATAATTGTTTAAAAACATTTTTCCTCGTTGAAGAACATTTCTCACACCCTTTCGTTTTCCAGGTTCACATTTGGCATTATGTTGGTACATTGTCTTTTTGCTCATATAACCCTTACAGCTAGGGCAAGTTACGAAATCGTCAATACTTTTAGGATTTTTCGGATTTGGGCGTCTACACACTATTAAATTTCCACAGTTATAATCCACGTTTGTATTATACAAATAATCACCTTTTTTTCTTAACGCATCTATAAGATTTTTTCTCTCTGGACACACTAAAATGAAAAAAATAAAAATAAATGGCTACCTAAGGTACCAAACAATATTTAAATATTCGATAAGTACACGTTACACGTTCATAAAAAAAAATCTTGAAAATTATCTTCGTTATGTTAGCAGTTAGCAATTGAGGTAATATGAACATTGTATCAATAATAAAATTGTTTATCACCAAATATTTAGAAGCTAGATAATTGATGTGCGAAATAAAATGAAACACCGATATGAAAAAATAAATAGAGCAACGGTTTATACAAAGTGCCCGGATTTCGAAGGACACCACCATTGGTATCTCGGAAACTATAAGATACGATTTCGCTTAAATGGGACATGTGATGCACCTTTGAGGGGACATCTTAGATGTTTTGCCAAAAATTCACGTAAGTTACTAGATAACGGCGGAAAACTGAATTTGGTCGATTTTTACCTCCCGCTACCCTTAGTAAGGGAGGTCTAGGGATCGTGCTAAAAATCGCATATCGAGATTTTGGTAAATGACCACGTTTTAAGGTCCCTAGAATCCAATTTTAACATTTTCACTATGATGTCTGTGTGTATGTGTGTATATGTGTGTGTGGATCCTCCACTCTAACTCAAATACTATCATTCAGAAAAATTTTAAACCTTGTATTTCGAACTTTTGCCATTATAGAAAGAGCCCATTAGATTTTGGTGTAAATCGGATAACAGGAAATGGCACTTTACTAGAAGCTCAAAATAGTTTTTCTTCGAAAAATACCTTTAGAAGTTATTTTTTCGAGATTTTTATTATAAAGATTAAAGATTATTAAATTTTCTACAGATTTGCATTAATACTTTTTCTACATATTATATGGATAAATTTATAAAATTATCTATAATTTAAATCCCGGATCCTACGCTTTAAACAAACAAAACTTCTTGGATGCGCATTTATTCAAATGTATGTAACTGACAGATAAATGTCAGTGTCAAAGAACTAATCATTTCAAATTAATAATAGTAACGTTTTATAAAGAAAAAAGTAAATAGAATAATAGGAAAGAAAATAAATACAGTTTCCAGCATATGTAAATTTTTAGGTATGTACTTAGATGAATAAAAATTAACGATTCGCAAAAAAGTTTAAGCTAATTCTCATTTTTGGATTAGTGAATTCTATTTTATCCCGTTATTTAAAATTTAATCTTCATTTTATTATCAATATAAGTTACTTGGATTAGATTAGACTACATTTTAAGAAATAAACTTCCAAAATTAGAGTCAAATTCGCTAATCTAAAAATAAGGATTAGCTTAATCTTTTTTGTGACTCGGACGGTAAATGGCGGGAGGTTTTGTGTTGGCCACACCAAATTTTTATATTTTGAAATTAGTAATCTAGAAAAATATTTCAAATAAAAAAGTTTCTGATGTTTCCAGTGGCGTACAAAAATAAATTCTTCTCTATAAATTTTCGAAATATAACACAAACTTACATTTTTTAAATGAAACCCATATTTCATATTTACTTTAGGAAAATACTTATATTTTTCTGTTTCGATTGGTATAAAGGTTATTCAATTTTAATTTTTTATTACTCTTTAAATAATAGAATTTTCTATATTTTTCTAGAAATTTCCTATTTTTACCTCTCGCTTTACCTCATGCTAAAAATCGCATATCCAGATTTTAGTAAATAAGCACGTTTTAAGGTCCCTAGAATCCGATTATAACATTTTTACGATGATGTCCGTATGTGTGTGTGTGTGTGTGTGTGTGTGTGTGTGTGTGTGTGTGTGTATGTATGTATGTGTGTGTGTGTGTATGTGTGTGTGTATATGTGTGTGTGTGTGTGTGTGGATGTGTGTGTGTGTGGATGTGTGTGTGTGGATGTGTGTGTGTGTGGATGTGTGTGTGTGTGTGTGTGTGTGTGGATGTGTGTGTGTGGATGTGTGTGTGTGTGTGTGTGTGTGTGTGTGGATGTGTGTGTGTGTGGATGTGTGTGTGTGGATGTGTGTGTGCGTGTGTGTGTATGTGTGTGCGTGTGTGTGGATGTGTGTGTGCGTGAGTGTGGTTGGTGTGTGTGTGTGTGTGCGCGTGAGTGTGGTTGTGTGTGTGTGTGCGCGTGAGTGTGGTTGTGTGTATGTATGTGTGTATGTGTGTGTGTGTGTGTGTGTATGTATGTATGTGTGTGTGTGTGTGCGTGAGTGTGTGTGTGTGTGTATGTGTGTGTGCGTGAGTGTGTGTGTGTCTGTATGTGTGTGTGTGTCTGTATGTGTGTGTGTGTATCTGTATGTGTGTGTCTGTATGTGTGTGTCTGTATGTGTGTGTGTGTGCGCGCGCGCGTGTGCGCGCGCGCTTGTGTGTGCGTGAGTGTGTGTGCGTGCGCGCGTGTGTGTGCGTGTGTGTGGGTGTGCGTGAGTGTGTGTGCGTGAGTGTGTGTGCGTGAGTGTGTGCGTTTGTGTGGGTGTGCGTGAGTGTGTGTGCGTGAGTGTGTGTGCGTGAGTGTGTGTGCGTGAGTGTGTTTGCGTGAGTGTGTGCGTCTTTAAGTGATATACAATATAGAATATCACTTTTGAAGACACTTTTAATAAAATTAAAAAATACATTAAACTTTCCCATTGTATAGTAACCAGAAAATAAACCAGTCTCTTCAAAGTGCAAACAGCAAATTGCCATGTATTTGCTATCTTGCCCCCCAATTTTTACCTAAACAAATCGAATCGAAAGAATTTTACATTTTCATTAGACGAATATAATAATACATACATACATACATACATAAAATCACGCATTTCCCACTTAGTGGGTTAGCACAAACCCGAAAGAATAACAAAAACATCATCCAAAAAAAATCAGTCTCTCTTTCAACAACATTCGTACTAACCTGACATCATAGGTACAACATATATTCCTCACTCTTAACATATTAAAGTGACCGATTTTCGGTAGCGAAATACCGCAACCGGACCACAATAATAGTTACGAAACAATCATCCTTCGCCACACATTCCTGTCTAAGCACACTTCTTTCGCCTCAGCCACATTCATAATCGCATTCATACACGCTCTTCTTCTCTTCCCACTCGGAAACTTTCTCTCTTTTAGTACCTTCTCAATCACATCCATCCACTTACACACTGGACGGCCACGCAATCGAACACCCTCAATTTCACCAAGATATACACGCTTTACAAGCCGTTCACTCTTCATTCTCTCCACATGACCAAACCATCTCAACTGGCTCATTCCTACTCTCTTAACAACATTCTTCCTAACCATACATTCTTCATACACCAAATTATTCCTCACGCGATCCCGTCTTACATATCCACATACTCCACGTAAATACCTCATTTCCACGGCAGTCACTCTCTTTTTATGCTTTCCCGTCCATGCCCAACATTCGCTTCCATACATCAAAGCAGGCACTAGCACTCCATTATACACACTTAAACGAGCTTCTCTAGATACGTTTACGTTTCGAGCAAACGTACCCAGAGCACCCATTACCTTAGACCCCGCACTCACTCTCCTTTCAATTTCTCTATCAATTCGACCATCCCTTGACATCATACTACCCAAATATACAAACTCATTCACTTGCTCCAGTTTCACTCCATCCACCAACACATTGCACATAGTCACCAATTTACTCCTTTCAAATACTAACACCTTGGATTTATCAACATTCAACTCCAGATTCATACTTCTTCCAACTACATGTATTCTCTCTATCATTCTTCTGAGTTGCTCTTCATTTTCACCTAAAACAACTACATCATCCGCATACGCTAACGCAGGCACAATACTTTCACCAATTTGTACACCATCCATTTCACTCAATGCTCTCCGCAACAACACATCCATATACAAATTAAACAACCACGGAGACATACCACAGCCCTGTTTCACACCAACATTTATACGAAACCAATCACTCAACCTACCATCTATTCTTACAGCAGCCTCACTACCCTCATACAATGCACGAATCGCTCCCAGCAAGTTTCCATTCACGCCGTACTCCTTGAGTACATCCCACAAAGTATCTCGAAGAACGCTATCATACGCCTTTTTTAGATCAAGAAAGCCACAGAACACCTTCTTGTTCTTGTCAAGTGACTTCTCAACAATCGTACGAAGAGCAAACAATTGATCGACACATCCCCTCTCAGGCAAAAAGCCACCCTGAACGTCACTAATTTTTGAAATTGTTAAGGTTCGCACCTTATGAATTAAAACCTTACCAAAAAGTTTCCCGACTACACTCAACAAACTTATCGCGCGAAAATTCGTACATTCACTCGAACTGCCTTTGCCTTTGAATAATGGACAAATAACAGCTTTTTTCCAATCATCAGGAACCACGCTACGTTTCAAACAAAATCTAAATAAATAAATTAACCATTCAAATACTTTCTCTCCTCCATATTTCAACATCTCATTTGTAATCCCATCCAAACCCGCAGCCTTACCATTCCTTACACGCGCCAATGCATCACATACATCACTTTCATCTATATCATAATCATCTTCATTATCATTTTCACTATCATTTTCACTACAATCGTCCCTCTCAATCTCACCTCCATACAAACCTTTAAAATACTCGCACCACCTATTCCTCACATCTGATTCATCCCACAATAACTCACCACTCGCACTTCTCACAGCTTTCACAACTCGACCACTTCCACTCCGCAGTCTCTTCACACTCAACCAAAACAGTCGTTTATTCGTACTAAAATCATTTGTCAATCTTTCACTCAATAAGTCATCAAATCGCTTTTTACTTTCTCTCACCACTTGCTTCACCCATTTATTCTTCCTTCTATACTCTAACAAACATTCTTCTCGCAAGCGCCCAGGCGAATCCTTAACATTTAAGAACTTCAAATATGCTCTCTTTTTCTCAGCAATCGCTTCTTTCACCTGATCATTCCACCATGCATTTTTCGGACAAGAGCCTAATCTGCTTTCTCCACAAACTTCTTTTGCACATTTGAGGAGTGAATCCTTAAATTTCATCCAAACTTCATTTATATTACAATCAAATTTAGACTCACATTCGGGCAAGGATTCATTCAATCTTTCAACATACTGCATTCTAACATCTTCATTCAAAAGAGCAAAGGATTTTACGCGAAACATTTTCCCAGAACATTTCACCTTCTTTCGCCAAAATTTATTCAACCGCATTCGCGATACAACCAAATAATGATCATTCGTACCCAGTTCAGCGCCTCGTTTCACACGCGTATCTACTACCATACTCCTCAATCGTTCATCATAGACAACGAAGTCAAGCACACTACGTTTATTCTGAACCACATTCTCGTAGGTGTATATGTGAGCTAGCTTATGTTTAAAAGTGGAATTCGAAATGAAGAGATTTCTCTCCAAACAAAATGAAACAATTCTCTCACCATTGTCATTCACTCGACAATCACCAAAACGTCCCAATACATTCTCAGATTCACTTCGTTTAACACCCACCCACCCATTCAGATCACCACACACTATCAATCTCTCACCCGGATCACACAAATCAATTACTCTATTTACCGAATTCCAAAACTGATCTTTTTCAAGGTCATTTTCGGAGTCTGTTGGACCGTAAACGGACACAACGAAGATTCGTATATAGCCTACCTTGAATCTCATCCAAGAAACTCGCGAAGAAGTACAGCCATAACTTCGTACAAACGGCTTCATTCTTTCACTTACAAGTATACCTACACCATGCTTTGCACGCTCATTCTCACGAACGCCCGACCACAAACAAAATATGCCTTCTACTTCTTCCTCATAACATCCTTTCCTCATTGTCTCACTTACACACAAAACATCTACACTGTACATTCGCATTGCATTCATCAACTCATTCTCTTTCCCATTCACACTTCTGACATTCCACGTCCCCAACTTACACTCATCATACATTCTCCATTTGCTCTTCATTTTTATTTAAATAGATAGTATAGAAAAGAAAAGTAAAATCGGGTTTTTTCGGTAAAGGAAGAAGTCAAAGCAGCTTACCAGGCTCGTCCTTGACTAAAGAAAAATAGATTAGTATAGAAAGCCTTAAAGTAACCTTACATGCCCATTCGTTGTAGCGTAAATAACTACTAAAAACTGTAGACAGTATGAAATAAGTAATATAATAATAAATCTTTATTTATCTGAAACAAAGAATTTCTAACATTTTGCAATTTTTGTACTAACATTTTGCAAATTTTGTACAATTGTACGAACTGTAAACAAAATTTACTAGCCAAAGTCAAAACATCACAGTCAGAGCAACATTTACTGGAAATATTTTGAAAATACTAAACACTAAACGATATAGACAAAAATGACAAGTATTTATGAGTTCTGTAACTTTTAATTGAATATTTTTTTCTAAATACATTTTTTACTTGTTTACTTAAACAGTGTCATAATAAAAATTAGTATAATATTGCATTTATACAACAAAAAATTCAGTTGAAAAAATGTTTAGTTTTTATTATATCTTAACAAGGTTCATGAATTGTGAATAGTCAAAATAAACTTTACTTACATTTAGGCAGTAGAATAAATTTTATTACTTCGGGTTCATCTGAATGAGTATTTTCTAAATGTCGAGGTATGTTAACGACTAATTTTTTGCAATAAAAGCAAAAATGTTTCTTTCTTCCCTCTGACGAAGTATGTACCGTAATTATTTCGTTAGTATTTTCTTGGCGGTTATGTGAAGTATGTTCAACTGATACTACATTTGAGATTTCTTGTAGGTTACATGAAATATCGGAGTCTGTGCATGATGAACTTACTTCGCTTGGACAAAAATCAGAATCCTCAAGTTCAGTAGGACTATCAGATTGAATGTAATCTAAAACAAGTGTAACAATTACTAATAAGTAAAATTCCATAGTTCTAAAAAAGGAATTGTCAATAAGTAGTGCTGTCAAGAACCGGGTAGTGGAACCGACCTTCGGTTCCGGAAACCAAATTCACAAAAATTAAATAAACATCACCTGTCAGTTGGCAGTAATAAAATAAAATCTTCAGAATTAAGTGATGTTTAACCATGTTTTGTTGTAATTGTTAATATTCAGGTCTTCTACATTTTTACAGATAAAAATATTTATTATTGACAATGTTAGATTTTACGAATTTAAATTATTAGTATAATTAACTTGATAATTAATGTACAAACGGTTGGCTCCAAAGCGCCATCTACTATTTTCACACGTGAAATTAATAATAATGCTCTTAACCTACTTGTAGCGTAAATAACTACTAAAAACTGTAGACAGTATGAAATAAGTAATTATAATAATAATAGTAATAATATTTATCTCATATTTAAATACCTGTGGAATCATATCTTGGAGCACCTGGTTTGCATATTATAAGTATAACCAGAAAAAATATCTCTTATTTACCTGAATATGACATACAAGACGGACCTTCTCCGAAATCGCTGAATAAATTTCTCTTAACATTCATATCGAAAACTGGAGCTGCAAATCAGAGAAAACACTGAAAATTATTAAGTCCAATTTTTCAATATCTATCAAATTAGCTTGGTGTGAGTTTGCATTTCACCATATTTTACAAGCATAAGGACACAAGCTCATATTATTTTAAGCGTAACTCAAACTGGAGCGACTGCGGTGGCGGTCACGGCCGCGGCCGAAGTGGCGTTCAGTTTCAACCTATGTAAACCAGTCTATGCATTCATATCAAAGCGACCAGGTTGTTCAATTTGGCCACCGCGGCCGTGGCCGTCACCGCAGCCGCTTCGGCCTGTGTTAACGCTTTATATTAAGATGGGCCCAGACCAAACCGAACTGAACCGCGCAATACGTTCGCGAACGTGACAAATCTCTCCAATGTGTACGGCATCGGCATACCGTGCATTATTGCGCACAAGCTCACAGGAGTGAACGTATTCCGCAGTCTGTCGGTACTTCAAAGAGATGCGCATGTTCGCTCTTGCGCTGTTTGGGCAGCATATAAGTTTCACGTTCACTCATAATTAACGAATTATGAATTAATGTAACTATGTAACAACCGGAACCTCGTAGAACACTAACGAGCAAAGTGTATTGCGTGCTTCAGTTCGGTACGGCGCCCACCTTTATATAAATCATTTTAAAAATGATATTTTATTTAAATTTTATATGTAGATAGATTCAAATGTAAACTATTTACTTTTTTTGCTAAAAGAAAATCATGTATGTTATAAATGACGATTAAATGTTAGTGCTGAAAATTAGAATATTAAAACACATTTATCACCCAAACCGATATATACAGTATTAATACAAAAATAATAACAAATCTAGATGACCGTCGCCTGGCCGAACCCGGTCACGCGGAATCCTCCTCCACGCCGTGATTATTTCTGTAAAAGAATTAACACATGAGAAATACTCAGTGAGGAGGCAATCATTTACAAAAGGTTCAGGCATTCACACACCGTACACACATGTTGGCAACTACGGGCAATACCGCCAGTTACTACGGAACCTCTGCCGCTTCGGTGGTGATCCGGGAACACATCCACAGAGATCACTACAGCCCAAACTGCTGCTAACGTTGGCGACCCAGAAGCGGGTCACTACAGCCTTTCCCTGCTGCTGCCGCTGGCGACCCCCGGGTCCATACGGGCGGCCACTACGGAACCTCTGCCGCTTCGGTGGTGATCCGGGAACACATCCACAGGGATCACTACAGCCCTAACTGCTGCTACCGTTGGCGACCCAGATGTGGGTCACTACAGCCTTCCCTGCTGCTACGCTGGCGACCCTCGGGTTCACACGAGCGGCCACTACGGAACCACTGCCGCTTCGGTGGTGATCCGGGAACACATCCACAGGGATCACTACAGCCCTAACTGCTGCTACCGTTGGCGACCCAGAAGCGGGTCACTACAGCCTTTCCCTGCTGCTGCCGCTGGCGACCCCCGGGTCCACACGGGCGGCCACTACGGAACCTCTGCCGCTTCGGTGGTGATCCGGGAACACATCCACAGGGATCACTACAGCCCTAACTGCTGCTACCGTTGGCGACCCAGAAGCGGGTCACTACAGCCTTTCCCTGCTGCTGCCGCTGGCGACCCCCGGGTCCACACGGGCGGCCACTACGGAACCTCTGCCGCTTCGGTGGTGATCCGGGAACACATCCACAGGGATCACTACAGCCCTAACTGCTGCTACCGTTGGCGACCCAGAAGCGGGTCACTACAGGTCTCCCTTCTGCTACCGTTGGCGACCCTCGGGTTCACACGATGCGGCCACTACAGTACCCAGTACTGCTCACACGCACACTCACAATCATACACATGCTAGATTAACTCT
Source organism: Harpalus rubripes (assembly GCA_963082715.1). Classification (NCBI taxonomy): domain Eukaryota; kingdom Metazoa; phylum Arthropoda; class Insecta; order Coleoptera; family Carabidae; genus Harpalus; species Harpalus rubripes. Next base: position 40,704,550 of record OY720453.1, read on the forward strand.
CTCACCTGAATCACTATAATATCGATGTTCTCACACTGAAATCTAGAAATAAACTGAAATAAAATACGTGAATACCAGTATCATTAAATGTAGCTCTTATCCAACAGCATCGGTTACGTACCTAAATAGCTAATTAGAGACAAAACATAATAAATTTAATAAAAATAATCTTACGCAAAATAATATCTGTGACAGTTCGGCCATCCTGAAAAGTTCCTCGTCCTCGAGGAATCAATCCCAAATTCCTGCAGCATCCGAAGCGCTGTTGTCTTCCGACAGTTCACATGTACTTAAATATGGTTTCATCCTGTTAATCGCCAATACGTTACTATATTCTCCTCTTCTACTGCGATTTGTACCAGGCAAATCTTCTACTGAAAATCTATCGTTCGGTAGAACTTTCTTTATTTGGAATGGTCCTTCATATGGATGGTGTGAAATGGAATGGGTAGTTTCTCAATTGGATTCAATAGGTCTTGCTGCTTTCTTCTCTGTTGTTTATGGTAAAAACATCTGATACACAAGTCAGTGTACTTCGCGAATTTTCTCATTCCAGAAAAACAGTAAATTCCGAAATGTCCAAACTCATCAAGACAGGAACGTACTATCTGCAGCCGCTGTCCTCTAGGTACAACTCACTAGATTCCGGACGCGGTAATTCTGTAAACCCGTTCGTCTCGTAAACAGTAATTTTTATAAATATTCCTTTCGTAGTTAGTTTCCGGTGGTTTACTTAAAATGATCTTGATAATTTTCAACTTGTCATTTGTCCGGCGAGTATCCAGTCAGCTTGTTATAATTTTAACCTTCTGAATTGTTAATTCCGCATGTGATCAGTTCAAGACTGGTAGAACACATTTCATATCTTTGTCTGCTACTACATTGTTCGCGGGGATATGTGCTCGTTTCCTTCATAGTTATGCAAGTGGACCCCATATCGATGTATGCTTACATAATTACCGCTTACCTCTGCAGAAGTTGTTAAGATGTTCCTTTCTGGCAGTTGTGGTTGTGGCTCTTGTTGACGTTGAACATGCTGATGTTGACGTTGTTGTGGACGCTGGTCCCTACTTGCACTGAATCCGCCTCCAGTTCGTTCTGCACACTCAATACTCATTGCCGTTTTTTATCATAATGTGAGCGTGTATGTCCCAATTTTCCACAAATAAAACAACAAATGTTCTCCATTCCATCGTCGTGCTGCTGCGTCGTATAGTAAGGCCACTTGTTCTTCTGAAAAGTACGATGTAAATCGCGTTTAACGGGAGTAGAAAGGTTTCGTGTCACTAATTTATCTTCGATCGTCTTCAAAAATAATAAAAGAGACTGCGGCTTCTTGCATTCTCTGATAAGGGCAAGTGTTGAGTAGTGCCAGCTTCTCATAATAGTATTGCAACATAAGTTCATCCGGTTTCTTGTTGCGAGAAATCATTTCTTGAAGCAACCTCTCCAGCGAGATCTCACATACATGATGGTAGTTATTTCGTCCCATTTATGCATAGCGCGTAAAGTGAACGTACATACTGAAATTGAGGACTGTTGTTAAGTAAAGTCATGTTGTAATGTTGTTCCAGGTTCGTAATCCAGCTAAACATAAACGTAATCAATATCCGCACTGTTCCAAAAGCTGTGCTGGTGAGATCCGAAAAGCTGAAAGTTAAAAACGTTCTGATCCCACTTCTGAAATGTTATAAATGACGATTAAATGTTAGTGCTGAAAATTAGAATATTAAAACACATTTATCACCCAAACCGATATATACAGTATTAATACAAAAATAATAACAAATCTAGATGACCGTCGCCTGGCCGAACCCGGTCACGCGGAATCCTCCTCCACGCCGTGATTATTTCTGTAAAAGAATTAACACATGAGAAATACTCAGTGAGGAGGCAATCATTTACAAAAGGTTCAGGCATTCACACACCGTACACACATGTTGGCAACTACGGGCAATACCGCCAGTTACTACGGAACCTCTGCCGCTTCGGTGGTGATCCGGGAACACATCCACAGAGATCACTACAGCCCAAACTGCTGCTAACGTTGGCGACCCAGAAGCGGGTCACTACAGCCTTTCCCTGCTGCTGCCGCTGGCGACCCCCGGGTCCACACGGGCGGCCACTACGGAACCTCTGCCGCTTCGGTGGTGATCCGGGAACACATCCACAGGGATCACTACAGCCCTAACTGCTGCTACCGTTGGCGACCCAGATGTGGGTCACTACAGCCTTCCCTGCTGCTACGCTGGCGACCCTCGGGTTCACACGAGCGGCCACTACGGAACCACTGCCGCTTCGGTGGTGATCCGGGAACACATCCACAGGGATCACTACAGCCCTAACTGCTGCTACCGTTGGCGACCCAGAAGCGGGTCACTACAGCCTTTCCCTGCTGCTGCCGCTGGCGACCCCCGGGTCCACACGGGCGGCCACTACGGAACCTCTGCCGCTTCGGTGGTGATCCGGGAACACATCCACAGGGATCACTACAGCCCTAACTGCTGCTACCGTTGGCGACCCAGAAGCGGGTCACTACAGCCTTTCCCTGCTGCTGCCGCTGGCGACCCCCGGGTCCACACGGGCGGCCACTACGGAACCTCTGCCGCTTCGGTGGTGATCCGGGAACACATCCACAGGGATCACTACAGCCCTAACTGCTGCTACCGTTGGCGACCCAGAAGCGGGTCACTACAGGTCTCCCTTCTGCTACCGTTGGCGACCCTCGGGTTCACACGATGCGGCCACTACAGTACCCAGTACTGCTCACACGCACACTCACAATCATACACATGCTAGATTAACTCTCTCACCTGAATCACTATATTATCGATGTTCTCACACTGAAATCTAGAAATAAACTGAAATAAAATACGTGAATACCAGTATCATTAAATGTAGCTCTTATCCAACAGCATCGGTTACGTACCTAAATAGCTAATTAGAGACAAAACATAATAAATTTAATAAAAATAATCTTACGCAAAATAATATCTGTGACATGTACAAACACTTACCTACAACTTGCAACATACAAACTTCCACAAGGCATGCACTACACACTGCACTGAATTTTTATCGCAGCTTCAGCATAAAGTTACGTTACCCTCTCACTGCGACAACACAAAGAGTGGGGATAAGCATCATGTGACCCAGCGTTGCCAGTCTACACATAATTATAGGATTTTAACATAATTTTTGGTCAATTCCGATAGAAATTGTATGTTTTTTATTTCCTTCTTTTTACACATATTTTTGTTTCTTTTCTGTGGTTCGTTTTATCTTCAAGTTTACTGTATGCTCTCCATCCACCGCTAGATCTACTCATAGCTCCATATTTCATAAAACCACTTACCAAATTTATCTTAATTACGAATATTTTCTATACTAAATGATAAATATTTAAAATACTTACTTAAGAAATAGAGAACTGTGCACAGTACGTAAAACTAAACAAATTTTAAAAGTAGAACATTATACATTTGAGAAAATATATAATTATGAATTAGGTGTTTTTCTAAATGCTTTTTGGCAACAATAATTTTCAAAATCCCATTTTAGTCGCGCATAAAATATTATATGTTTACCTCGGCTTATATGCTAATATGTACACATGCATTAATAAATTAACTGCTCTAAAATCTTCATGTACAATTGAGCTAAATAAAAAAAATAGTTTGGTATTTCTAATTGCCTTTCGGCAATACTATTTTTTAAAAATTCCATATATTCGCCCCTAAAATATTATACGCTTATCTAGTCAAATATATAAATTTAGAGTAGGGTTAATAATAAATATCAACTTTAAAATACCCATATACATATTAGAACTTAATATATACTCATCGCCGGATTGTAATAGGAGACTTCGACAGTGACGTCACAATTGGCGCCACTGTAATAAATTATTGAACTATACAGACAAAGAAACCATATGATTCAAATTGTAAACACGGTATTTGTGTTAATTTTTTAAACCCGGTATTTGTACGTGGTGCTAAATTCACAAATGAGAATATTGAAGATCATTCGATGATATAACTGAGAAAATGGCTTGAGAGCAGAGGGTTAAAGAAATCTTCGAAAAAAGTGATCTTGTATCAAGATTAGCGTGTCTTGCGAATGAACAAAATAAATACTTAGCTATTATTATAACAAATATTTATTTTTTATTTAGAATTGCAGATAGAAAAACTATATTGAATTCTGAATAAACATGTTAAAATTCGTATTGAATATTAATATTAAGCTTCTTCTTATTATAATTTTCATGAAAAATTAAATTTAATGCATATATAGCGGAAATGCACGCTAACAGTTGCTTCTCATATATTTTCTCTACTTTATGGACATGTAACAAATAATTTGTTTAACAAATATCTATTTACCTAGAATAAACATGCTAAAATCCGTATTGAATATTAATATTAAGCTTCTGATTATAATTTTCATGAAAAATTTAATTTATTTTACATATAGCGGAAATGCACGCAAACAGTTGCTTCTCCTATATTTTCAATATTTAATGTACATGTAAAAAATAATTTGTTTAACAAATATCTAATTACCTAGAATAAACATGCTAAAATCCATATTGAATATTAATATTAAGCTTCTTATTATAATTTCCATGAAAAAATTATTTTATTGCATATGTAACCGAAATGCACGCAAACAGATGCTTCTCGTATATTTTTACTATTTTATAAACATGTACCAAATAATTTATTTAATCTAATTTACATATAGCGGAAATGCACGCAAACAGTTGCTTCTCCTATATTTTCAATATTTTATGGACATGTAACAAATAATTTGTTTAACAAATATCTAATTACCTAAAATAAGCATGGTAGAATCCATATTGAATATAAATTTTAAGCTTCTTATTATAATTTTCATGCAAAATTTAATTTATTGCACATATAGCGGATATGCACGCAAACAGTTGCTTTTCGTATATTTTCCCTATTTTATGGACACGTAACAAATAATTTGTATAGCAAATATCTATTTTCCTAGAATAAACGTGCTAAAATCCGCATTGAATATTATTATTAAGCTTCTTATTATAATTTTCATGAAAAATTTATTTCATAGCATATGTAGCCGACATGCACAGAAACAGTTGTTTCTCGTATATTTTCACTATTTTATGGACAAGTAACAAATAATTTGTTTAACAAATATCTAATTACCTAAAATAAACATGCTAAAATCCATATTGATTATTAATATTAAGTTTCTTGTTATAATTTCCATGAAAATTTTAATTTATTGCATATATAGCCGAAATGCACGCAAACAGTTGCTTCTCGTATATTTTCAATATTTTACGGACATGTGACAAATACTTTGTTTAACAAATATCTAATTACCTAGAATAAACATGCTAAAATCCATATTGAATATTAATATTAAGTATCTTATTATAATTTCCATGAAAAATTGAATTTATTGCACATATAGCGGAAATGCACGCAAACAGTTGCTTCTCGTATATTTTCAATATTTTACGGACATGTAACAAATACTTTGTTTAACAAATATCTAATTACCTAGAATAAACATGCTAAAATCCATATTGAATATTAATATTAAGCTTCTTAATATAATTTCCATGAAAAATTTAATTTATTGCACACATAGCCGAAATGCACGCAAACAGTTGCTTCTCGTATATTTTCAATATTTTACGGACATGTAACAAACACTTTGTTTAACAAATATCTAATTACCTAGAATAAACATGCTAAAATCCATATTGAATATTAATATTAAGTTTCTTATTATAATTTCCATGATAAATTAAATTTATTGCACATATAGCGGAAATGCACGCAAACAGTTGCTTCTCGTATATTTTCAATATTTTATGGACATGTAACAAATACTTTGTTTAACAAATATCTAATTACCTAGAATAAACATGCTAAAATCCATATTGAATATTAATATTAAGCTTCTTAATATAATTTCCATGAAAAATTTAATTTATTGCTTATATAGCCGAAATGCACGCAAACAGTTGCTTCTCGTATATTTTCAATATTTTACGGACATGTAACAAACACTTTGTTTAACAAATATCTAATTACCTAGAATAAATATGCTAAAATCCATATTGAATATTAATATTAAGTTTCTTATTATAATTTCCATGATAAATTAAATTTATTGCACATATAGCGGAAATGCACGCAAACAGTTGCTTCTCGTATATTTTCAATATTTTATGGACATGTAACAAATACTTTGTTTAACAAATATCTAATTACCTAGAATAAACATGCTAAAATCCATATGGAATATTAATATTAAGCTTCTTAATATAATTTCCATGAAAAATTAAATTTATTGCACATATAGCCGAAATGCACGCAAACAGTTGCTTCTCGTATATTTTCAATATTTTACGGACATGTAACAAACACTTTGTTTAACAAATATCTAATTACCTAGAATAAACATGCTAAAATCCATATTGAATATTAATATTAAGTTTCTTATTATAATTTCCATGATAAATTAAATTTATTGCACATATAGCGGAAATGCACGCAAACAGTTGCTTCTCGTATATTTTCAATATTTTATGGACATGTAACAAATACTTTGTTTAACAAATATCTAATTACCTAGAATAAACATGCTAAAATCCATATTGAATATTAATATTAAGCTTCTTAATATAATTTCCATGAAAAATTTAATTTATTGCTTATATAGCCGAAATGCACGCAAACAGTTGCTTCTCGTATATTTTCAATATTTTACGGACATGTAACAAATACTTTGATTAACAAATATCTAATTACCTAGAATAAACATGCTAAAATCCATATTGAATATTAATATTAAGTTTCTTATTATAATTTCCATGAAAATTTAAATTTATTGCATATATAGCCGAAATGCATGCAAACAGTTGCTTCTCGTATATTTTCAATATTTTACGGACATGTAACAAATACTTTGATTAACAAATATCTAATTACCTAGAATAAACATGCTAAAATCCATATTGAATATTAATATTAAGCTTCTTAATATAATTTCCATGCAAAATTGAATTTATTGAATATATAGCCGAAATGCACGTAAACAGTTGCTTCTCGTATATTTTCAATATTTTATGGACATGTAACAAATACTTTGATTAACAAATATCTAATTACCTAGAATAAATCTGCTAAAATCCATATTGAATATTAATATTAAGTTTCTTATTATAATTTCCATGATAAATTAAATTTATTGCACATATAGCGGAAATGCACGCAAACAGTTGCTTCTTGTATATTTTCAATATTTTACGGACATGTAACAAATACTTTGTTTAACAAATATCTAATTACCTAGAATAAACATGCTAAAATCCATATTGAATATTAATATTAAGCTTCTTAATATAATTTCCATGAAAAATTTAATTTATTGCTTATATAGCCGAAATGCACGCAAACAGTTATGCTTCTCGAATATATTCAATATTTAACGGACATGTGACAAATCCTTTGTTTAACAAATATCTAATTACCTAGAATAAACATGATAAAATCCTTATTGAATATTAATATTAAGCTTCTTATTATAATTTTGCATGAAAATTTTAATTTATTGCATATATAGCCGAAATGAACGCAAACAGTTGCTTCTCGTATATTTCCAATATTTAACGGGCATGTGACAAATACTTTGTTTAACAAATATCTAATAACCTAGAATAAACATGCTAAAATCCATATTGAATATTAAGCTTCTTATTATAATTTCCATGAAAATTTTAATTTATTGCATATATAGCCGAAATGCACGCAAACAGTTGCTTCTCGAATATATTCAATATTTAACGGACATGTGACAAATCCTTTGTTTAACAAATATCTAATTACCTAGAATAAACATGATAAAATCCTTATTGAATATTAATATTAAGCTTCTTATTATAATTTCCATGAAAATTTTAATTTATTGCATATATAGCCGAAATGCACGCAAACAGTTGCTTCTCGTATATTTTCAATATTTTACGGACATGTGACAAATACTTTGATTAACAAATATCTAATTACCTAGAATAAACATGCTAAAATCCATATTGAATATTAATATTAAGCTTCTTAATATAATTTCCATGAAAAATTTAATTTATTGCACATATAGCCGAAATGCACGCAAACAGTTGCTTCTCGTATATTTTCAATATTTTACGGACATGTAACAAATACTTTGATTAACAAATATCTAATTACCTAGAATAAACATGCTAAAATCCATATTTAATATTAATATTAAGTTTCTTATTATAATTTTTATGAAAATTTATTTTATTGCATATATAGCCGAAATGCACGCAAACAGTTGCTTCTCGTATATTTTCAATATTTTACGGACATGTGACAAATACTTTGTTTAACAAATATCTAATTACCTAGAATAAACATGCTAAAATCCATATTGAATATTAATATTAAGCTTCTTAATATAATTTCCATGCAAAATTGAATTTATTGAATATATAGCCGAAATGCACGTAAACAGTTGCTTCTCGTATATTTTCAATATTTTATGGACATGTAACAAATACTTTGAGTAACAAATATCTAATTACCTAGAATAAATCTGCTAAAATCCATATTGAATATTAATATTAAGTTTCTTATTATAATTTCCATGATAAATTAAATTTATTGCACATATAGCGGAAATGCACGCAAACAGTTGCTTCTTGTATATTTTCAATATTTTACGGACATGTAACAAATACTTTGTTTAACAAATATCTAATTACCTAGAATAAACATGCTAAAATCCATATTGAATATTAATATTAAGCTTCTTAATATAATTTCCATGAAAAATTTAATTTATTGCTTATATAGCCGAAATGCACGCAAACAGTTATGCTTCTCGAATATATTCAATATTTAACGGACATGTGACAAATCCTTTGTTTAACAAATATCTAATTACCTAGAATAAACATGATAAAATCCTTATTGAATATTAATATTAAGCTTCTTATTATAATTTTGCATGAAAATTTTAATTTATTGCATATATAGCCGAAATGAACGCAAACAGTTGCTTCTCGTATATTTCCAATATTTAACGGGCATGTGACAAATACTTTGTTTAACAAATATCTAATAACCTAGAATAAACATGCTAAAATCCATATTGAATATTAAGCTTCTTATTATAATTTCCATGAAAATTTTAATTTATTGCATATATAGCCGAAATGCACGCAAACAGTTGCTTCTCGTATATTTTCAATATTTTACGGACATGTGACAAATACTTTGATTAACAAATATCTAATTACCTAGAATAAACATGCTAAAATCCATATTGAATATTAATATTAAGCTTCTTAATATGATTTCCATGCAAAATTGAATTTATTGAATATATAGCCGAAATGCACGCAAACAGTTGCTTCTCGTATATTTTCAATATTTTATGGACATGTAACAAATACTTTGATTAACAAATATCTAATTACCTAGAATAAACATGATAAAATCCTTATTGAATATTAATATTAAGCTTCTTATTATAATTTCCATGAAAATTTTAATTTATTGCATATATAGCCGAAATGCACGCAAACAGTTGCTTCTCGTATATTTTCAATATTTTACGGGCATGTAACAAATACTTTGTTTAACAAATATCTAATTACCTAGAATAAACATGCTAAAATCCATATTGAATATTAATATTAAGCTTCTTATTATAATTTCCATGATAAATTAAATTTATTGCACATATAGCGGAAATGCACGCAAACAGTTGCTTCTCGTATATTTTCAATATTTTATGGACATGTAACAAATACTTTGTTTAACAAATATCTAATTACGTAGAATAAACATGCTAAAATCCATATTGAATATTAATATTAAGCTTCTTAATATAATTTGCATGAAATATTTAATTTATTGCTTATATAGCCGAAATGCACGCAAACAGTTGCTTCTCGTATATTTTCAATATTTTACGGACATGTAACAAATACTTTGTTTAACAAATATCTAATTACCTAGAATAAACATGCTAAAATCCATATTGAATATTAATATTAAGTTTCTTATTATAATTTCCATGATAAATTAAATTTATTGCACATATAGCGGAAATGCACGCAAACAGTTGCTTCTCGTATATTTTCAATATTTTATGGACATGTAACAAATACTTTGTTTAACAAATATCTAATTACCTAGAATAAACATGCTAAAATCCATGTTGAATATTAATATTAAGCTTCTTAATATAATTTCCATGAAAAATTTAATTTATTGCTTATATAGCCGAAATGCACGCAAACAGTTGCTTCTCGTATATTTTCAATATTTTACGGACATGTAACAAATACTTTGATTAACAAATATCTAATTACCTAGAATAAACATGCTAAAATCCATATTGAATATTAATATTAAGTTTCTTATTATAATTTCCATGATAAATTAAATTTATTGCACATATAGCGGAAATGCACGCAAACAGTTGCTTCTCGTATATTTTCAATATTTTATGGACATGTAACAAATACTTTGTTTAACAAATATCTAATTACCTAGAATAAACATGCTAAAATCCATATTGAATATTAATATTAAGCTTCTTAATATAATTTCCATGATAAATTAAATATATTGCACATATAGCGGAAATGCACGCAAACAGTTGCTTCTCGTATATTTTAAATATTTTATGGACATGTAACAAATACTTTGTTTAACAAATATCTAATTACGTAGAATAAACATGCTAAAATCCATATTGAATATTAATATTAAGCTTCTTAATATAATTTGCATGAAATATTTAATTTATTGCTTATATAGCCGAAATGCACGCAAACAGTTGCTTCTCGTATATTTTCAATATTTTACGGACAAGTAACAAATACTTTGTTTAACAAATATCTAATTACCTAGAATAAACATGCTAAAATCCATATTGAATATTAATATTAAGCTTCTTAATATAATTTCCATGATAAATTAAATATATTGCACATATAGCGGAAATGCACGCAAACAGTTGCTTCTCGTATATTTTCAATATTTTATGGACATGTAACAAATACTTTGTTTAACAAATATCTAATTACCTAGAATAAACATGCTAAAATCCATGTTGAATATTAATATTAAGCTTCTTAATATAATTTCCATGAAAAATTTAATTTATTGCTTATATAGCCGAAATGCACGCAAACAGTTGCTTCTCGTATATTTTCAATATTTTACGGACATGTAACAAATACTTTGATTAACAAATATCTAATTACCTAGAATAAACATGCTAAAATCCATATTGAATATTAATATTAAGTTTCTTATTATAATTTCCATGAAAATTTAAATTTATTGCATATATAGCCGAAATGCACGCAAACAGTTGCATCTCGTATATTTTCAATATTTTACGGACATGTGACAAAGACTTTGTTTAACAAATATCTAATTACCTAGAATAAATATGCTAAAATCCATATTGAATATTAATATTAAGCTTCTTATTATAATTTCCATGAAAATTTTAATTTATTGCATATATAGCCGAAATGCACGCAAACAGTTGCTTCTCGAATATTTTCAATATTTAACGGACATGTGACAAATCCTTTGTTTAACAAATATCTAATTACCTAGAATAAACATGATAAAATCCATATTGAATATTAAGCTTCTTATTATAATTTCCATGAAAATTTTAATTTATTGCATATATAGCCGAAATGCACGCAAACAGTTGCTTCTCGTATATTTTCAATATTTTACGGACATGTGACAAATACTTTGTTTAACAAATATCTAATTACCTAGAATAAACATGATAAAATCCTTATTGAATATTAATATGAAGCTTCTTATTATAATTTCCATGAAAATTTTAATTTATTGCATATATAGCCGAAATGCACGCAAACAGTTGCTTCTCGTATATTTTCAATATTTTACGGGCATGTAACAAATACTTTGTTTAACAAATATCTAATTACCTAGAATAAACATGCTAAAATCCATATTGAATATTAATATTAAGCTTCTTATTATAATTTCCATGATAAATTAAATTTATTGCACATATAGCGGAAATGCACGCAAACAGTTGCTTCTCGTATATTTTCAATATTTTATGGACATGTAACAAATACTTTGTTTAACAAATATCTAATTACGTAGAATAAACATGCTAAAATCCATATTGAATATTAATATTAAGCTTCTTAATATAATTTGCATGAAATATTTAATTTATTGCTTATATAGCCGAAATGCACGCAAACAGTTGCTTCTCGTATATTTTCAATATTTTACGGACATGTAACAAATACTTTGTTTAACAAATATCTAATTACCTAGAATAAACATGCTAAAATCCATATTGAATATTAATATTAAGTTTCTTATTATAATTTCCATGATAAATTAAATTTATTGCACATATAGCGGAAATGCACGCAAACAGTTGCTTCTCGTATATTTTCAATATTTTATGGACATGTAACAAATACTTTGTTTAACAAATATCTAATTACCTAGAATAAACATGCTAAAATCCATGTTGAATATTAATATTAAGCTTCTTAATATAATTTCCATGAAAAATTTAATTTATTGCTTATATAGCCGAAATGCACGCAAACAGTTGCTTCTCGTATATTTTCAATATTTTACGGACATGTAACAAATACTTTGATTAACAAATATCTAATTACCTAGAATAAACATGCTAAAATCCATATTGAATATTAATATTAAGTTTCTTATTATAATTTCCATGATAAATTAAATTTATTGCACATATAGCGGAAATGCACGCAAACAGTTGCTTCTCGTATATTTTCAATATTTTATGGACATGTAACAAATACTTTGTTTAACAAATATCTAATTACCTAGAATAAACATGCTAAAATCCATATTGAATATTAATATTAAGCTTCTTAATATAATTTCCATGATAAATTAAATATATTGCACATATAGCGGAAATGCACGCAAACAGTTGCTTCTCGTATATTTTAAATATTTTATGGACATGTAACAAATACTTTGTTTAACAAATATCTAATTACGTAGAATAAACATGCTAAAATCCATATTGAATATTAATATTAAGCTTCTTAATATAATTTGCATGAAATATTTAATTTATTGCTTATATAGCCGAAATGCACGCAAACAGTTGCTTCTCGTATATTTTCAATATTTTACGGACAAGTAACAAATACTTTGTTTAACAAATATCTAATTACCTAGAATAAACATGCTAAAATCCATATTGAATATTAATATTAAGCTTCTTAATATAATTTCCATGATAAATTAAATATATTGCACATATAGCGGAAATGCACGCAAACAGTTGCTTCTCGTATATTTTCAATATTTTATGGACATGTAACAAATACTTTGTTTAACAAATATCTAATTACCTAGAATAAACATGCTAAAATCCATGTTGAATATTAATATTAAGCTTCTTAATATAATTTCCATGAAAAATTTAATTTATTGCTTATATAGCCGAAATGCACGCAAACAGTTGCTTCTCGTATATTTTCAATATTTTACGGACATGTAACAAATACTTTGATTAACAAATATCTAATTACCTAGAATAAACATGCTAAAATCCATATTGAATATTAATATTAAGTTTCTTATTATAATTTCCATGAAAATTTAAATTTATTGCATATATAGCCGAAATGCACGCAAACAGTTGCATCTCGTATATTTTCAATATTTTACGGACATGTGACAAAGACTTTGTTTAACAAATATCTAATTACCTAGAATAAATATGCTAAAATCCATATTGAATATTAATATTAAGCTTCTTATTATAATTTCCATGAAAATTTTAATTTATTGCATATATAGCCGAAATGCACGCAAACAGTTGCTTCTCGAATATTTTCAATATTTAACGGACATGTGACAAATCCTTTGTTTAACAAATATCTAATTACCTAGAATAAACATGATAAAATCCATATTGAATATTAAGCTTCTTATTATAATTTCCATGAAAATTTTAATTTATTGCATATATAGCCGAAATGCACGCAAACAGTTGCTTCTCGTATATTTTCAATATTTTACGGACATGTGACAAATACTTTGTTTAACAAATATCTAATTACCTAGAATAAACATGATAAAATCCTTATTGAATATTAATATGAAGCTTCTTATTATAATTTCCATGAAAATTTTAATTTATTGCATATATAGCCGAAATGCACGCAAACAGTTGCTTCTCGTATATTTTCAATTTTTTACGGGCATGTAACAAATACTTTGTTTAACAAATATCTAATTAGCTAGAATAAACATGCTAAAATCCATATTGAATATTAATATTAAGTTTCTTATTATAATTTCCATGATAAATTAAATTTATTGCACATATAGCGGAAATGCACGCAAACAATTGCTTCTCGTATATTTTCAATATTTTATGGACATGTAACAAATACTTTGTTTAACAAATATCTAATTACCTAGAATAAACATGCTAAAATCCATGTTGAATATTAATATTAAGCTTCTTAATATAATTTCCATGAAAAATTTAATTTATTGCTTATATAGCCGAAATGCACGCAAACAGTTGCTTCTCGTATATTTTCAATATTTTACGGACATGTAACAAATACTTTGATTAACAAATATCTAATTACCTAGAATAAACATGCTAAAATCCATATTGAATATTAATATTAAGTTTCTTATTATAATTTCCATGATAAATTAAATTTATTGCACATATAGCGGAAATGCACGCAAACAGTTGCTTCTCGTATATTTTCAATATTTTATGGACATGTAACAAATACTTTGTTTAACAAATATCTAATTACCTAGAATAAACATGCTAAAATCCATATTGAATATTAATATTAAGCTTCTTAATATAATTTCCATGATAAATTAAATATATTGCACATATAGCGGAAATGCACGCAAACAGTTGCTTCTCGTATATTTTCAATATTTTATGGACATGTAACAAATACTTTGTTTAACAAATGTCTAATTACCTAGAATAAACATGCTAAAATCCATGTTGAATATTAATATTAAGCTTCTTAATATAATTTCCATGAAAAATTTAATTTATTGCTTATATAGCCGAAATGCACGCAAACAGTTGCTTCTCGTATATTTTCAATATTTTACGGACATGTAACAAATACTTTGATTAACAAATATCTAATTACCTAGAATAAACATGCTAAAATCCATATTGAATATTAATATTAAGTTTCTTATTATAATTTCCATGATAAATTAAATTTATTGCACATATAGCGGAAATGCACGCAAACAGTTGCTTCTCGTATATTTTCAATATTTTATGGACATGTAACAAATACTTTGTTTAACAAATATCTAATTACCTAGAATAAACATGCTAAAATCCATATTGAATATTAATATTAAGCTTCTTAATATAATTTCCATGATAAATTAAATATATTGCACATATAGCGGAAATGCACGCAAACAGTTGCTTCTCGTATATTTTAAATATTTTATGGACATGTAACAAATACTTTGTTTAACAAATATCTAATTACGTAGAATAAACATGCTAAAATCCATATTGAATATTAATATTAAGCTTCTTAATATAATTTGCATGAAATATTTAATTTATTGCTTATATAGCCGAAATGCACGCAAACAGTTGCTTCTCGTATATTTTCAATATTTTACGGACATGTAACAAATACTTTGTTTAACAAATATCTAATTACCTAGAATAAACATGCTAAAATCCATATTGAATATTAATATTAAGCTTCTTAATATAATTTCCATGATAAATTAAATATATTGCACATATAGCGGAAATGCACGCAAACAGTTGCTTCTCGTATATTTTCAATATTTTATGGACATGTAACAAATACTTTGTTTAACAAATGTCTAATTACCTAGAATAAACATGCTAAAATCCATGTTGAATATTAATATTAAGCTTCTTAATATAATTTCCATGAAAAATTTAATTTATTGCTTATATAGCCGAAATGCACGCAAACAGTTGCATCTCGTATATTTTAAATATTTTACGGACATGTGACAAAGACTTTGTTTAACAAATATCTAATTACCTAGAATAAATATGCTAAAATCCATATTGAATATTAATATTAAGCTTCTTATTATAATTTCCATGAAAATTTTAATTTATTGCATATATAGCCGAAATGCACGCAAACAGTTGCTTCTCGAATATTTTCAATATTTAACGGACATGTGACAAATCCTTTGTTTAACAAATATCTAATTACCTAGAATAAACATGATAAAATCCATATTGAATATTAAGCTTCTTATTATAATTTCCATGAAAATTTTAATTTATTGCATATATAGCCGAAATGCACGCAAACAGTTGCTTCTCGTATATTTTCAATTTTTTACGGGCATGTAACAAATACTTTGTTTAACAAATATCTAATTAGCTAGAATAAACATGCTAAAATCCATATTGAATATTAATATTAAGTTTCTTATTATAATTTCCATGAAAATTTAAATTTAATGCATATATAGCTGAAATGCATGCAAACAGTTGCTTCTCGTATATTTTCAATATTTTACGGACATGTGACAAATACTTTGTTTAACAAATATCTAATTACCTAGAATAAACATGTTAAAATCCTTATTGAATATTAATATTAAGCTTCTTATTATAATACCCATGAAAATTTTAATTTACTGCATATATAGCCGAAATGCACGCAAACAGTTGCTTCTCGTATATTTTCAATATTTAACGGGCATGTGACAAATACTTTGTTTAACAAATATCTAATTACCTAGAATAAACATGATAAAATCCTTATTGAATATTAATATTAAGCTTCTTATTATAATTTCCATGAAAATTTTAATTTATTTCATATATAGCCGAAATGCACGCAAACAGTTGCTTCTCGTATATTTTCAATATTTTACGGACATGTGACAAATACTTTGATTAACAAATATCTAATTACCTAGAATAAACATGATAAAATCCTTATTGAATATTAATATTAAGCTTCTTGTTATAATTTCCATGAAAATTTTAATTTATTGCATATATAGCCGAAATGCACGCAAACAGTTGCTTCTCGTATATTTTCAATATTTTACGGGCATGTAACAAATACTTTGTTTAACAAATATCTAATTACCTAGAATAAACTTGCTAAAATCCATATTGAATATTAATATTATGCTTTTTATCATAATTTCCATGAAAAATTTATTTTATTGCATATGTAGCCGAAATGCACGCAAACAGTTGCTTCTCGTATATTTTCACTATTTTATGGACATGTAACAAATAATTTGTTTAACAAATATCTATTTACGTAAAATAAACATGGTAAAATCCTCATTGAATATTAATATTAAGCTTTGTTCAATCTTCGACGCTCAGTTGTGTGTTGAATATTACGTTTATTAAATATAAATACAATTATACATATATAATGACAATGGTTAACAATAGATAGGTACACTTAAAGTTTATTGTACAGGGTGTAAATCGAAAAGTGAAACATAGGAGTTTAACATGGGGAATCAATTTTTCTTTGCGCAAACGTGACCTAATTATTTTATCCAAAAATACTTCAAATAAAAGTTATAAAGATTTAAATGCAGCATCTAAATCATGTGAAACGATTATTTTATCTCATCATATAAACGTAAAAATGAATTACAAAGTTATAGTTTTTATGAGTTTTTTGCCAAGCAGCCATGGATTTATGACAAAAAACAACGTATTTGTTTTTTTTTTGTCATATATCCATGGCTGCTTAGACAAAATGCTCATAAAAACTGTAACTTTGTAATTGATTTTTACGTTTATATGAAGAGATAAAATAATCGTTTCACATGATTTAGATGCTGCATTTAAATCTCTATAACTTTTATTTGAAGTATTTTTGGATTAAATTATTAGGTAACGTTTGCGCAAACAAAAATTGATTTCCCATGTTAAACTCCTGTTTCACTTTTCGATTTACAGCCTGTACGTGCAACTCGCGTACACTCACACTCTTCTCATGTTCGACTAACTCATGTTACAGCTGCAGGCTTTTCTAGAATTTGTACTTTTATTTATAATTATACTTTATATTTTTTAATATAATATGATTATGTCGAAGATTTTGTACAAAGTAAATATATCATGTTTTTACTTCCTTGTACGAAAGGAAGTATTGTAATCGCGAAAAATTTCGGTTTTCAGATTTTAACGGAAATATCCATTTTGACCATCCCTGAATCCATTTTGACGAAATTCGTCGTGACGTCTGTACGTACGTATCTCGCATAACTCAAAAACTATAAGCCGTAGAAAGTTGAAATTTTGTATTTAGGACTGCTATAACATCTAGTTGTGCACCTCCCTTTTTGGTCATTACATAATTTCCAGAAATGATACTTTATTTGAAACCTATAATAGATTTTAATGAAAAACTATTATAGAATATCCAAAACTTTTAAAATTTGGTATATAGGACTTTTATGTCAATTGGAATAACATAGTAGATTTTGGTTAAAACAAGCTAACCGGAAGTGATATATTACCTGAAGTTGTTAACAGTTTATCTTGAATAAAATGGTTTTATTTTGATTTTAGAAATAAATGCTTCAAATAAGAGTTTTAGAGAATTAAATTCTGCGTCCAGCACATCAAGTATTATTAAATTAGCCTTTTGTATAAGCGAGATATGTAAATTTAAAACATATTTTTTGGTTTTTGTAATGAAGCTTGCTATGGATTAGGACAAAAAATAACAAAAAAATTAAAAAATAGATGTTAATGTCAAATTAAGTCAAATACGTGTAATTTTATAATTGGGTCTATACTTCATATTGGTCTTGCGTACAAGGAAGTCGTGTGGTGTCCACATCCGATTTTTTTAATATGTCATAATATATTTCTTATTTACATGTTATTGAATAATATAACTTTGATCCTTTTGTATCGATATTTACTAATATCGGTGTTTCAAACCGATATTTGAGTACTTATCAATACTTCTTTTCGATACTAAATATTAGTAAAAATATCGATACTATCTTTCGGTTGCGTATCCCTACTCTTGGCGCGAATGGTCGGTTCATGGTTCACTCCCTGGGACTAACCTCCCCTTCACCGCACAGCACCGCACACGACGACAACATTTCACGCTGCCTGGAATGCGCCGTTGCCGCTTCCCGCGTTGCCAGATAAGATTCGACAAGCTTCTTATTATAATTTCCATGAAAAATTGAATTTATTGCACATATAGCGGAAAAGCACGCAAACAGTTGTCTCGTATATTTTCAGTATTTTATGGACATGCAACAAATAATTTGCTTAACAAATATCTGTTTACCTAGAATAAACATGCTAAAATCCACATTGAATATTAATATTAAGCTTCTTGTTATAACTTCCATGAAAAATTAAATTTATTGCACATATAGCGGAAATTCACGCAAACTGTTGCTTCTCGCCTATTTTCACTATTTTATGGACATTTAACAAATAATTTCTTTTACAAATAACTAATTACCTAGAATAAACCTGCTAAAATCCATACTGAATATTAATATTAAGCTTCTTATTATAATTTCCATGAAATATTGAATTTATTGCGTATATAGCCGAAATGCACGCAAACAGTTGCTTCTCGTATATTTTCAATATTTTATACACATGGAACAAATAATTTGTTTAACAAATATCTGTTTACCTAGAAATAACAAGCTAAAATCCACATTGAATATTAATATTAAGCTTCTTGTTATAATTTCCATGAAAAATTAAATTTATTGCACATATAGCGGAAATGCACGCAAACTGTTGCTTCTCGCCTATTTTCAATATTTTATGGACAAGTAACAAATAATTTGTTTCGCAAATAACTAATTACTTAGAATAAACCTGCTAAAATCCATATTGAATATTAATATTAAACTTCTTATTATAATTTCCATGAAAAATTGAATTTATTGCACATGTAGCGGAAATGCACGCAAACAGTTGCTTCTTGTCTATTTTCAATATTTTACGGACATGTAACAAATACTTTGTTTAACAAATATCTAATTACCTAGAAGAAACATGCTAAAATCCATATTGAATATTAATATTAAACTTCTTATTATAATTTCCATGAAAAATTGAATTTATTGCACATATAGCGGAAATGCACGCAAACAGTTGCTTCTCGTCTATTTTCACTATTTTATGGACATGTAACAAATAATTTGTTTAACAAAAATTTAATTACCTAGAATAGACATGCTAAAATCCATATTGAATATTAATATTAAGCTTCTTATTATAAATTCTATGAAAAATAGAATTTATTGCACATATAGCGGAAATGCAAGCAAATAGTTGCTTCTGGTCTATATTCAAAATTTTATGGACAAGTAACAAATAATTTGTTTCACAAATAACTAATTACCTAGAATAAATCTGCTGAAAACCATATTGAATATTAATATTAAACTTCTTATTATAATTTCCATGAAATATTGAATTTATTGTGTATATATATTTTCACTATTTTATGGACATGTAACAAATAATTTGTTTTACAAATATCTAATTACCCAGAATAGACATGCTAAAATCCGTATTGGATATTAATATTAAGCTTCTTATTATAATTTTCATTAAAAATTGAATTTATTGCGTATATAGCCGAAATGCACATTAATAGTTGTTTCTCGTATATTTTCAATATTTTATATACATGGAACAACTAATTTGTTTAACAAATATCTAATTATGCTAAACCCATACTGTATATTAATATTAAGCTTATTATTATAATTTCCATGAAATATTGAATTTATTGCATATATAGCCCAAATGCACGCAAACATTTGCTTTTCATGTTTTCACTGTTTTATGGACATGTAACAAATAATTTGTTTAACAAATATCTATTTAGCTAGAATAAACATGCTAAAATCCGTATAGAATATTAATAATAATAAGCTTTGTTCAATCTTCGACGCTTAGTTTTGTATTGAACATTTCGTTTATTAAATATAAATACAATTATACATATATTATTACAACGGTTAACACTTAAACACTTACGCCGCTAGTATGAACAAGTGATAAATGGGGATTAGTGAGCATTTGACCAGCATTGTTTTAGCTCTGTCAATCGTTCACTTATTATTTTAGAGAATACTTCAAATAAAATATGCGTGCTATTAATGTTTCTGTAACTATCATTTGAAGTATTTTTCTCTAAAATAATCTATAAACGATTGACAGATATAAAACAATGATAGTCAAATGATCGATAATTACCCTTAATCACTGTTCATACTAGCGGTCTTAAAGTTTATTGTACGTGCGACTCCAGTGTACTCACACTCTGCTCATGTTCGAGTAACTCTTGTTACCGCTGTAGGTTTTTCTAGAATTTGTACTTTTATTTACAATTACACATTATATTTTTTAATATAATATGATTATTTCGAAAATTTTGTACAAAGTAAATATATCTTGTTTTTTTAATATGTCTTAATTTATTTGTTATTTACATGTTATTGATTAATATAACTTTGATCCTTTTGTATCGATATTTACTAATATCGATATTTGAGTACTTATCGATACTTCTTTCCAATACTAAATATTAGTAAAAATATCGATACTATCTTTCGGTTGCGTATCCCTACTCTTGGGCTCGACTGGTCTGATCACTCGCTGTCGCTGGGACTAACCCCCCCCCCTTAACCGCACAGCTCGCAACCCCATGTACCTTGTACCGCTGCCTGGAATGCGCCGTTGCCGCTCCCAGCGTTGCCTAATAAGTTTCGACAAGCTTCTTATTATAATTTTCATGAAAAATTGAATTTATTGCACATATAACGGAAATGCACGCAAATAGTTGCTTCTCGTATATTTTCACTATTTTATGGACATGTAACATATAATTTGTTTACCTAGAATTAACATGCTAAAATCCACATTGAATATTAATATTAAGCTTCGGTTGCTTCTCGTATATTTTCAATATTTTATCGACATGTAACAAATAGATTGTTTAACAAATATCTATTTACTTAGAATTAACATGCTAAAATCCACATTGAATATTAATATTAAGCTTCCTATTATAATTTCCGTGAAATATTGAATTTATTGTGTATAGTCGAAATGCACGCAAACGGTTGCTTCTCGTATATTTTCACTATTTTATGGACGTGTAACAAATAATTTGTTTAACAAATATCTAATTACCTATAAAATAAACATGCTAAAATTCATATTGAATAGTATTATTAAGCTTCTTATTATAATTTCCATAAAATATTGAATTTATTGCGTATATAGCCGAAATGCACGCAAACGGTTGCTTCTCGTATATTTTCAATATTTTATGGACATGTAACAAATAATTTGTTTAACAAATATCTAATAACCTAGAATAAACATGCTAAAATCCGTATTGGATATTAACATTAAGCTTCTTATTATAATTTCCATGAAATATTGTATTTATTGCATATATAGCCGAAATGCACGCAAACAGTTGCTTCTCGTATATTTTCACTATTTTATGGACATTTAACAAATAATTTGTTTAACAAATATCTAATTACCTATAGAATAAACATGCTAAAATCTATATTGTATATTATTATTAAGCTTCTTATTATAATTTCCATAAAATATTGAATTTATTGCGTATATAGCCGAAATGCACGCAAACGGTTGCTTCTCGTATATTTTCACTATTTTATGGACATGTGACAAATAATTTGTTTAACAAATATCTAATTACCTAGAATAAACATGCTAAAATCCGTATTGGATATTAATATTAAGCTTCTTATTATAATTTCCATAAAATATTGAATTTATTGCGTATATAGCCGAAATGCACGCAAACGGTTGCTTCTCGTATATTTTCACTATTTTATGGACATGTGACAAATAATTTGTTTAACAAATATCTAATTACCTAGAATAAACATGCTAAAATCCGTATTGGATATTAATATTAAGCTTCTTATTATAATTTCCATAAAATATTGAATTTATTGCACATATAGCCGAAATGCACGCAAACAGTTGCTTCTCGTATATTTTGACAATTTTATGGACCTTGTAACAAATAATTTGTTTAACAATTATCTATTTACCTAGAATTAACATGCTAAAATGCACATTGAATGTTAATATTAAGAATCTTATTATAATTTCCCTGAAAAATTGAATTTATTGCACATATAGGTAGCAGAAATGCACGCAATATTTTATGGACATGTAACAAATAATTTGTTTAACAAATACCTAATAACCTAGAATAAACATGCTAAAATCCGTATTGGATATTAATATTAAGCTTCTTATTATAATTTCCATGAAATATTGTATTTATTGCATATATAGCCGAAATGCACGCAAACAGTTGCTTCTCGTATATTTTCACTATTTTATGGACATTTAGGTAACAAATAATTTGTTTAACAAATATCTAGTTACCTATAGAATAAACATGCTAAAATCTATATTGAATATTATTATTAAGCTTCTTATTATAATTTCCATAAAATATTGAATTTATTGCGTATATAGCCGAAATGCACGCAAACGGTTGCTTCTCGTATATTTTCACTATTTTATGGACATGTGACAAATAATTTGTTTAACAAATATCTAATTACCTAGAATAAAGATGCTAAAATCCGTATTGGATATTAATATTAAGCTTCTTATTATAATTTTCATTAAAAATTTAATTTATTGCACATATAGCCGAAATGCACGCAAACAGTTGCTTCTCGTATATTTTGACAATTTTATGGACCTTGTAACAAATAATTTGTTTAACAATTATTTATTTACCTAGAATTAACATGCTAAAATGCACATTGAATGTTAATATTAAGAATCTTATTATAATTTCCCTGAAAAATTGAATTTATTGCACATATAGGTAGCAGAAATGCACGCAATATTTTATGGACATGTAACAAATAATTTGTTTAACAAATACCTATTTACTTGGAATAAACATATTATAATCTGTAAGAATATTAATATTATAACAGAGCTCATCGAAAAATTGTTTTCTGTTGCAAAAAAGTCCGCCATATTGTATGCTTGCATATAACTATTTTACTCGTACCAAATTTTGTTTTAAATATTGCCGCAAATGATCAAATACGTATGTACTCGTTTACTGGACAGATGCAAAATGAAATTAATGGATGGACACTAATTGCGCGGTACAGTTTCCGCAGGAATTAGAGTTTATGTGTCGCTAATATTTTAATAAATAATGTTATATGTATTTATGGATCTATGAATTATAATGTTCTAAAACAAAATGCAATGTATTTCTTATAGGATTTATTTTATGCATTGTTTGTTTTGTTTGATTCTTCAAAACAACGATCTGCCAAATCATAATAGTTTTGTCTGTTGTAATATATGTTTTTCGCGCATTGTATGTAAGGTCGTAAAAAATTCTAGTGGGCAACGCAAGCGTGAATCTTTTTTTACACTCGTGTAGTTGCGCCACTCGCCCGTGTCTTGTATCGTAAACTCTACACTCGCGTAAAAACGTCAGCTTCCCGCTCTTGTTATATATACATAATATACTATTTTATCATATAAGAAAAGCTGGTCAAATATGGAGTCCGGCACTGACAAAATGATGTATGTATATAATTGAGGCAAAAAATGGAGGTTATAAAAACTGCAAAACTCAGTGAAATAGAAATTTATTTATTTAACATGAAGTTATTTTTACATAGTAACACAGTAGTAGTAATAGAATACAATATACCTACATTTAATAATCTATATGTTGCATTTAATAAATTCATTACATTTTTTCTTAAAGCTAGTTATCTTACATTCATTAAAAAAGTGCTTTCTTATTATCATAAAGTTGATACATCTGCAATTACTTATATAAATTATTTCAATGTACTATAGCGCTATTATAATCTCCCATTTCTCTAAATTTTGAACAGACTGCGAAATTTCTCGACTCGGGACTGTAAATAAATATTATAATAATATGTTTTGCAAAACATATACAAACAAATAAATCATCATTTTTTGAACAACTTACGTCACGAAAAATTGCTTTGTATTTTTTATATGAGGTTAAAAGTTTCTTGGTTAGTATTGATGAACTACCAATAATACAAATTACAAATAAAAGTATTACTTACAACATCTAGTACAAAATATAAGAACTGGAATTTTAGCATTTCCGATGATTCCAAATTTCAACGCTAGGGCGTAGCCTAAAACTACGTTATGTGCATTATGTTTTTGGCTACGTAGCCGAAAAATTAAAATGTAGCCGAACACTATGTTATACAAAAAATGTGTAGCTGAACACTATGAAGCACACACCTATATATATATATATATATATATATATATATATATATATATATATATATATATATATATATATATATATATAAAGAGGATTTTAATTGTCTGTGGAATCGTTCTATAATTCTGTTTGACTGAGGTTGATAAGCTGTAGTTTGGATATGATGTGTTTCTAATAATTTTAGTAGATTTTGGAATAGAGATGAGTTGAAATGTTGACCTCTGTCGATTGTGATTGTCGCTGGTACACCAAACCTAGATATGCAACCGTTTACCAGAGCCTAAAAATTCTCTTAGTTCTTTTTGTGTTTTAGGTTGAGGGAAATTTTTTATAATGTTTATTTTTTGTTCTGTTGGTTTGATTCCTAAAGATGAAATATTATGACCGAGAAATTATATTTGTTTTCGCCCGAATTGGCATTTGTCTATGTTAAGTAATATGCCAAACTTTCCCAATCTGTCAAAAATGATTTGTAAATGTTTGTAATGTTCTTTTAGAGTGTTGCTTGCGATGATTATGTCGTCCATATAAGAGAAACAAAATTTAGGCTACAGTTATTTCATTAAATACGAGTAGATTGTTGAAGACGAACAATCTAGTCATCTATGCAACATATGTTTCTCGTTGTCATGATAAATATATGTGATACTTGATATGTGTCAAATAATTCAATATAAATAAAAATCATATATTTATAAAAGCCCAGGAATGGCTTCAGACGGAAACTGGAAGGTATGGGTATTTAATGGAACCAATTTTGACAATTGGAAATGTAGGATAGAAACATTTATCGATCAATATGATTTGATGGAATACACTGAAAAGAATGTAGATGAAATATTGATAGACTTAGGTATGAGTGAAGTTTTAGAAGATGAAGCAAAAGAAAAACAAGGAAAGTACAAGTAAATAGTAGAAAAAGAAAACAAAAACAAGCAAAATGATTTATTGTTGAGCATATAGCGGAGAGTGAAAGATATAATGAAAAAGTTAAAATCAGGTTATGAAAGAAAATGTATTGCTTCGCAGTTATACGTAAGCAAAGAGTTATTGTTAATGAAATATGATGAACATGATCATATGGAAGATTATTTTAGAAAGTTTGATAAAGCCGTGAGAGAATTAAAATGTGCAGGTGGAAAACTAGATGAGGATGTTATCTGTCATCTATTGTTAACACTTCCCAAATATTTTGATCCTATTGTAACTGCTTTAAAAACTGTGGAATCTTTAAAGTTAACTTTAGATTTAGAAAAACGCGTTTACTAGATGAAGAAAAGAAGAAAAAAGTTATAGTCCAAGCCAAGAAGCGAAATCTGCAGCATTTTCTGCTAATAAATATAAATTTAAATATAAATGTTATAGTTGTGGATGTATTGGACATAAACGCGCAGACTGTTTTAGAGAAAAGTCAAACTTTAAAGAACAAAGGAAGTACAGGGTGTGTCATTTTCGATGTTTTCAAAATGTATCTCGGGTAATATTAACGATAGAGCAAAACTGTTTGCACATTTCAGGGTCAAATATTCGAGGAAAGTTTTATAGTCACCACAAGAATTTTCGATCTTCCTCTGTTTCTGAGCTACAAACAAAAAATCGTTTTTCGCCCATATCGAAAATATCTCATAGCTTATTTATTATGATAGGTAGAAAAAAATCGTATTAACAAATTTTGAACCATTTTTTAAATAAATAAAATAAATAAATATATCATCATGGCATATTACCCACTGATGGGTGTGCCAATCTGCTTTGTACGCAGATATCGGTAATGATGATGACATATTTGTATTGTGCGGGCGTTTACCAGGCGTCACCTAATGGCATTCATTGCTGGCGTGCAAAAGTGCGCCACAAGGGTCAATTTTGTGCCATTTTAAATTCGAAATATTTGGCACCGGTCGGGATCGAGCCCGGTTCCCCAGATTCGCGACCACACACTCAGGCACACGGCCGTTTTTTAGGTAAAATAAAATAACGTAATTAGATTTTTTAAATAAATAAAAATATATATCATCACGGCTTATTACCCATTGCTGGGTGTGCCAATCTGCTTTGTACAGATATCGGTAATGATAAAATATTTGCACCGTGCGAGCGCTTACCAGGCGTCACCTCACGGGCACTCATTGCTGGTGTGGAGAGTGCACCTCATTTAAAATTGGAAATATTTGGCGTCGGTCGGGATCGAACCCGAGACCCCTTCAGATTTTTTAAAAGCTTAATAATTCTCGATAAAACAAAAACTTATGATTTTTTAAAATTTGAACCTATATTGAAAATAGTCTCATCTTTTTGCTTATTTCACAAGTTTTTCAATGACATATAACAAGTCTGCATTCTTTTGTTTTAAACATGAATAATAGATGAATTAATAATTTATTGGTGTGAAAAAAAATTGAATTTTAAGAAACAAAAAAAATGTATTACAAATCATCATTTGTTTATTTTGACTCTTTATATACTTATTACGTTATCTAATCAATTAATTTTTGGTTAGTCAAATTTTTATTTGTCGACGTTACAGTTGGCAAATAAATTGAAAAAACGAGTAAAGCTGAAGCAAATAATATTTGAATTAAACAAATGATGATCTGTAATAGATTTTTTCATTTGTTTCTTAATAATTTTCATTATTTTCACCCTAATAAATTAATAACTCATCTTTTATTCATGTTTAAAACAAAAGAATGTAGACTTTTTATATATCGTTGAAAAGCTTGTAAAATTCGCAAAAAGAAGATTTTATTTTCAACATATATTCCCATTTAAAAAATCATACGTTTGCGTTATGTCTCAAGAATGATTAAGTTTTCAGATAATTTAATTAAGCCACTTTATTGTACGTAAAAACCGTTCAATATTTATAAAAACAATTTTTCTTTAACTATCATAATAAATAAGATATTTTTGAAATAAGTGAAAAACGAGTTTTTGCCTGTAGCTCAGAAACAAAAGAAGATCGAAAATTCCTGTGGTGACTATTAAACTTTTCTCGAAAAGTAGACCCTGAAATGTGCAAACGGTTTTGCTGTATCTTTAAAATTACTTGAGATACCTTAAAAAAACATCGAAAATGAGACACCCTGTACGCTGCAAAATGAAAAGGAAAGGCACATTTCTCTACAGGAAATGAAGAAGATTAAGAAAAAATTACATTTGTAGCCCATACAAATCAAAGTGGAGTTTTTTCGAAAAACTTTAAATGTTTTATAAACAGTGGTAAAAGTTATCACATGGTGCATAACAAAGAATATTTCAACGAATTAAAATTGTTAAGTTTGCCTATTCTAATAAATGTTGCGAAAAACTAAATAAATTTGCAAAGATAGGGACTCTTCAAATACTGTCGAAGATGAATAATAATAAAAATGTAAAATGCACTATAGAAAATGTATTGTACGTACCAACGCTAATGGTAAATTTAATATCTGTAGCAAAATTAGAAGACCATGGAATGACTGTTGTTTTCAAAGATCATAAAGTCAGAATTTATAGAAATGGTAGGCCAATATTAGAAGGTATGAAACGAACATTTTGTATCTTTTAAACGTAGAATTAGAAAAAAACTTTGCAAATTTAAGTTTAAATTTATTGTCTAAGTATGAACTTTCACATAATATTTTTATATATTTGGAATCTACGTAAAATTTCGAATTCAACGATGTCCGTGAAGAAATGAATTAGAAAAACGTAAGAGAAAATTAAACTGGTGAGCCATGAACTCAGGTAAGTGTAAACAAATTGATAATTTTTTTTTGTAACAAAATAAAGAATCTAACAAAAATAGCTTACTATTAAAAAAATTACATGAATTGTTTTTATAACATATATATATATATATATATATATATATATATATATATATATATATATATATTTATTTACAGGTTGGTAACTTGAACGATGCAGCATAGGGGTTTCAATGGTAAAATCTTAATGTGCAGTTATTTGCTCCCCTAATTATTTTAGAGCAAAATTGTATTTAGTTTTTTGCTACTGGAAAAATACTGCATCCGAATACGCTAATGTTATAATTTTTCAATTTCCGGAACCGTAAAAATAATCGAAACAATAATAACATTTTTACGAAATCATAGATGCCATGGAACAAAAGCGCAAACATCTGTCACTACTTAAAGAAATCTTATATTTCGTTCTCGTCAAATTACATTGTTGCAATCAACTATTACATTGTTGTCATCAACACTACAATAAAGGTGTTTTCTTTATCCATGTTTTGAAAATAATTTTAAACGTCAAGATTCTTTGACAGATATATATATATATATATATATATATATATATATATATATATATATATATATATATATATATATATATATATATATATTACATTATTGTCATCAACACTACAATAAAAGTGTTTTCTTTATCCATGTTTTGAAAATAATTTTAAACGTCAAGATTCTTTGACAGATATATATATATATATATATATATATATATATAAATTATGTTATACCCATTCCTTTGTTTGACCATATAGGAAAACTACTAAGTTGTTATCAACCATGATAACAGTTAACACTTGTACTTTTCTGCTATAACCAGTATATACCAGATTATTCTGGATTTGTAGTTATAAAAATCTATGTATTCTAGTGATAAGCGTTCATTATTGTATTAACGACTCTCCACGTTACATATCGACTCGATAAGTGATTCTTTGTACTTAGAGAATATAAGTTCAATAAATAAATTTATGAAAATAAACTTTTGTTTTTTTTCAATAGTAAGTTGAACACAAATTTAATTGGCGCAGTCGATAGGATGCCAAAAGGGCCTTAACAATTCAGTGAAGTCGAAACGTTTCGAGCCTTTGAAAATATCAATTTTCTGAAAATTGGCATTAACGACTCAACGAACTTACGGCTAAAACAGTAGCCCATCAGAGACCTATTCATACGGTCCATCTCTAACGGAATCCACACGGAGAGCCTTGCTGTTCAGCTGCCACAACCAGTGAAACACGGCGACCCACATTCCAAGTACCAGCCCACAAATCGAGAACTTGCTGAGACTACACCCAGTCATCACGTTCCGAAGGCCTGCAGAATCACACCAGTAATTCCCGCTACGATGAGCGTAACCATCACCCTTCTATTTGTACTGTAAGTCTTTCTGTAAAGCATTTACATTTATAAAATTGTCCAGTCAAGCAGGGACTATACTGCAAGACAAACTTATAAAATTACTAACAAAACAAAATTGTTAAATAATAAAACAACCAGTCAGGTCGGGTTTATACGACGAGACAAATAAATAAAATAAATTATATAACAAATATATGTCATCACCAGAAAATAGTGACATAGAATACGAGACGTTCGAAACAGATCGTATACTAGTAGAATTAATCTCTGATAGTTTTAACAAAATAAATTTAAACTCAGAAAACCCAGTCACAATGACTACAATCAGTCTACAAGACATTGACCATTACATGAAAATCGTTCCTCCTTATGATGGAAACGTAAAACATTTACATGCTTTCATAAAAGCATGCGACGAAGCAAAAGAAGTTCTTGAATGCTTCACATTAACAGAAATAAATAGAAAATATGCTTTTGGAATTTTAAAAACAAAATTTGTAGGAGATGCTAGATTAATAATATCTGAAAATACATTTTCCGATTGGGCAGAATTAAAAACATACTTAAGTTCAAACTTCGAAGACAGGCTAAAACCTGAAACATTATTCTATAAAATAATTACAACAAAACCCCAACAGAATAACATTTATAAATTCTTAAAAGAAATTCAAAATATTTTTCAATATTACAAAGGGAAAATTGAAACCCAAGAAAAGAGTAAAGACAAAACAAAATTTTTAATAACACATATACAAAAAATTATTGTCCATCACTTCATAGATTGTTTACCCTATAATACAAAAGGCGCATTCATAAATGCAAATCCCACTTCACTTGAGGAGTGTGAATATTTAATTAACAACGAATTCAACTTCCTGTTGCACAATTCACCAATGCAAAAACCCAATCCTACTCCTAAACCATCCGCACAAGCGCAGAACTTTAGATTTGTACCCCCACCTCAGAAATTCCCCGGACAGAAATTTCCTAACCAACCAATAAGGTTTAATCAACCACAGGCACCACAACAACAAGGTCCTGGAAAAAATTTAATCGCACGACAAAATTTACAAAATTATCAAAATACTAACAGAACATTCAAACCGACACCAATGTCGATTCAAACGCGAAATACAAATGTAATTCCCATGTCAACTCAAACAACTCGCCAAAATTATAATCTCGAAATAAACAACGAACACGAATACCCCTTAGAGGATATTCAAACACAAATTGATGACAATGAGGAAAATCAAAACGAAATAGAATACGACGAACAGAATGAAAATTTTCTCGAATCCACAGAAGAAGAACAAAATACGTAATGACATCTGACACCGGACAGATCCCAACAATTACTCACGACCAATACCACATTCTTATTGACACAGGCTCAGACATAAATTTTATTAACAAAAAATTTGTCGACGAACTAAAACTCAAACCAAAAATTCAACCCATGACAATACGCACTGCAAATGGCAAAATTACACTCAAACAATTAGTAAAGTTAAAAATTAAAGGAATAGAATTTGAATTCTACATCCATGACTTCCATCGTGAATGCAATCTACTTTTTGGAATCAAAATTCTCAAAGAATTAGATGTAAAAATAAATTTCAAATCAGAAACTTTAAACCTGAAAGGAAAAACATATCAATTCAACAACAAAGTAAAAACAAATTTCAATGCATTACAAATTAGAGACGACCATCTCGATTATAAAACAAAACAACAATTAAATAAACTAATAGACAGAAACATTGACTTATTCCCACAAGAAGGTGAAAAACTTTCCCATACTAACGTACTCAAACATAAAATAATCCTTTCCGATGAAATCCCCATCCATACAAAAAATTATAAACTACCACAAGTTTACGAATCAGATATTGAAGAACACATTCAAAAGATGTTAACCGAAAAGGTTATACGTAAATCTTATTCCCCGTACAATTCCCCTATTTGGATCGTACCTAAGAAAGCTGATGCTTCGGGAAAAAGAAAAACTCAACTTGTAATTGACTTTCGCAAACTAAACCAAAAAACTAAAGAAGATAAATTCCCTATCCCTAACATCGACACTCTCCTAGACAAAATTGGAAAACCCAAACTCTTTACTACATTAGATTTGCACTCTGGTTTCCACCAAATTCAAATGGAAGAATCAGACATAGAAAAAACTGCCTTCAGCACCCCATCTGGACATTACGAATATGTTCGTATGCCCTTTGGCCTCGTCAACGCACCAGCTACATTTCAACGTATGATGAATATAGCTCTTGGTGAATTAGTAAATGATATATGTTTGGTTTATTTAGACGATATAATTATTTTTGGCAATACCATAGAAGAACACCTTTCAAATATTCAAAAAGTCTTTGATAAACTGCGAAAAGCAAATCTCAAAATTCAAATTGATAAATCTGAATTCTTCAAAACAGAAGTAGAATATTTAGGATTTATCATTTCAAAAGACGGCCTTAAGCCAAACCAGAAAAAAGTAGAAGCAATTGACAAAATTACTATTCCAAAAACAGTAAAAGAAATTAAAAGTTTCCTAGGCAAATTATCATGGTATAGAAGATTTATACCCAATTTTTCAAAATTAACAAAGCCTTTCACACAAAATTTAAAGAAAGGATCAAAAATTGATATAACTAATAAAGAGTACCAAGAATGTTTTATGGAATCGAAAAAACTCATGTCAAATCCACCCATCCTCACATTCCCTGACTTTACCAAAAAATTCATACTAACAACAGACGCTAGCGATTACGCTATGGGCGCGGTCCTCTCACAAACACAAGACGGAATAGAAAAACCTATTTGTTATGCCTCTAAAACTTTCAACTCTGCAGAATGTAATTACAGCACTATCGAGAAAGAACTCAAAGCCATAGTATGGGCCATTCAAAATTTCTATAACTATCTTTGGGGTAGAAAATTCACAATAAGAACCGATCATCGTCCTCTTGTATGGCTTTTTAACATGAAAAATGCCAACCAGAAGTTGATGAGATGGAAAATAGAACTCAGTGAATATAATTTTGATATCGAATACATTCAGGGCAAGACAAATAAAATTGCAGATTTTCTAAGCCGAATTCGCGAACCTTTCACAATACAAAATATCAAAGGTGACGTAACGCAAACTAACATTTTCGCACATTGCATTTCAAAAGACTGTCATTTAGGCAAAGGACTAGCTAAACAAGTCGACTCATTATTCAATAGTAAAAAACATTGTCAAGAAAATATAAAGGAAAATTCAAATATAATTATTCAAAATTTTAATAATAAACAAATCATTCACTTAATTACCAAACAAAATTACTACGAAAACGCCAACGTAAAAATGTTGAAATCCGCTATAAAAGAATTACGGGACTTCCTCATAAAAAACGATATTTTTGAAATAAACATTCCACAACTATCTTGCGGCTTGGACAAACTTGACAAACAAGAATTGATAAAAATATTAAACGTCATATTCGCGGAGACAAACATAAAGATAAATTTGTATGAATTAAATAACAATCTACTCAACACGGATGTAGATTCATCAACAAACTCAAATACTGACGGCACAAAACATAGTGACCAAGAAAACCCAGTAAACGGAATGAAAATTTTAGAAAATCGCTTAAACATTGCCAACAACCAAATTACATTTGGAACGCAAAACGAATTCAAAATTAATATGAAGAAAATGTTTGAAAACAAACAAAGACTAGAAGTTCTATTAGAATCAGGAAAAGAGAACGAACAAATATTAGAATTTTTGAAACAATATATTGTCCCACAAGTTAGATACTTTTGTATATTCAAAACAGTTGACTTACAAAACAAGGTAAATCAAATTATTAAAGAAAATTTTGAACCATTTTCAATTAACCTAACAAAAGTAGACCAAATTGTAGACGATATAGAAGATCAAGCAGAACAAAATGAAATTGTTTATTCATATCATTATGGAAAAACAAATCATAGAGGAATAAAAGAAACCTATGACAAATTAAAACAAAAATACTATTGGCCTAATATGATTAAAACAATAACAGAATTTATTAATAATTGTGAAATTTGCAAAACTTGCAAATATGATAGGAAACCAATCAAAATTAATGACATTCTTACCGAAACCCCAAATCTGCCCTTCGAAATTATTAACGCAGATTTACTAACATTAGACGGGAAAATATTCCTAACCATCCTAGACCAATTCTCAAAATACACCCGAATATACCCATTGAAATCCAAAACAGCTAAAGAAATATGCGATCACATAGAATGCTTTTGCAATAGTTACCAGTATCCAAACAAATTAATTTGCGACCCAGGCAAAGAATTTGACAACCTAACATTAAAAACATTTTGTCACAATAAAGATATTCATTTACACATTACTTCAGCAGGTAATCCAAAATCCAATCAAATAGAGAGATTTCACTCTACATTAATCGAACATATGAGAATATTATTCAAAAGATTTCCCGAAAATACATTAAAACAAATTATCGAACAAGCCATGCACGCCTACAATAATTCAATAAGTGCAACCACGTCATTAACACCCAACGAAATTCTGTTTGGTAAATCATACGCAAACAAATTTCCCTCAAAACAAGAAACATTACAAGAACGATTACAAACATACCAAGAAAATAAACGTAAGGAAAATATGAAAGTAAAAGATAAAATTTTTAACGATAAAGCAAAAAGATTTAAACCAAACCCCCCAAATGAAATAATTAAAGATCATGCATACTTAAAACGAAATCCTAGACTAATGAAAAAATTCAAACAACCTCTATATGAAAAAGTTAGAATCCAACAAATAGATGATAATATGAAAACAGCTCACGTCATTGGAAAGCGTATTGAAAGAAAAGTTAAACTAGATAAATTAAAACCATAAAAATCTTTTCAGCCTAATCCATGGATCTCTACAATCCATTGAAAAGGACAACAACGGCATTTCAATAGTTGAACTAAATGAAGCGCGAGTATTCGAAGACGAAGTTTACGCCCATTATACTTACAACATAGACAAAATATTCGACGCCCATGACATTATAACAAATCAGGTAAACAGACTCAAAGACGTTACTAACAATATGAGCAAATCATACCAAAACGAAATCAACACAAAAAACATGCATGTAATAAAACAATATTCTAAATTGTCAGAAAGACTGAACATACTCTTTCCTAGACGATTTAGACGCGGTATTCTAAACGGACTTGGCTCCATAATTAAACAAATTACGGGAAACCTCGACAATAACGACAAAGAGAAATATGATCAGTTATTAGAAGAAATACAACAAAATATCCAAATTACAAACAATAATAATAAACTTATCGCACATCAATTAAATAATGCCACATTGACATATGACAATCAATTCAAAATCATACGCGATAATCAAATAAACATACAAAGCCAACTTAGACATGTACAAACAGTCCTAAGAGAAACTATTAGTTGGGAAAACGTATTTATAATTTCCAACACATTAGACTTAATAAATAATAATATTATAGAACTTAACGATATTATAAATAATATAGAAATAACCCTAGCTTTTTGTAGTACCAATACTTTTCACATATCATTATTGGAAAATGAAAATATCAAAGAACTAATGACCATCATAAAAAGTAATACAGACATCCAAGAAAATGAATATTTAAACTATTTAAACCTCATACACTCATATTGTAGAATAAAAAATAACAAATTACAATATTTGATAATAATTCCGAAATTTTCAAAAACCAAATATGTCACAAGACAAATCACCCCTATACCTTTCCTTCAACAAAACCAACTCCTTGAATTGAATTTCATAAAACAATTGCTAATTAAAATAAACAATGTTAACTATATTTGCGAAAATCTTATAACTGTGAACTACGAAAACTTTTGTAAGACAAAATTCGAAACAACAGACCTATGTTCAGAAACATTAATGGAAAAACACAACAGCAAAAATTGTAATATTAGGGAAATATCAAAAGAAAATAATATTATCGAAATTGAAAACTCCAACATAATTTATATTATTCAAATAGACACACCACAAGAATTAAAGTGTTCTAGTCAAAACACAATTTTGAAAGACAAAGGAATTTACAAAATTACTGAACCAAATTGCCAAATAAACGGTAGAAAGTTTAATAACAAATTAATTAGCAAACCAATAATTTTGGAAATAGAAAAATCAGATATTATTAAAAACAAAATAGATTCATTGAAAACTATAGACATTAAGGATGTAAAACTAAAAGACCTTAGCCTTTTTGAACTCCAAGAATTAAACAAACATCATGAAACACCCCATTACCATTACCAATATGTATTACTAACCATAATTATAATTATTATATGTTTATACCTTATTGTAAAGAATAGAGTTTTATTGAGAAACAAATTATTTAAACAAAAAAAAGAAAATGTTCCAATTGAAAAGGACGAAATACCATTAAAACAATACACTCTGTGAAATAAGACTCTATTTTCAAAAGCCTCGGATGATCAAACAAAGTTCAATCTTTGAGGGGAGGAATTATGTTATACCCATTTCCTCTGTTTGACCATATAGGAAAACTACTAAGCGGTTTGAATTTGGTGAGTTCGGATGATTACTACCTATTAACCTCCGTAATAATAGCTTCTATTATATCGCCTTTATATAATACTACCTATAATTTTTAAATGATTTACGTTTGTAGCTGTAGATAAAATTTTGTATATTATACCACACACAAACGTAACGTTTGTTTGTGATAATACGCATCGTAATCAAACATTGGCATAAAGATTCACGTTACGACACATATCATAAATAACTATTATAACTATTATAGTTATTGTGTGTAACAGCTAAATGTTTTTCATGATTAAATTTGTGATTTATAATGTACCTGTTAAACTAGTTTAATAGGTACGAGTATATCCATGTAGCACAAACCACAATATCTGGTTTACCATGGCCAGAAAATATATCTTATAGTATATTCCGTAACTTAACCGCGGTGACCACGGTTCTGGTTATGCGTTCCGTAATGTAACCTGAAAGTGGTTCTCTGCTTGACCGACACAAATTAACCAAGATATTCCGAATCACAACAACTTTTCAGTGACCATAACATGACCACTTGAACCATAACCATGGTCGTGGTTAAGTTACGGAATATACTATTAATTTTGATTTGTTTAATTTATAAATCTATCAGTACTTACCGCCATTCCGATCAATGATATCATATACATATTCTATAAGAAACATCACGGAAAACTGCAACAAAAGAAAATAATTAACATTATTTATGGTATACTTCGTTTCTAAATGAGCTGAAATAATAAGTCATTTCGTCAAATATATTCCAATAGCGTCAATAAATGTTTTAGTCAAAAATACTGGTTGAAGTAACCTTACTTTAAAATAATTATAAAATTTGATAAAGAGCTTTTATTTGCAAATAATTTAAATACATAAACAGAACACTTTGAAAACTTGTTTCTTATGAATATGTAACTCTTCAAAAGGTATTATTGAAACGTTTACTGACGTATTTCTATTGCTATAGAAGTAAGTTTTGTTCTAGGTACAAAGCGGGCGCCACCCTAGTAAAAATATTTTTTTTGATGGGTTTATTTACCGATTCCCTGATAAAATTCCAATAATATTATTGCAAATTTTGATTTATTACTCGAGATCAATTTGAAACGAAGGCTGTAAAAATTACTGCTCACACTTTACACACTTTGGCACTAATATTGTTAAAGTGTAACAATTTGATTGTTGTGCAAAATTTGGTTTCGTAACTGGCCGGGTTCAAATTGACGTTTTATATTAATATCAGCTATTGCGTTATATTGCCGAGTATGCACGTAGTTCGTTTACCGAGGACAATACATGATCGTAGCGGCCAGGCGATTCATTCTCAGTCCAACCGTTTAGCATTTAATATTAATTCGATACCTATTTTTAACTTTGTAATTTCTTTCAATTTTTATTTGTCAATAATAAACTTAATTGTTTTCTAAATTATTGTTCATAATTATTGTGCTACCTATACCCAGTGCAATTAGCGCTGCGGACAGGAACAAATAATATCGTCGCTTTTAAGAGGGTGATCTTCTGTTCACTGTCAGTTGGTAATTAGTTATATTATGACGACTACAAGTACAGTAACAGATTACAACGACGGCTGTTACAACTGTAGCAGTTACGACTAAAAACATATCGACTACGACCGGCCTTACATATTCGCTACCACCGGTTGCTAGTACTGCCTCAACATTCGGGACTGAGAATCCGTATCGTTTACTTAACCATGGTCCAGCCCATAGCTACTATCCTTATGCATACCCCGGGCCAGGAACGTCTTACCAGCAACCCTATTCCTATCATTTACCACCGTACCAACATAGTGTAAAACAAACAGTACCGCCAGCGGTACCCCGCCCTCTGCTCCAATCTCTACCCCTGATCATGCTACCACTCAAATATTTTCGGATCCGAGCACAATGTCGGCTCTCAAGAACATTGAAATCTATTCAGGCGGTCCGGAATTGGAGGACTTTTTGGATAACGTGGCGGCAGTAGCAGAATGTTACGGTTGGACTGACGTACAGATAGTAAACGTTATGAAGTTAAAATTAAGGGGTGAAGCGCAGTCTAGTTTCTATTCACTGCCTCACGATAGACGTCCACATACTGTGGCCGTTTTTCGAAGTTGGTTGATTGATCTTTACGGCCGGAAAACAGACCCAGCCTCTGCGGAACGCGAATTTAGTAAAATATTTAGAAAAAAGGACGGATCTGACAGAAAATATGCATTAAGACTGGAAATAGCGGCATACAAAATTTTCCCAGTCATTATAATAATGAGCACTTAAATTTAAGAAATACAATAAAGAGAGAGACGGCCTTAATAAAACAATTTTTAGAGGGTCTGGACACCCGTTTAGCTAATGAAATCTGCCGGTATCGTCAATTTGAAACCATGGACGAAACGCTACCTTATGCGGAACATTGTGAGGCCAGATTATACAAAGAGACTAAGGCGGATGCACATAAATCTAGCATAAGGACAATAACATATAACTCGAAGCATTCTACGCCCAATAAATCAGCGCAGGCAAAGCCAAATAATTCGAAGATATCCAAAATCAATGCTAGACTTCGCTTAGACAAAAAATACCTGCAGATGAGGGGTCGTTGTTTTAAATGCGGTAGTAAAGATCACAATTGCAATGCCTGCCCTGACCCTAAACAGAAATTTTGCTTCCAATGCGTTAAGTCCGGATATATTGCGAAAGATTGCCCTTTAAACGGGAAATCTGTTTCGATGGCGACCCCGCGTCAGACAGAAACCAATGTTATACCGAGGGTCGCAGATTTTTGTCTAGATAAAACAGGTGTGGTTAAATTAAAAATCAACGATGGAATTTACCACTTTTTAATAGATTCGGGTGCAGCTATGTCTCTAATCAAATGACACGTAGCAGTTAAGCACCAATTTTCGATTTCTGCCTCAAAGAATGTTTTAGTCGATGTATCGGGGAACCACTTGCGTAGTGATGGAGTGGTAGATATCAAATTAGATTGTGGGTTGTCGCAGAAAATTGCACACAAATTCGTAGTTTGCACGGATAACTTGTATTTTAATGCAGATGGGCTACTTGGGGTCGACTTTTTAGAAACCCATCGCGTAGTTTAAAATTTCGAAACATGAATTTAAAATCATGGGAAATTTTTTATCTATGACACAAATCTCAAAATTATGTAACACTGACAACCTTCGTTCAGTTAACTTTAGGACCAAAAATCCTACTTTAGATTCGGACGTGAATTTTATGGTACAAAGTAATGATCAACAAGTCACTCCCTCTATGATAAATTCGGACGGTTGCATCCTTGAACAGAGTTGGGATGAACATGTCATTATCGCAGAGCATTCGTTAAATTCGGACTTGTTAGCCATTGAACGGAGTCGT
Source organism: Harpalus rubripes (assembly GCA_963082715.1). Lineage (NCBI taxonomy): Eukaryota > Metazoa > Arthropoda > Insecta > Coleoptera > Carabidae > Harpalus > Harpalus rubripes. The sequence continues at coordinate 40,745,117 of OY720453.1, forward strand.
GGTGAAAATATCATTAATTCGGAAAAATCTCCTTTAGTTTCGGACTTGCCGACCATTATACAGAGTCGTGATCAATAAATCATTATTTAGGATTACAATATCGATGAGTCAAAGGGTGATCAACCAAAAATTGGGGAGGTCATTGACTCACAAACTTGTAATCAATGCACAGAATTGACCAATGCTGATTCCGACAAAATCATTGTTTAGGATTACAATATCGGTGAGTCAAAGGGTGATCAACCAAAAATTGGAGAGGTCATTGACTCACAAACTTGTAATCAACGCACGGAATCAACAAATGCCGATCTTGGAAAACAGGAGGTCAAAAGACGAAACATTATTTCCTAATTCGTTTAAGGCAATCTTTAGCTATTCCCGCATGTCATTCAGTTACCTGCTCAGCAATTATTGACAATCGTCGGCACATACGTACTCGAGCCTAAGGATATCGAATTACACGGTGTGCTAATCGCTCGTGTTTTGATAAAAAAAAGCTGCCTAAGAAAAATTCAGTATTGGTCAATATTTTAAATGTTAGCCCCGAATGTGCAAATTTAGATAAAAACACACCTATTGCAATTGCGGTTCCTGCCGACGAGGCAGATTTCCAAATCGAACAGCCAGCTGCAAACGTAAACGCAATTTCAACTAAAGAATTTTCAGAGTTGTTTAATCTGGGTCATTTAGAAACAGCTGATAAAGAAAAATTTTCGACATTTTTACTCGAGTATGCAGATATTTTTAAATCTAAACAGGAACCGCTAAAACAAACTCATATGGTAAAACACAGGATATTGACTGTGGATAGCGCACCGGTAGCTCGGGCTCCTTATCGAGTACCCTTTTGTAGACGACAGGTTATGAAAAATTTAGTCGATGAAATGCTTACCGAATAAAATTATATCTGAATCCACATCTCCTTGGTCAGCGCCGGTAGTACTCGTAGAAAAGACTGATGCCGATGGTAATAATTCATTTCGATTTTGTATTGACTACCGTGCGTTGAATGCGGTTACTAAACGAGACTTTTTCCCGATACCCAATTTGCAGGATACGTTAGACCAGTTAGGTAAAGCGGCTAAGTTGAATACTTTAGATCTCACTAAGGGTTATTGGCAAGTCGAAGTGGATCCAAAAGACCGAGAGAAAACGGCGTTTTTAGTACCATGGGGCCATTATGAATGCAATAGAATGCCTTTTGGCCTCGCTAACAGTCCAAGTACATGGCAGAGGCTTATGTACACAGTGCTCTCGGGTTTAACGGTCACAGATTGCTTCGTATATTTGGACGACATTATTTGTTTTAGCTCCGATGATTTGCAGGAGCACATTTCAAAATTAAGGTTTATTTTCGACCGACTTAGAAACGCTAAATTAACTGTGAATCCCAGTGAATGTAAATTCATGCACGATGAACCTAAATACTTAGGCCACATTGTTAGTAATAAGGGCATCAAACCCGACCCCGACAAAATTAGTGTAGTCAAAAATTATCCAGTACCCACTAGTGTTACGGAGATACGATCTCGGTCTATTTGGATTCTATCGGCGATTCATATCCAATATCGCGAAAATAGCCGTGCCACTGACGGCTCTAACGAAAAACTATGCACGTTTTAACTGGGATGAGAAGGCTCAACAAGCCTTTAACGAGCTTAGGGAGTCTTTAATACAGGCACCCATTTTAAAATACCCTGATTTTGATCGAGAATTCATTTTGTGCCCGGGTGCATCAACTTTTGCTATTAGCGCCGTACTATGCCGACAGAATGACGGACATGAAATGCCGGTAGCCTATGCAAGTCGACAATTAAGTAAAGCAGAACAAAATCTCTGCACGACAGAGCGGGAATGCGCAGCACTTGCCTGGGGCATTAAACATTATAGATGCTATCTGTACGGCCGGTCATTCACCGTAATTGTGGATCATCAACCACTAAAATGGTTGATGAAGATGAAAGAATCAAATAACCGGCTCATGCGATGGTCGTTAATGTTAGCCGAATACGACTTTAAGGTTGAGTACAGACCTGGCATGAAACATTCTATCTCGAATAAGACCAGTGAGAATGATAGGGCACGCAGACTGTGATGTAGTGCTCTGGGATCGTGAATCAATAAAAATTGATCAAATGAAAGATTTAGAAATTAAAACCACGTTAAAAGATTAATTATCCAAAAAATTATTATTATTTGGATGATGACGGTCTAGTTTATAAATAGAGTGCGGACCGTCTTGACGGTAAATGAGTAATTCCCGAATCCCAGCGCTTAGCAGTTATGCGTTCCTGTTATAATTCATCGCTTATAGGTCACGGCGGGATAGATAAGACATTACAGCGAGTTAGCTCGAGGTTTTATTGGCCAAAGTTGCGCACGGATGTGAAAAATGATGTAAAAGCGTGTATTTCCGGTACACAACGTAAAACTTCCCCACATTTCCACCCCGCACCCCTTGTAAAATTTCAGATAGAACAGAGACCATTTCACCGTATAGCTATGGATGTGGTAGGGTCGCTGGTTCAGACTATCTCGGGACACAAATATATTTTGACAATTCAAGACGCCGCTACGCGATACCTGGAAGCGTTACCTATGAAAGATTAGACCGCCGAGACTATTGCTAAACATTTTGTGATAGGCATAATTCTTAGACATGGGACGCCGCGACAACTATTAACAGGCTTAAACCTAACAAGACCATTTATATATCCGCCACGCCAACGGCAAATGTGCAGGGATACAATATACGTACAACGGGGTCATGTACGAAGATGTCACCGTCAGTGCGTCGATCTCTGTAAAACTTACCGACTACACAGCGGTGGCGGACGTTGAGTCAAATTCAGTCATCCTACACTCAGGGACTGCTTGTCCATATAATGAAAAATATTGTTTTGACGAACTACGTGGGGAGACAACTTGGGAGATTGACTCACGTGACCGCTGTTCTACGACAGGGATCGACGTTCTGTATGCAGGGCCTGCTACGGTATTGGTGCTCAATTCCACAGCCAAGCGCTCTCAAACTAAATATGTGGTCGTGGAAACACATGACACCGTGTTTGCACTGCGACTCACTACTTCCGAAGCCGTGTGTCATCAGCCCGCCTGAAGAACAGCACAGAACCATCTGATGGTAATTTTCGAGACGTCCCTCGGTTTTTATTACCAAAAATCGAGGAGAATCAATCATAATACCGACATCATAGCTCAAGTACTCACCAAGGTACTCTTTCTCGAAATTGCGGTAAAACAACAGACTCGTGACTTGATTTTCGACTCCATATTGAAACGCTGCAAGATCCGAGAACAAGTCCTCCGGAATCGTCTCGCTCTCGCGCCTGAATCACCAGACGTAGTCAGTGACTTGGTATATTGCCGTTTCCAGAAAATTGTCGGTTACCGGAAGACGGAATACTGTTATCAAGAGCTACCGGTGGTGTATCAAAACGAGTCAAAATTTATGACGCCGGTAACTCGAATTTTACAAGATCATGGAACCCAGGTGGACTGCGACGGTCGACTGCCAGCAATGTTTCATTTGGAAGGCAAGTGGGTAGAGCTGAATCCAGAACCTCGAGTAGCTAACCCTACGCCTATCGAGTTAAATACAGATGAAGAAGTCGACAACCTCCCGATGGTGGAAATCTCACCCCTGCGTTCGGGGGGTATTTATTGGAAGGCGGACATCGAGGCGTTTCAGCACAACTTGCCCTTTCCAAATGAAAGGAAGGCCGTAAAGAATTTAGTGACCCGGAGGGTTGCTGGGGCTGAAGTGGATGCCCAAGGGTACTATCTACCCAACATGTTCAGTCGAAAAGAGCCATGGACGCTGCCGAGGAGGTATGGGGTTTCCTCTCTAAAGAGGGGAACGTATTCTCAGTGATTGCGGCGATCTACACCACGTGGTCCATTTTGGCCTACATTGCAAGCGTGGCCATGAACCATTCGTAAAGCCACTGAGCATTAACCCCGAGGGCGCTCAATCTTTTTTGCGAGTCTGTGACATGCCTTGCTAAACCGTTTTCTTTTGGCTAGTCTAGTGTCCCGGCCGCCAACACCAGATGATCTTGGTATCCGAGATGCCCTCCCCCCACCAGCGTACCATGAGACTGAGAGATTGGACCGGGTGGTTATTGTCCAGGAACCACCAGGCCGTGCAACCCAAGGATCCGCATCCGTTCAACTGCTCAGAGCACCCCTATCCCCGGTATGACATCCCCCACCCCAAATCTATTGTATTAAGAATTAGCTTAAGTGGGTAAACGAACTAATATCCCCAGTTTGACTTAAATTGTTCCTCTGCGAGGTTATAATTAAGTCTTAAGGGAGCGGTAATGTAACAATTTGATTGTTGTGGTTTCGTAACTGGCCGCGTTCAAATTGATGTTTTATATTAATGGGTAATATGCCGTGATGATATATTTATATTTATTTTATTTTATATATTAATATCAGCTATTGCGTTATATTGCACTTAGTTCGTTTACTGAGGACAAAAGATGATCGTAGCGGCCAGGCGATTCATTCTCAGTCCAACCGTTTAGCATTTAATATTGTTACTATTAATTTAAAATATTAATTCGATACCTATTTTTAACTTTGTAATTTTTTTCTATTTTTATTTGTCAATAACAAACTTAATTATTTTCTAAATTATTGTTCATAACTATTGTGCTACCTATACCCAGTGCAGAGATCAGCTTACCAGCCGACACAACGGACAGCAGGTAAGTATAATTTCTTTCTTAAATTGAATAACATCGCTACTTTATCAAGTGATTTATACATAGGAGATTTGGCCGTGGTCACACTGAACAATTAGTATCGATCGAGTATAAAACAAACTTGAGTTTAAGAATGCAAATGGTTACAATGCATGCATCGATGACGATCGCATAAGATAGTGCAGCGTTCACTTGTTTGATATATCAAACTTCTTTGATTTTCGTATGATGCTTGATATTGATCGATGGAAACAGATATGCGCCGCTGCATGTGTACTAGTGCATTTTGACTTTTGTTTATTTTCATAATGATGTACAAATATTTTTGACAGTGGCATACAAATATTTCTGACAGTGTTATTTATGTGTAATTACAAACATTTGAATTTCTTGCCTTGAAGTAGTTGAATCTGAGATTTTTACACCAAATTATTTTATATGTGTTTCTTTATCTCTAAATCTATAGACGATATAATAATGGATTTATAAATAAATAAATAAAATAAATATATCATCATGGCATATTACCCATTGCTGGTAAACGCCCGCACGGTACAAATATGTCATCATCATTACCGATATCTGCGTACAAAGCATGAATTTATATTTATCGAATAAAGAATTTAACGTTCTTTAATATAAGTATTTACATAAATTTTTGATAAATAAGGTTTAGATGAATTTTTTCTTGTAGCTACTGCTTCCGGTTGTCCAAATGTTACCAAAACTTAATCAACTCTTTCCGTTATTGTAAGTTTGAGTTAAAAATGTCTTAAGTCTTAAAGTATTTGAGAAATCGTGGATCCAACATCCACACAAACACATACACACACACACAAACAAACACACACACACACACACACACACACACACACACACACACACACACACACACACGGACATCATCGTGAAAATGTTATAATCGGATTCTAGGGACCTTAAAATGTGCTTATTCACTAAAATCTGGATAAGCGATTTTTAGCATGAATTCAATATCTTTCTTAGCGAGAGGTAGAAACGATTGATGGTAGACGATACGCATTGATCGATGGATGTTTATAGATGCAGTGTGACCTTTACCTAACATGGCAAATCAGTTTTTTACATACTGTTATCTCCCGTTTTAAGTGACACCGATGGTTACGGTAACAATAGACATATACAATTTTTTGCATCAAATAACACGGCACCATTTAATAAGTAATATTATATTATTTATTAAATGATGGTACCAAATAGATACACTGGCTTGCACAAAAATCGCGTACACCTTAAAAATCAAGTAACCGAGTTTTTGCAATTTTTTAGTGCTGTAAATAATGTAAAAACTGACAATGTTGTCACTGTCATCACTATTTAATCTATTATGGTGCTAGTTTTTGTGTTTCATTTACCTACTGTTATATTACAAATATATTCCAGAAAAATGAAAGAACAATCAAGTATGTATTTGAATTTTTGTTAATTTTGACATTTTAATAGACACTAGTGACATTGACAAGTTCAAAATCAAGATCGACTCAATACAGCACAAAATAGGTGTACGGGTTTTTTTTTGCAAGCCAGTGTAATTATGTAAAATTTGGTCCCGTTGAGTAAGTATTAAATTTATTCTATTTTGTATTAATAGCCATAATATTTTGACACATAAAATGTCAAACATTTGTTTATCGTTTTGTTTAAATGCCATGGCTATTGCTATTAATACGAAATTTAATAATTAATTTATGGTCCAAATCACTTACATGTATTTGGTGTCTTTAAATGCAAATAATAATAATAATAATAATAATAAAAATAGTAATAATAATATCTTCATTCCATTGATCATAAAATACATGATATTGGATGAATCTGTCCTCATTCACAGTGTAACAACAATATAAAATATGTAGTAAGTACACAAAAAATAACATAATACTAAAAAATATGAATAATTATTGTGACAGAAATTCTTGTACTGAATAGAAACAATTTTTAACTAAATATGTACTCAAATCAATTTTGTAGGACCGTAGCGAGGAGGATGATTTCAAAGTATCGGGTAACTTGTACAATACAGCTCCTATATAATATATGTTTTTTCTAATAATCTAGATTTATGTGGAATTAGTACTAAGTTGTTTTTGTTACGAGTATTATGATCATGATCATCGTGATGTTATTTAAAATCTTTATGATTTTCTTTAAAAATATTAGCATATTATATAGATAGATGCAAGGAACAGTTAAAAGATTTAACTATATAAAACTATCTCTAAAACTGTCACTCCATCTCAAACCAGATATATAACGAATTGCACGTTTTTGCATTATAAAAACTCTAGTTGCGGAAGAAGCTAAACCCCAAAAAATAATCCCGTAGTTTAAAATAGAGTAAAATTTTACAAAGTGAAAGGTTTTTACAATATTTAAATGACTAACATGCTTTGGACGTTGTGTTGCGTAACATAAACTTGAAAGTTTTTTACATACATAATCTACATGCTGTTCTTCAAACATATTTTAATCTATTATGAAACCCAATATTTTAGTAGAACTTACTTGTTGTAAAGACTTTCCGTTATATTTAATTAATATGCTTTTGTTATAATCTGGTTTGTTACAAAATTTCATAACATTTAATTTTTCAATATTTAATATTAGCTTAAATGTCCATAACCATTCATTGATCCTTTGTAAATTTTCATTTGTGTGCTGAATAGTATTTGTAACAGATGGGCTATGTAAAGACAGGTCGTCAGCATAAGCAACAAATGTACCATGGGGAATACAGTATTTTATATCGTTTACATATAACAAAAATAATAGGGGACCAAGAATTGATCCTTGCGGGACTCCAATGGTGTATTACATTCATCTGACATAACGGAATTAATTACTATCACTCGTTTGCATTTTTCTACTAATAAATTATGATCAATGCGATCAAAAGCTTTTGTTAAATCTAAAAATAAACCAACAACGAATCGGTTCTTATCTACCAAGGAATATATTATTTTAGGTTAATTTTCTAACGCTGTCATACAAACGGAACCTTCCTGAAGACCATGCTGTTCATTTATTATAATATTGTGTTTACTTGAATGATTCTATTTTGATATATATTACTTTTTCGAATATATTGTGGAAAGGTGAAACTACTGTTACAGGTCTGTAATTATTAATACATGTACTATCTCCCTTTTTATGTAACGGCCTTACTTTATATATTTTCAATTCAACAGGAAAATATCCACTGATTAGACTATCATTTATTATATAAGTCAGAAGAGTTAAAATAGCATACGCATACATAATTTTATTTATTAATACATTTAACATATTATTTAACCCTGTGGAAGAAGTATTGCTTAACGATTGTATGGTGCGAGCAAGTTCTAGTTGTGTGATTGGAGTAATGAAAATCGAATGAACATTCCTGTGTACTTGCGTTGTATTTGAATCTATTGCATTTTATAGTTGGTTTCTAAATATTTTGATTTTAGTAAATTTTCAGCTAGTGAACAAAAATGGTTATTAAATTTATTAGAAATTAATTTAAATCAATTACTTTGTGTGTGTGATTCATTTTTCTTCTTTGTTGTTTATATTTTGATTTATGACTTGCCAAACTGATTTAGCAATATTATTTGAGTTTTGGATTAAACTGTCATTATATTGATTTTTAGCATTTTTCACATTATTAATATGTTGACGTTTATTCACTGTAAAAATTATTGGGAATAACACCACTGTTTCGTTATTTAAATAGATCTTTAAGTTTTTGTGACAAATTTATTATGTCTGGGGTTATCCATTTTTTTGTTTTAATTGTTTTTTATTATCTATTATATCTGGAAATGAGATATTAAAATATTGTGTTTTGATTTCCAAAAAAAATCATTGATGAATGTCTTTTACTGCATAAACTTCGCTTCAGTCTTCTATACTTGACAATAGTTAAACTGTTGTATATTTGATTCCGAGAATATTCGTGACCTGACACCAATTGTAACGTTTTTATTTTTTTGGGTCAAGTGTAAATATTAGACAATTATTATTAATTAAAATAAAACTTTATTATAAGGATAAACAGATATTAAATGATAATTAAAAGATAATGAATTTAGCGAACTATTAAACAAATATTAAACACTAATTAAAACTAAGAATATTATAAAACACTTAAACACTAAGATTATTTATTTAAACAATACAACTCACTTATTTATTTATATAATTATATTTATTTATGTTTACCACTTGTCGAATATCTATTTATATCACCAACTATTCAATACGCGACGCTTATTTATATCAGACTGTCCAAGGCTTTCGCTAACAGTGCTTATATACTCCGGCGTTTGTATTCGAGAAATTACTAGAACACTATTCCAGATAAAAACTCAAACACAATAGATTACATCACCCGAGTAATTAAGCAGGTTCGGACAAGTCTGTTGACAACGCACGACCCTCCGTGGCTATTGCGTCATCGCTAAAAATAGACATTACAATATGTAATATGCAGATTAGAATTAATGTATTTATGCCAAAAAAATTGCATATATAGGATGTCACTTGAGGAAACCAACAAACTTTAATCATGTATTCTAGGGGTCATTCTATGTAAAAAAAATCATATAAAGTATGAGTCAATTTTTCCCAGTTTTATTTATTATTTGTTTTTTTATGTTATTTTTCTTGATATCATTAAAACGGGGAAGAATTGGCTTATAGTTTATATGAACTTTTTTACTTACAATGACCCCTAGAATACACGGTTAAAGTTTATGGGTTATGTTACATTTTTTTTTAAATTTGTGTTTATTTTGTTATTGTCGAAAAAAACAGAGAAAAATAATGACCCCTAGTTTATATGATCTATTCTACACTTAGGGTGATTCTTTCAAAGCATGGTTAAAGTTTGTCGGTTTCCTCAGGGGCACCCTGTATATGTTTACTTCCATATTATCGCTGAAAATATATTTATAAAAATAATATTCGTATATAACATACAACAAAAATAACACCACACCACTGCAAAAGAAACACTGACAGCCTGTCACACAAACAAACAAGTCTCAACATGTCTGAATTTTTTAACTGTTAAATGATTGAACGTACCCATCAAGTATTTGAAATACTCCGTGTACATGGGCGTAGCCAGGATTTTTTCTCAGGGGGGGCGGATAGAAATATAGTAGTCATATATTTTGTTATTTATTTGCCAAAAAATAAAACACATATTCCACAAACATAAGTAGGCAAATGATAATAAAAGTATTTAAAATAGTAACAATGGTACCTAATAAAAACTCTAGGTAATTAAATAAACAATTCTATAAGAAAAAAAACTGTTATTTGAAAAATAATATAGTAATTAAAGAACTTTAATAATAATTGCTAATTTAATTTTAATCTTCTATTTTTCTTCGAAAATTCATTTATAACATATTTATAAAATGAATCTTCATTTTTTAATATTAAATTGCGATGTATACTCATCATAGCTAAGCCATTGAGTCTATCATCGGACATAGTAGCCCGAATTCATGTTTTTATTCGTCTTAATGTACTAAAACTTCTCTCTATAGTGCAAGTTGTAGAAGGAAGAGTTAAAAATAAAATCAAGGCATCGAATACAGAAGGATAGAAATTTTTAGAGATATCTAATAATTCTTCATATGGTATTTCTTTCTGAATAGGTTTCTCTTTCCACTTATAAAACCATAATATTGATTCCTCATAAAAATTGTCTATGTTATATGTTTCATTTATTTCTTTTATCATACGTTCATACTTTTCTTTACTACTTTGTTTTATATTTTTAGGATGCAAAATTGTTAGATTGAATGCTTTTTTATTTTCATCTTCAAATCTTAGTCTTAAAGACGACAAAAGAGAATCCATATATGGAATAAATATTGACTGTCTGTAATAAGATTCAGCGTCTTCAGTGGAGTAATTAGCTCTGCAAGTTTGTTTTGTCGCCAGTCTAGGTATTTTTAATACAACGTCGAGTTCTTCTGCAAATTTTGTAACATGTGCCCACACAATACGGAAGTATTCAGTGGCATTTTCGCGCTCTTTTGAAAAAATTTGAACTATATTTTTTATGTTAATTACTATATCCGAAATATTAATATCAGTTCCCTGTAATAAATTTGTTACAGGTTCTAATCGTGCTGAGTATTTTGATATTATACACAGAGATATAATAAAATTTGGAGTTTTTAATGCAGAAAGTAATTGAAATGCTTTTTGTCTTGTGTTACTGTTACTATCATCTGTGGACATATTATACAATGCTGTCGTTATATCTATAAAATGTTGTGCAAAAATTCGAATTGACTTATATTTTGCACTCCACCTAGTTTCCGAGAAAAGGGGAATATTAGGAATACATTTACGTCGTTTAGGACTCTCTCTAAAAAAGTTTATAGTATTTTTTATTGTGCCAATTGAATTTCTTATATCTGTAATACTATTTACATCATTTATAACAAGATTTAAACGATGTGATGCACAGTAAAAATATAATGCTTTTGGATATAATGTTTGTATAATCTTTTGCACTCCACCAACTAATCCGGCCATTGTAGAGCAACCATCATACCCTTGCCCAATTAATTTATCTAAATTTAAATCCAATAACTTTAAATAATTCATAATTGTATGTGCAATAGTCTGTGCATCTAATTTTTTTAAAGGAATGAAACCTAAGATGTCTTCATGAACGCAGTTATTAGCTACGTACCGAATTCCTATGGATAATTGCTCGACACCTGAAATATCGGCTGTTTCGTCTGCTAACACAGCAAAATATGTGCACTTTTTTATTTCAGTCACTATCAAATCTCGAGTGACCTGGCCGCAGATATTAATTATTTCATTTTGAATAAAAGGAGATATATATTGTTCATTTTTATTACATGTAGTTAAGTGTGTATCGAGAATTTTATCCCCACTCTGAATTCTAAATTTTAATAAATCTATAAAATTTCCGGAAGTATTACTTTTCCCCCTTAATGATAAGTCGTGGGTACCACAAAAAACTATTGTTTTTAATATAGACGATAATTTTTGCCTATTTACAGTTATTTCAGCATCAAGTTTGTTATCTAAACTTTGTAAAACAGTTTTTTGTTTGTTTTCCATTATTTTTTAAAAAAATTGGGATTTATCAAATGATTCTACGTGCCACTTTGATTTTAAATGAATTTTAAAAGATTCAGAAAAATGTTTATACCTTTTGAATGGCGTTCGAATAAAACTACCTTGGGTACTTCCATGATGTGTAGCTGACCGAAACACAACACAAAATTTGCAAAATGCCCCTTTTAAATATTTAGAGTAGCATAACCAGTTGTTATGTTCTTGAAGCCAATTTCTATTGAATGGTCTTTTATTTTCTTCTGCATCAGTTTTAAAATTATAATTTTCTTCTGGCACCCACACTTTTGTTAAAAGTTTATATTTTAAATCATCACTTAGTTCACTGTTTTGTGTAATATATTTTCCAATATACTGTGGGAAGAAATACTTCTTTCGATGGTGCTGTTTCTATTTCTGTTGCCGGTGATAATTTTGAAAATACTACTTTCGATGTAGATGGAGAAGGTGACTGCGCTTGTGATGTAGACGGCTCTGTGTCTGTTGCTGATGATGTATTTGTGTTATCAACAGTAGTGTCCAATTTGAGTCTTTTCGTAGTTTTCTTAAAATAATTTCTAATATCCATAGTAGGTAAACAACTAAAAATATTTGAATTAATTATTAAAAAATTCAATGATAATTTATTATTAAAGTTTTACCTTGTAAGTTTAATAAATCTTCCTGATAAACAATAAAATTAAATAAATACGTATCGTTCACTTTTATTCGCATTACGATCTATGTACATACATCGGCAGTTTAAAACTTACTATGTAATATCGATGGGGTGCTCACTACTGCCCTCTGGCGGGAGTGGCTGAGTATACGAGTTCTTCCACGAAACTGCCCTCTGGCGGAAGTGGCGGAGTATACGAGTTCTTCCATGAAATCCAGGTAGCCGTAAGCAAATATGAACCATTAAGGCCAACGCGCACTTATGCGCGGCGTGGCACGGCGCGGCGCAGCGCTGTTTTTCGTAAAATATAAAATGCATTGTTTCTTATGGAGTAACGCGCACTTATCGACGGCGCGGCGCTACGCAGCGCGGCGGCCTGTTCGGAATTCTAGCCAGACAATATTTCTGCCGAAGCCTCGCCGCGCTGCGCCGCGCCGTCGATAAGTGCGCTATAGGATCGACGGCGTAGCCGACGGATTTCATACCCGAATGATGTGATCGGTAAAGTTCGTGCTTCCGAATGTAACAAACCACGAGACTAGAGCCACTAGACTAAACTAATTTAACTTTAACTACCCTGTCCGTATATTGTAGCAAAAATGAGTGGAAAATTATAAAATTTTGTACGATATGAGTGATCCAAATTATTCAAATCAGGAAGCAGAAGATAACTGTTGGCTCGAGATTGGAGAAGAAATGGAATTCACCTTCTGTATTTCTTTTTTTATTTATTTCATGGATCCATTTTTTTTTATTTTTATAATTATTTTCTTCTTCCGCTGCAGCACAACAAGCAAGTAAAATAACGTCTTCTTCAGAGTCTGAAGCCATGGTACACATGAAAACGGTGGGTCGTAACTTCACGTCTTGATGTTAAAAACTGCACAGCTCCGCGCTGCGCCGCGTAATAGTGCGCGTTAGTATGTCATTTTCGTCGTCCGCCGCGCGGTGACGCGCCGCGCCACGCCGCGTATAAGTGCGCGTTGGCCTTAATCCGTCTGGGTGCAACAGCTGTATTCGATTGGGAATTTCAGAGCAAGCGAGCATCTTGCATTGTATTTGATTTGGGTAAACCGCAAACCTACCTGCTTTTATTACTAGCAGATGTCTAAATAGTGGTTGTTATTGTCTTGAAATATGCGCCCTTTATAACAGGCCGTTGTAAAATTTATAGTTCCATTATTGGATTTTAGAAATGTGTTATATTCTGTCTACAAAATCTTTTTGATTTGAAGTTATATTAGGATTCGGAAATAGGGAAAACAGTTCGTTTTACACATTTGTGCTTACAAAATTTTACGACAATTATTTAAAGGGCTTGTAAATTATGACTTGTATATTTACATTTCCTTTAAGGCTTTAAGTAACTCTTGATTATTTGATGTATTTTAATTATCTCAGAGGGGGCTAGCGCAACGCCCATGTCCGTGTACTTATTATTGTACTTTAAGTGTTATTTCCAAGTACCAAGTACTTGTGAAAAGACTTCTGTGTCCAATAAAAAGAACTATAAATATACAGGGTGATTCACTATGAGTACCAAAATAAAACCATATATTGGGGGAGTCATTTTAAGTGAAAAATTTTATATGAAGGTATGTCCGAAAACTTTTCGTTACAGAATTTGGAAGTGCACCTCATCATACACATTTTTATTAATAACTCTGCTACTAGTTGCACTAAAATTCTGAAATTTGGTACGATTATACTAATTATTTAAATGCATATTTATACTTTCTTTTGTTTCTGAATCTTAACCAGAGGCGTCTCATATACGGAAGTCATTAATATTTTTTATCGGTATGTTTACCTATTAACATTTTTTCATTTTTAGTAATTAAATATTACATACAATGCAAAAATACACAAAAAGGTACTATTGATAAAACTTGATAAACGTAGTAGTTTTTGAAATATTGTATTATTTTGAAAAAATCATGTATACAAAAAAAAAATTGGTAACTAAAGAAATAATGAAATTCATGTGAATTCATTCTTTGATATCTATGTTGATATTCTCTGGACTCACGACAACCATTACTGTTACCATATCCATAAATAAACACCATACCTGCACATTCACCTTCACTAACATTTCCATTTTTTTAATTAGCAGTAAAATTTACTAATAGTGAAAATAAGGTAATTAAAAATGATTGTAAACTGATTTTGATTTGTTTTTTATATTTTGGTCTATTTCCTATGGTAAATTGGTTGTATTTTAACTGTTATCTAAATATTTTGGATAGTAGATTATTTCTAAAAATTAAAGTATATCACAACAACTGCGTTTATTAAGCAAGAATACCCTTTTTGTGTATTTTTGCACTGCATATAATATTTTATTAGTAAAAATGAAAAAGTGTTAATAAGAAAATAATAATGATAAAAAAACATTCATGACTATTAATAAAAAAGTATCTGGTGTGGTGAACTATCAAAGGGCACACACTCGTGCTGAATCACCCTATATAGAAAGTACAGTGTGTTAAAAGAACTAACTCGTAGTAGGCTATGAACAAAAAAATGTATGTCTCAATTTAAAAGTTTTTAATTAAATGTCAGTTTGACACGATATATTACCAATAATGTTATCTCCTAAAATCAAAGCTTTTTATTTTTAAATCTTATTTTATAAATGGAATTAAATTAGAAAATGGTGAATGGCAATATTCTTTTGCTGCCTGTCACACTGAATTTCAGAAAAAAATACATTTTAAAATCAATTGTTACTTGACTTTTAAATTAAATAATGATCAGACATACGTTTTTCTGTTCATAGCTTGCTCCGAGTAAGGTTTTTTAACACATTGTACTTGTGAGCCTAATCAAGTAATTTTCTTGCAAGTATTGCCTAGCTCTGCTTACAGTACTATTATTATTTGAAATCACTATATTAAAATTTAACACCAAATTGTGAAACTTAAAAGTTTTTCACAGTGTAAATAAGTCTTCTACTTATTTATTACCAAAAAAAGAAACTATAGCGTTTATAAGCTTTGCTCGAGGATTCCGCTGGAGTCTGGAACAAAACTGAACTAAGAGTGCGTTCAGCATGAAAACGCAATAAGTGAACTAAGCGCATAATAATAGAGTAGGTACCTAGAAAGTTTAGCAAATCAGAAATGACGTCATGTAATACCTAAGCAACATCGGAAAAAATGTTAAAATATGACTCAAATCATCAAATATAGCTTAATTAATATTAAAATGTTATAAAAATTCATAGTAGGTTATTTGAAATTGTAAATAAAAAGTTAATTGAATTGCATTACTAACGTATTTTTAAATACATTAATGGGAATTTCAATGACAATATATTTTATACACACCTAAATATACCAGGCGTCCACTTTTTCCCAAGTAGGAAACTCAATATGAATTTTTTATTTGGAAATATCTATTTACCTGTTAATTTTAGTTTATGAGGTCTCGTGACCGTGTGCCTGAGTGTCTGGTCACGGATCTGGGAAACCAGATTCAATCCCGAACGACGCCAAATATTTCGAATTTTAAATAGTACAAAATTTACCCCTGTGGTGCACTCTATATGCTATCAAAGAGTGCCCGTGAAGTAACGCCTGGTAAACGCCCGCCGCCATGGGTAATATACCGTGATAATATATTTATTTGTTTATTTGTTTTTCTATTTATTTATCTATTTATTTATTTATTGTTTATTTAATTATTTATTTATTTATTTACCTGTTAATTTTAGTTTAGACCAAAATGTAAGAAAGAATAATATTAGAATAAAAAAAATGGTTCCGTTAAGTACTAAGTTTATTGTTCAGTTATTTTTTGTCAATTAGCGCACAAGTTCGTACGAACAGTTTTTACGTGTTATATGTACAAGCGAGTGCAACCTGACTTGGAGCCGCCTATTTGAGTACTACAGTATTAGACTTCGGCGATAGAGATCCTAAGTGATTTTTGCTGACTTTACTAAAACTCATCTCTTTACGTCTCGCCTAAGTTAAATTGCGTTGCTCTATATTTCGTAACATTTCTCAATGTTACATAACTCTGTGCACTCCAACAGAGAGTCCCACCATATATTAAGTAAGTACTCCCGGTACACCCGAACCGACTCTTAGTCCTAACAACACCAACGATGACGGAAGCCCTTCGTGGCAAATAGTAAGAATGGTACAAAATAGGGGAATTAGTTTTTACACCGCAACAGCTGACTTACAACTGAACAATTTGTTAGTGTGGTTGTTTCTTGCTTAGCAAGAAGACATTTTGTACGTGTAATATCTATACAAAAAATGAGTGACGTGCTAAATATACGCGACCCTCGTAATCTCACCGAAGAAGAAATGCAAATATTACTGGACATTGACGACGCGGAATTTGAGGCAGCACTAGAAGCTAATAGCGACGAAGGTGATGATCACCTATCAATTGCTGATCAAGCTGACGATGAAATTGACCTAGATGATATTGAAGAAAATGAGCCTGGAATTTCTGGTGAGGAAGAAGTTGTGAGTGGACCTATGTATGTATCAAGAGATGGTTTAGAGTGGTCTAAAGTTCTAATAAAAGCAAGAATTAGAAGATCTGAACCGAATATTCTTCGGACTGCCTCTGGTCTTACGCCTTACAGTTCAGAATTTGTCAGTAAGAAAGATGTATTTTTGTTGCTCATGACTCCGGAAATAATAGATATTATTGTAAGAGAGACAAATCGCAAAGCCGTTAATTTTTATGAAAGATGGAACTTGGCTAATCCTAATAAACAAAACAAATTTATTCACACAAACTCTATAGAAATATTAGCTTATATAGGGCTTTTACTCACTCTAGGGGCTTTGAAAAGTAATAAAGAACCTACTGACATGTTATGGAGCAATGATCCTGCTTATTGTAGGCCTATTATTCTCGCTACTATGTCTAAACACAGATACAAAATACTTACACGGTTTTTGAGATTCGATAATTTTGAAACCAGGGATGATAGACGAGCTAACGATAAATTAGCGGCAATCAGAGAAATTTTTGATATTTTTGTCAATAACAGCAAAATGGTGTACAATCCATGCTCTCATTTGTGCGTCGATGAACAACTTGTTTGTTTGTCAAAGTAAACCTGCTAAGTATGGCCTAAAAATTTGGGCGTTGGCAGATTGTGATTCTGCATATGTAATGAACATGCAAGTTTACTTAGGTAAAGTAAATTATCTTGCACAAAATTATTTTCTATAAATAATTTGTTTTCTAGGTAAGCAGAATAACGCACCCGAAAAAAATCAAGGAGAACGAGTAGTTTTGGACTTAGTGGG
Source organism: Harpalus rubripes (assembly GCA_963082715.1). Classification (NCBI taxonomy): domain Eukaryota; kingdom Metazoa; phylum Arthropoda; class Insecta; order Coleoptera; family Carabidae; genus Harpalus; species Harpalus rubripes. The sequence continues at coordinate 40,762,951 of OY720453.1, forward strand.
CCATTTGTCTGGAGGCTATGATCTTACAACCGACAACTTTTTTACAAGCCTTCAGTTGGCAGATAAATTGTGGGAAAAGAAAATTTCTCTGTGTGGTACACTTAGAAAAAACAATACATTTATACCGAATGAACTACTTCCAACACGACAAAGACCTAAATACTCTTCAATGTTTGCTTTCAAAAGAAATCGTACTCTAGTGTCGTACGTTCCCAAAAAAAATAAAGCAGTAATTCTACTTTCAAGCGAACACCTAGACGACAAGGTCAATGGAGAGAACGAGGATTACAAGCCAGATATTATCCTGTATTATAACAAAACCAAAGCTGCCGTTGATGTGGGAGATAAAATGGCACAATATACAGTACAACGGATAAATAATAGATGGCCTATGGTAATATTTTACCATTTGGTTGACATTGCTGGAATAAATGCGTATCAATTGTGGAAATCAAAGCATCCTGAATCAGATTGAAACAAATACGATCATGATGAAAGGAGAAAGTTTATTTTGGATCTAGGAAAGGAACTAATAAAAGAACACATTACAGTACGCTATCAAAATCAATATTTACACAGTCAAATTAGGGAATGTATTCATGCCGTTGTACCCGAACTACGACCAGCAAGAAATGTAGCAGAAGTTCCTGCAGAGCAACATCAAGGACGTTGTTACCTTTGTATTCGTAAAAAGGACCGAAAATCAAGAAATCAGTGCTATATGTGCAATAATTTTGTCTGTGCAGAGCATTCGACTCGGTCTTTTATTTGCCAAACATGCAAAAGTGTAGAATAAAACTTGTAATTGTTATTTTCAATTTTTTCGCAAATAATAAAATTCAGTTTTTTAATTTTGTGTTTTATAATTATGTTTCAAATTAACCAGTATTTTAGAAATTGGGCAATTTATGCACAAATTAGGCGTTATTTTGGGTTTTTCTTATGGGGTACATTTGCACCCCACTTGACCGTCTACGTAATAATTGGACCATGACCTGAGGAAGGTTAAAGTTAATATCAGCAACGCAGAAGCATACCGTAGCTAATACACCTGTTAAAACAAAATAAAAACTGCTTTGCATACATACCAGCCAAGAGAGGAAATATCCTTTAGGGAAGTGATTAACCCTCCAGTGCTAACATGCCGTCTGACAGACCGACCTCCCACTCTTTTCCCCGTATCACTGTGCGTGGTGCGCCAATGTAGTTGTGCGCCTAGCTATCTTAACTTGATTTAGTTACTGGCCTGTTGTCTCAGTGTAAAGGGCGTATCAGTATTATTGTAGATTTTATTAAAGTTTTGTCCCACGGACAGATGTTAGTAGTGGCGGTACTTTCAGAAAAGGTAACATTGTTTTGATTATTTTATGAAAACATCTTAATAAATAATTGCTTATTGTAGAAATAAAGAGGCAAAAAAACAGATAAGTTGGCATCAATACGAAATCTGTTCGAGTTGTTTGTGTCTAACTGCAAACTGTTTTCGAGGTAATTGTAATTTTCAGCAATATATCCCCAGTAAGCCCGAGAGATACGGAATCAAAATATTTGCTCTAGTAGATGCTAGGACGTTGTATACGTTAAATATGGAGGTTTATGTCGTAAATCAGCCTCCTATCCCTTTTCTGTTGAGAATATTGCAAAAGCAGTTGTTGAGCGCCTTGTATCACCTATAGTCTATACTGGAAGAAACATCGCCATGAGCAAATGGTTTACTAGTTTACCATTACGTAAAAGCCTGTTGCAGCAAAAATTAACTATAATCGGAACCATAAAAAAGAACAAGAGAGAACTACCTCATGAATTTGTGACAGGTGCCAGACCAGAGGGCTCAAGTATGTTCGGTTTTGAAGAAAATTGTACAATAATGCCGTACATTCCAAAAAAAGGAAAACATGTACTGCTCATATCAAGCATGCATGATGATGACAGAAAAAAAATATATCATCACGGCATATTACCCATTGCTGGGTGTGCCAATCTGCTTTGTACACAGATTTCGGTAATGATGATGACATATTTGTACAGTGCGGGCGTTTACCAGGCGTCACCTCACGGGTACTCTTTGCTGGCGTGGAGAGTGCACCACAGGAATCAATTTTGTGCCATTTAAAATTTGAAATATTTGGCGTCAATCAGGATCAAACCCGGTTCCCCAGATTCGCGAGCAGACACTCAGACTCGCGGCCATGAGACAGCATAGATAAAAATACGAAAAAACTAGAAATTATGTGTACAATAACACCAAAAATGGTGTTGACACAGTCGACCAACTATGTGCAAATTATTACTGTGCCAGGAATACAAGAAGATGGCCTATGGTAATTTTTTACCGTGTAGTAAATCTGGCTGCCAAAAACGCATTTACAGGCTTCAATTCAAAAAATCCGGATTCAGATATGCTTCGAAGAGGTTTCCTAGAAAAACTTTCAATTGACTTAGTCACCGATCATTTCAAAAGGCGTGCAACAGTTCAACAAGTTCCACGATTATCCCGAATGCGAATAAGAGATATCTGCCAAATGAAATCCGAAGTTATTGCTCAAGATCAAGACAGACCCTATGGTAGATGTTTCCTTTGCAGGACGAAAAACAGTCGGAAAACAAAATATAAATATATTCAGTGTAGCAAATTTTTATGTCTTGAACACGTTACCGCAATGTGTAGCGATTGCGTTCAACATGTTACTTGCAACGTCGAAGGTTAATTTTAGGCTAAGTATTTACATATTTTTATAAAAATGATGTCCATTAATAAATAATAATTACAGTATTTATATTGTGTTTTTTTATAAACAAACTCACTTTATAAAAACAAAGAGACTAAGAAAAATAGATTTCTCTGGATTCCGATGTTAGTACCAAGATTACAAAAATCATGTTTGTACTGGAGGGTTAAAAAGATTCATCGCTCGGCCTCAACCGGAGATATCCAAGATGCTCTAGAAGACCTAGGCTTTGAAATCCATGGGGAGACGAATATAAGAAGCTGGAAACCAGAGGAACAACTACCACTATTTTTCGTAGACCAAACGCCAAATGAGAATAATAAGGATATATACAAGATCGAATTCCTATTTGACACCTAAATTCTAGTAGAAGCTCCACGAAAGAAGAACGTAATACCGCAGTACTTTAGATGCCACGAATATGAGCACACAAAAACATATTGTAATAATAATGTCAAATGTGCAAATAACCACCCGACACACATTTGTCAAAAAGCCAAGGATACACAAGCCAAATGCGTACTATGTGGGGGAGCCCACCCGGTCAATTATAAAGGCTGTTCGATATATAGAGAACTACAAAAATCTAGGGGGAAAACTAAATAACCAACCCACAAATCAACCAAATACGCAGCTTCATGAGAATACTTCTGAACACTCAAGACAAAGTATACTAAGAAACGACAATACCAGCTATGCCCAAGCCACCGAACACAACCCTTACAACAATACAACAAACAACTGAAGAGATATAACCCTAGCACAATTTCTACACAAATTTGAAACAATGTTCCAGTAACTCATGAATCAGAACAGCTTAATGCTTAATATTCTTTCCACGCTAACCAAAAACCTAAGGAATGGCCTGACATAACACCGAAATGAGGTACAAATTTTCCTGCACCAACTTAAACTTGACATTTTACTAGTATCGGAAACCCATTTCTCAACAAGGAATTACTTTAACATATACAAATTTAAAACGTACCATTCAAATTACCCGGACGGAACTGCTCATGGAGGAACTTGAACGAAATAGAACATCTCCAAGCAACCAACATTAAACTGAAGGAAGGTATTGGCTCACTAGTATATTTCCCCCGAAACACTTAGTAAAGAAATGTATTAATAAAATATTTAAGGAAATACATATAACTTGGACTATACATGAATTACCAGAAGAAGTTTTTATCGATTCTTAAAATGTAAGCTTAATTAATAATATAAATGAAAATTACGACCAAACAGTTCATTCCGATGAGGAAAGTGACATCAGTGGTATAACTTAGTTAGATTCCATTGTAAATATAGGTAAAAGTCAAATAACTATTAAAGTGGGAAAGATAACAAGATTGAATTAAACAGATTGATACGCTAGATCTTCTTCCAGATTCCGTTGTCTCATCGCTCCTCTCACCCCCACGTTCCAAGCTTGGTCGTCCTCTCTTCTTTAGCCAGCGATTTTCCTTCATCCTCACTAGGTGACCGAACCATTATAGAGATTTCGTCTCTATTCTGTCTATTATAGTAAGTGTGGTTTATGGTTTAAATACAACACAGAGTGTACTACTGATGATGACTGCTTGGCAGTCGAAATGCACATTTAGTGTTTCAATAAACATTTATCTGTGAAGAAAAAATACTGTATTATTTATTAAATTTATCTTCACGTAGCTCTAACACTATATGAATTACAACAGTTTTTTCTGCGTTAAGTAAGTGTGACTTGTGTCTTGAGCTACAGTATTACTGCAGTGCCTAATTGCAGGATAGGCTGACAGTTCGATATATTTTTTTACAAAACAATAATACATCACTACTTTGATATTTACTATTATTTATATAAATTCATGTGCCTGGATGAGATTTGAAAACAACGCGTAAATAAATGAAAATAAATTTGCCCTTTAAGAATATTTATGCAAAAAAAATACAAATGATTTTAAAAAGTATAAAAACTGAAAAATAAGATCGCATATAGGTGTACCAAATTAATTGGGTTACAAGAGCTACGAGGTCGGTTAAATGGGCAATGTTGTACAGTATTGAGTTCTGCTTAGAAAAATTTATAAATCCGAACAGTTTGAAAGTTATATAAAAAAACTGAAAATCGCGATTTTAGAAAATGTCAAATAACTCCGTAATTATAAAAAATATTAAAATATGATTTATATAAAAGTTTCACGATTTGATGAGTCAAACTCAAAAGTAAGATTATAATGGGAGTTTTTGATATAGTTACAAAGATTATTTACTTTGCCATCGAAGAGTATCTAAATACCTTTAAATTAGTACCTTATTATTGAAATACTGACAAAAGTATAATACTCTTTGACAGTTATTACTTATAATTTATTAAAAACAGTAATCATGGAAACGTATTCAGTAGCCAAGCTAGGTTTATTAGATCGAGATACCGCAATAATTATTCACGAGATCAAATTCCGCCCGCCTTACATTTTATTATTTTATTTTATTTTGTAAAATGTATTATTGGTAAATTACAAAATTAGAACGTAATATGTTTAGTAAATCACGTGTTTAGTAAATAAATCTACGAGAAATGAAATAATAAAAAAAACTTATTATACCTAAGTTTCTAAGTAGGTACCAAATAAAACTATAATTTAAGTAAAAATTTTGTAATATATTTAATAATTCATTTTACAAAGTAAAAAAAATAATAAAAACAGCGGGCCGGATTTGAACTCGCAAATAATTATTACGGTGTCCCGATGTAATCTATTCAGCTACTGAATACGTTTCCACGATTACTGTTTTTAATAAATTATAAGAAATAACTGTTAAATAACATTATACTTTTGTCAGTATTTCAATAATAAGGCATTAAGTTAGTGGTATTTAGATACTCTTTGATGCCGATTTAAATAATCTGTATAACTATATCAAAAACTCCTACTACAGTCTCAAAGGACAGACGACATTTGAAAATAATAATAATAATAATAATTTTCCAAAGACTAATAATAATAATAATCTTTAATTACCCAACAGATCACCAATGACAGGGCAATATACAATAAATATAAATATATATTAATATACAATAAATATAAGTAGAATTTTTTTTAAACAAACATAGAAAACGTACAATATAATTTACGTCAGTATATTATTGGACGCATTGGTACGCAGATTCGTGGGACACGAAGACATCAGCGATGACTTTTTCTGCATTCAGACACATGACGTAGACAGGTGAACGCAGATACGCATCAGTCCAAGCGGTAGGGAGATGGAATGTCCGGCCTTGCCTGGATGATAACCTTGGTACATGGAACGGGACTCTAGCTAAGATAAATGGAGCATCAATTTTGTTGTGAATCAGCATCCACATGTACCTCGCACTGGAGAAGATTCGCCTGGAAGCTAGGGACGGAATGTCATGACGCTCTAAGAGTGACTGTGAATCAATATCTCTTCCGGGATAAATATTATCTAATTTAAAGGACGCATATTTTAAAACCTGCGCTGGATACGATCAATATGTAGAGCTTGGCTGGCATAATAAGGATACCAGATTAGGCTGGCGTATTCTAATTTACTCACTACAAATGCAAAATACAAAGATTTTAAAGCAAGTATGTCATGAAATGGTCTGCCAATACGGTACGGATTATAAATCCCAGTGTTCTACTGGAAGAGGAACAAATATTGATTATATGCTCAGTAAAGTTGAAATTAGATATAAATAGAACACCTAAATCTCTTATGGAGGATGAACGTGTAAGTATAGAATTATTCACAGTATAATCATGGACCACATAGTTATTTTTACGCGTGTAGGTAATAATAAAACACTTGTTAGTATTAATTTCTAGCTTATTATCCTTACACCAAGCTACAAGTTTGTCAATATTGTCTTAAAGTACCTATGCATCAGAAGAGGATGAAATAGAATGAAAGAGCTTAATGTCATCAGCGTAAGCCAGAACTTGACAAGTAAAAGATAATAATAATTCATTGATGAAGAGAATGAATAGCAACGGACCCAAGTTAGAACCTTGGGGAACTCCAGAGGTAGCAATGAATTCGGATGAAGAAAATCCATTATAAAAAACTAAGCAATATCTGTTCGAAAGATACGAAGATAAGAGCAGAAGTAACGCGGGAGCAGCTCCAAAGACTCTATTTTATCTAATAATAGACCATGATCGATGGAATCAAATGCTCGGGAGAGATCACTGTAAACAGCATCCACTTGTCCGCGATGATCTATAACTTCAGAAACAAATTACGAGAAGCAAGCTAGATTGGTTACAGTTGAGCGTCCTCTCATGTAGCCATGTTGATCGTTGGAAATAAAGGACCTAGTATGTGTGAGTAAGGTATTATAGATAATCATCTCAAAAAGTTTACTGAAGTTATTAAGAATAGATATAGGCCTATAGTTGCGGACGTCAGTTTCATCACCCTTCTTGTGGACTGGAATAATTAGAGTTTGTTTCCACAGCAACGGAAATGTAGACGTTTTAATGGCTAAATTAATAATAACGGATAAAGGAGCAGTAAGGATGAAACGACAGTCCTTAATAAAAAAATCAGGTATTTTATGTACTCCACAATTATTTTTATTTTGTAATTTAGATATTAATGAAATTCAATCATTTTCAGTAATAAAGCCTATGGAAAATGAAGGGAGATTGTTATGCAACGTATCATTATTAGCGTCAAAATTTGAAGTGTCAGTAAAAAAATCAGAGAAAACAGTAGAAAAAGCATTAACTGTCTTGCGGTTGATTGTAGACGACATCATTGGCAATAACAATACCTGGACTACGAGAGCGTCCCTGTTTCATATTTACATATTTCCAAAATTCACTCGGATTAGATTTGATGTTGTTCTCAACTTTACTAATATACTTTTCGTAAGCTTCCTGGATTTGATTTTAATTTAAGGTTCTCAATCTTTTGAATTCTTCACAATAAGTATGTTGCCTGGTTTTTAACCATTTTCTCCTGAAGTAGTCTTTTGTTTTAAGATTACTCTTAATCTCGAAAGTGAACTAAGGTGGACAATTGGATGTGCAGCACCTATAAGTGGGGACAAATTTGTCTAAGGCTTCATAGAGAATGCGGTATAATTCATTTAGCGCTATATCTACTTGAACAAAATTGTTTGTATGAGACCAGGCAACGTTGCATATTCATATAAATTATTGAAATCCGCTTTCTTATAGTTATAACGGTAGTTATTGGCTGTAGGAAAATTTATATGTCGTTCAGCGGTGACGAGATCGCAGTTAAATATTAAGGCTCGGTGATATCAATCTTCAGGAACTAAAAGAAAATCAGATTTCACCGTATTTATAGGTAAAAAGTTAGTAAAGACTAGGTCCAACATATTGTTGTAGTTATTACTGACAGAATTATATTGTTTCAGATTTAATACCTCACAAAGATTACGGAAAGAAGCTGATTTTACACATGTGAGAGTATTATTATAAAAATTGGGAAGATTGAAGTCACCTACCAAAATAATTTTTTCATTAATAAATAAAAGTGAAAGAGCATCAGTGAAAGTTTCTATTTCACTTACGTGTACATCAGGTGGTATGTAGACAGCACATAATATGAATGTATGATTAGTGAAAAAACACTTGCAGGCAACGAAATCAATAAGTGGAATAGAACTTTTTATAATATAATAATAATCTTTATTATTCAACAGGATGAATCCCTATTACAGAATAATATTACATATACAAAAAATGATAATAGATAGGTTACATGTAATTATAAAATTAACACTTAAATTATACTATTCAGTTTTTTTTAAATACATTAAGTGTGACAAAAAAATCAATATCAGAGCTAACATTGTTACATTTACGGCACATAGTATTTATAGGGGAATTATAATGGTAATTTGTGCGCGAAAAATTATTGACAAAAATGTTATTGCAACGAGTATTACAATTATTTACATAAAAATTTAAAGCATAGACTAAATCACTATCATTTACGAGGTTATTAATTATTTTATAAATAAATAATATTTGATGTTTTGTTCGTCTGTTTGCAAGGGTGTCAAGGTTAAATAATTTAAGTAAAGCAGGCGAACCGCAATATCTTTCGCCGAAAGTTCTATAATGTACTACTTTATAAAAAAAATTTGTATCTTTTCAATGACATTGACCAAGTATGCTTGCGACGGAGACCAAATAATAGAGCCATAATCTAATTTGCTCATAATAAGCGATTTAAAAAGTACATTGTAGCATGTCATATTTTTGAAATCATTGGTTGAACGCAATATAAATCCTACTAATCTTAAACATGAACTGACTAATATTTCTATATGATTTATAAGATATAATTTTGGATCAAGATAGATGCCAAGGTCTTTAATCATTGTAACTCGATTTATATTTACATCATTCATCAAATAATTGAAATTGATAGTAACATGTTTTCTGGTAAAACTGATAACATTGCATTTACTTAAGTTAAAAAATAAATGATTTTTAATTGACCAATTAAATATAGAATTTAGATCCTCCTGAAGCAGAGAGCAATCATTTATGTCAGAAACAACACTGAATAATTTAAAGTCATCAGCATACATAAGACATTTAGAAAATTTTATGACAGATGTTATGTCGTTTATAAATAATATAAAAAGTAAAGGGCCAAGGACTGACCCTTGGGGTACTCCGGAAAATGCTGTAAAATTAGATGACGTGAAACCGTTACAGTATACATACTGTATTCTGTTGTTTAAATATGATTCAATCCAAAAATATAATTTATTTGACAAGCCAATAATTTTTAATTTATGTAATAAAATTGAATGAATAACTGAATCAAAGGCTTTGCAAAAATCTGTATATATAACATCTACTTGTTTCTTGTTATGGAAAAACTCAAAAATGTACTGAACGAAATTAACTAAATTCGTGACAGTAGATCTGCGGTTAACAAAACCATGCTGATAAGGGCTTATATCATTTATAGTTTGTTGTTGAATCTGCTCAAATAATATTGACTCAAAAATTTTGGCTACCGAATTTAGGAGAGATATTGGACGATAATTATTTATCATGCTTCTGTCCCCTGATTTAAATATTGGACAAATACTAGAACATTTATATTCGAAGTATCAATCGTTTTGAAACTGATAAGATTCTTTAAGTGCAATTAATACACCACCACCCTTAGAACGTCGGGTAAGAGAAAATAATCTATCATCACGTATAATATTGTAATTACATGGCAATATTTCAGGATTCAGAACAGAGTCACTCAACCAAGATTCCGATACAACAATAACATCATAAGACGAAGAACAACAATTAACATAAAATAGATTACATTTAGAATTTAAACCCCTAGTGATATAGGAATAGTCGACACATACAAGTATACATTATAAATAGTACAGTCTAAAAACTAGTCACTAAAAAAATCCTCGATAGTGTAAAAACTTTTAAAGGAAAAAAAAACAGTTTCCCATGTTAAACGCCTATGTTACGGTTTTCAGTATTCACATTGTATATTTTTACACGTTTGATCGAGTGGGGTCTATCAGAAACATGACACAGAAGCCTTCTGGTTTCAACAAGATAGAGCCACGGCCCATTCTGCCCGTCGTTCACGCGAAATTCTGCAAGAGCTATTTCCCGGTCGCCTGATCTCTTACCGGAAGGATGTTCCATGGCCCCCTCGCTCCCCCGATTTGAGCCCGTGTGACTTTTTTCTGTGGGGATACGTCAAAGATAAAGTATACAAAGTTCGATCTCGAACCCTTGAAGCTCTGAAGGAGGCGATTGAGGACGTCATCGCTGGAATTTCGCAAGATATACTGGGAAGAGTAGCCGAAAACTTCATTGAAAGGCTCAATATGTGCATTGCTCGCCAAGGCCGCCACTTGGACGATATCATTTTCAAAATATCGTGAAACAACCGTATTATATGTACTTTTGAACAATAAAAACCTTTTTTATGTATCTTTAACCGTTTTCGTACAATTAACCCTTTAAATCAGGGACTGCATTCTGCTCCATCCTGTATAAACTTGAAAAATTCACCGCCATATATGCTACAATGCAACGGAGCAGCTGAGCGTTGGGTACAAACAGCAAAACATTCATTTAAAAATATCTTATTGATAAAATCTTTAGTAATTTACACGTAAAAAAGATATTTTTTAATAACATATAGGAACACACCAAGGCTAACACCACTCCTGCCGAAATGTTATTTAAATATAAACCAAAAACACTTTTTAATAGCGTAAATTCAAAGAACGGGTTCATTAGAATGAGAAAAACTTAAACAAAAATTAATTACAAAGAGAGAAAAAAATAATAAATATGAATGTAATTTCATTTCAAAAAGGGGAGAAAATTATTTATTTATTGAATACTCTGTCCAACAGGCGAACCCAAATTATGGACTAGAGAACAAAGAAAATACACATGAAATATAATAAAAATTACAGTGAGCATACATATTACAATTTATAGACAATAAATACTGCATTGCAATTACATAAGAAAAATAAACATGAAAATATTACAACTGTAAAGAGGCTTGCAAATATTTAAAATTACAATTAAAAATATCACAATGGTCCTGAATAATTGCATAACTAGAAATCATTGCGTTAATAGGGGAATTTAGCAATATGTTAGTGCGGGATTGAAAAGGAATGAATGAAGTTTGATTTCTGGAAGAAAAGGTTGGTACTTTGAAATTAATAAATTGCAGAATATTAGGGCTGTCTATTGTATTACGGATTAATTTATGAAGAAAAATAATTTGCCAGTTTTGTCTGCGACAGTAAAGTTTTTGGAATTTAAATAAATCAATTAACGTATCATAGGGCATATTGAAAGGAGGATAAATGTTAAATGTTTTGAAATGTAAATATTTTAGAAATTTCTTCTGTATTGCCTCTATTAGATTACAATGTTTCTTATAAAAAGGAGACCAGATTATTGAACAATACTCCAATTTACTTCGAACAAAAGCATAGTACAGTACTGTTATAGATCTAACTGATGTAAAAAGTCGAGTATTCCTTATAATAAATCCTAATGATTTATAAGCTGAAGAAACTGTAGTTTCTATATGTTTGTTAAAATTTAGTTTCTTATCAAAGATTACACCTAGATCTTTTATTTCCTCACAACGGCCTAATATAGAGTTATTTAGTTTATATTCAAAGCAAATAGTGGAATGCTTTCTAGTAAAAGAAAGAGTTTTACATTTATTAATGTTCAATTCCAGCTTATTTAGTCTACACCAATGCTCCAATTTATAAAGGTCCTCCTGAAGTGATATACAATCAGAAGGTTCTGAAATTGTTTTAAATATCTTCAAATCATCCGCAAAGAGCAATATTTCACTCTCAAAACATTTTTCAATATCATTTATAAATATGAGAAATAAAAGGGGGCCCAGGTTCGATCCCTGTGGGACGCCCGAAGAAGCTTCAAACATAGAGGAGTTAATGCCAAGATAAGATAATATTAGTTGACGCTCTGTTAAATATGATGATAAAAGTTCCATTAAAGCAGGTGTCAAACCAATCATGTTTAATTTTGTAAGTAATATATTATGATCAATACGATCAAATGCCTTGGCAAAATCAGTGTAGACAGCATCTACTTGCTTACCTTTGTCCAAGGCATTCGATACGTATTGAGTAAAATAAAGGAGATTGCTAGTCGTAGACCGCTTCTCAGTAAAGCCATGCTGATGAAAAGAAAGCTGACTTCGCACATTGAAGTAAATCGTTTTATAAATTATACACTCAAATATCTTGCTGAAGTTAGACAAAATGGCCACAGGCCTGTAATTCGATATATCTTTATTAGAACCAGATTTATGAACGGGTACGATTTTGGCTAACTTCCATACATCTGGAAAAATACAAGAGCGCAATGACAGATTAAAAATATAAGCTAATGCTATTGAAAGAGGCTCTTTACAGTCCTTAAGTAAGAAAGCCGGAATAAGATCGTAACCAGATGTAAAACTTGGTTTAAGTTTATTTATAGCATGTAGGATATCGGGTATAGTAATTTCATTGAGATAAATACTTGGAGAATTATCAGAAGTAGTATTAATACCAGCATTTGATGAATGCTTAGTATAAACACTACGGAAAAAAGAAGCAAAATTTTCCGTAATTACCGCTGGAGAATTAAGTTCAACATTATTATAAACCATAGTGGTAGGTGAAGCATTATTTAACTTCTTACATTTGACAAAATTCCAAAACTTCTGTGGATCCTCTTTAATAGAACTTTCACATGAGCTGATATAATTTTTATATGCTAAAGTAATATCGTTTTTAGTTTTTGTACGATAGAATTTGAATTTATTCCAATAAAATACATTATTATGTTTTTTATACAAGCGAAAATAATGTTGTTTTATTTTTAAATTTTTTATGATTTGTTTAGAGTACCATGGAGGAAAGGAAGATTTAAATTTAGGACGAGATGGTACACACAGATCTAGCATATTATACAAAGTATTATAAAAAAAGTTACAAGCGTCATTAACATTCGTGAAAACAGATAACTGTGACCAATCAAAATCGTTAATTAAATTGTACAATCTTAACAAGTTTGCATTTTTGAAATCATACTTTCTAAATGTGATATTATAAACGTGTGTGTTTGGTTTAAAATTTTCATTATGAATATTTATATGAAGTACAGGGTGTTGAGAATATTCTACATCTAGGATGGATGAAATTCGTGTAACATTACACGATACATTAGATATAACTAGATCTAAAACACGACCATCTATATTTTTAACTTCATTAAATTGTTTGTAGTTAAAAAAAGTTATAAAATTATTAAATGCATTGACAACAGTCGTATTTTGTTGTGATAAAAATTCAGGGATATTGAAATCTCCAACATATATAACTTTTTTATCTAAAAGAAACGTTAATGATTCGAAAAATTCAATTATATTATTATAAGCTGAAGCATTCATTGCAGGAGGAACATATACGTTAATAATATAGAGGTCAGATAAATTTAGACAAACTTTGACACATGAAACATCAACATTACTAGGTAAATATCTAAGTAATCACTTAAATTTATTTCACAGGCACTTATACTTTTTTTCACAGCAGTCAAAACACCACCTCCACGTGATACACCACAATCACGAAATCGGCGATCCATACGAAATATGTTGTATGATCCATCAGAAAATTCTGAATCTGCTATATCCGGACGTAACCAAGTCTCAGTTAGGGCAATGATTTCATACTCTAATGAGTGCATAATCGAATGAAAATAGTCCATTTTATTTACTATACTTTGAATGTTTTGATAATATAAATTAACATCACCTGTATTAGAATTTACGGGTTCGCCTGAAGAATTCAGTTTTTTACAATTGTTGGTATTGCACGATTATATTTAATACGTAAGTTTGTTTCACCCTTGTCTTTTCTTTCTTGAAGTTCATTACGACAACGTTTTATTTGATCAACTTGCAAAGGAGTTCTGTCGATATTAATGTAAACATTTCTATGTTCATCAAAAGTTTTTAGGAATTTAGCTTTTGCTAACATAGTACGCGCATGCTCCACGTCTTGGAACGAAATTTTAATTAAACGTGAACGATTGTTAGGTATATTAACACGTGTACCCAATCTATAAATTTTGGCATTTTGAATATTTACATTTGGTGCAATTTTAGCTGTGATGGTACTGATTACTCTTGGTAGATTTTCATTAAGTTGTTCCGGAATACCGCTGATTATGATGTTTTTTTCACGCCGCTGTCTATCATTTATTTCGTTAATTACCGTTTCAATAATATCATTTGAATTTGACGTAGTATTGACCGCAAGTCTTTCTTCAAGTGTTACGATTTTCGCTGTGAGATCGAGAATAAGTTTCTTTAAGGAACTAATGGTATCTTTTTCAGCAAGGCAAAATTTGCAGTTGATGCGTACGGATTTTGTAGCGGAGCGTGTAAATTTACTTACATCATCTACGGTGAGATTGACACAGGAAAGATGGACAAGTTTTTGACATCCATCACAATTAACGGATTTTTGACGATCCTGTAGCACTGTTTTGGAGCAATCTGGGCAGGTGGCCATGGAGTTCCGATGAATAACGATGATGTACGAAAGAGTAACTTCTTACACTTAATGTTTAAACAAGTGATAGATTGATCGATGAAGTTTATGTCAAGCGAATTTCAGCTTAAATGACAACACGTGATTAAAATGTTTTAATAAAAAACTAGATTATTTCACTACCGATTAGATCAACTTTAATACTGCTGATACACATAGAATATTGCTTTCACACTATGAATTTACAAAATTAATTATATAGAAAATAACACTATAACGACGAATTTGACATGCTCACAAAAATTGTGTGTATACTTATCGCAGTTACAACAGTTTGTTTATGCATGCATAGAAATAATTTTAAATGGTTACATGGTTAAATGGTTACCAGCAACAATTGTAAAATGAATTACTCAAACGTTAGACAATGTTGACGTAAACAATACCCATAGAACTGTGCATCAAAGTCAATTACGAAAAGTCCAAATTAGAGATTTCTATATGTCCATTCCAAATCCGCCAAATGGCCTTCCTGAACCTAATGTGGCTCCAAAGACACACCCTACTCGACAACGTTATCCATCTGAAAGGCTCACCTACTCATCCTTTAAATAATTGTTATAATTTTTTGCAACACCACCTTCTAAAAATGTTTTTATTTTACACTATTCAATGGTTAAAATGTGTCATATAAAAATGTGAAATAAAAATAACTGTAAAATAAAAAAAATAACTATAAAATAGAAAAAAATCACTCTCATTTTTGTTAATTTTCTATTTTTTGAAGAACTAAATAATAGCAAAAAATATCAAAAAAAGCCAACAAAGTAGCTGACATCTGGTGGCAAAATAAAACATATAGGTTGTAGGGAAAACATTGTGCTGTCATATATTTATTTATTTATTTATAAGTACCCGACAGGAACAAAGTTCCCAATTAAGGGGTACTACGAAATAATACATTTACATATTATCAGTACAATAAATTGTGCAAAGAAAAATTACTATAAGTAGGTTATAAATTAATACAATGAGAAATATGTCATCAATTTCTTCTTAAATAATAATAAACAATCAAAAAAAAAGTCAATATCATCACAATTAGTGTATAAAACATTAAATGCAGAACATGAACGCCTTAACGGACTTTTTAATTCGTAATTTGTCCTAGCTGTTGTAATGGAAAACAACATTTTTTGGCGAGGATGATTTGTTCTGGGTACATGAAAATTTAACAATGCAAGGAGATTGGAATCCATTATATCATTATTAATTAATTTGTAAATAAACAATAGAGATTGCACAGTGCGTCGATTCTCAAGAGATAGCATATTAAGACTTATCAATGCAGTGTTGTAGTGAAAATCATTTTGAGAACCAAAATGACCCTTATACCAACAATATCTTGCAAATTTTCGCTGAATAATTTCAATAGGTCTTATCGAATTTTGATACAATGGATTCCAAATCAGGAAACAATATTCTAATTTGGCACGAACAAAACAATTGAAAAGGGATTTAAGAGTGGTAATGCTATGAAAATCTCGTGAATTTCTCACAATAAATCCAAGATTTCTGTAACTACAAGTGACTATGTTGTTAACGTGTAATGAAAAATCAAACTTAGGATCAAATAATACTCCCAAATCCCTTTTAGTGCTAACTCTACACAAATTGATATGGTTCATTCTATACTCATATAAAATATAATTATTTTGTTTCGTTGAAAACGACATGACCTCACATTTTTTTACATTAAACGGCAGTTGAGATTCAAATGACCAGGCCATAATATTATTAATGTCACATTGTAATTCAAGGCAATCATTGACATTGTTAACAATTTTGTAAATTTTCATATCATCAGCATAAAGAAGGCATTTTGAGTTTTTAATTCGGCCTACTATGTCGTCTATAAATAGGTTAAATAACAAAGGGCCAAGATTAGATCCTTGAGGAACTCCCGATGTAGTAATAAACGGCTGTGAAGTGAATCCATTGTAATGAACGTGCAAATAACGAGTATTCAAGTAAGATGAAAGTAGTGAAGCTAAGTTTAAGGAAAAATTAAAATTATTTACTAGTTTCGGAATGAGAATTTGATGGTCAACTTTATCAAACGCCTTAGCAAAATCTGTGTAGATAACATCCACTTGCAAATTATCATATAGAGCATTTAGTGCGTATTCGGTGAAATTAGCTAAGTTTGTCGCAGTTGATTTACCTCTTATGAAACCATGCTGTGAATCTGATATTTGTTTATGTACAGTGTTATATATTTGATTGTAAATGATTTTTTCAAGAATTTTTGAGATGTTGGATAATATAGCTATGGGACGATAGTTACAAATGTTACGTTTGTCACCGGACTTGTGAACTGGCGTTATATAAGTAGTCTTTAATGACGAAGGAAACGTGTGAGTAGAAAGGGATAGATTGAAGAGAATATGAAATGGTTTTACAAATATATCACGACATCCTTTAATTATATATGCCGGGAAGTTGTCTGGTCCAGGATTAGTGGATGGTTTTAATTTATTAATCGATTCAATAATTTGTTGTTCAGTTATGGATTCTAATGATACCAAATCAGATGGCAAATTGCAAGTGGTAGAATTTAATGTAGTGGAAAAAGATGAAGTCCACGTACACAGATGAAAAATAGTTAGCAAAACCTTGAACAATTTCGGAAGTAGTGTTAAGCGATTGAGTATTTAAGTTCATTTGGCTGGGAATTCGACCTGTTTGTTTCTTGTTATTCAAGTAAGATCACAGTTTTCTAGGATCATTGACTAAATTATTCTCTAAGGACACAAGATATTCTTTATGAGCTATTTTCATATTTTTTTTATTTTAGAGCGCAAGCTACTAAAATAATCGTAATATTTTTTATCCTTAGTTCTTTTATATAGTTCATGATATTTGGTTTTCAATTTTATATTTTTGATAATGTTTTTCGAAAACCATGGGGGATACTTGAATATTTTTCTAGAGGTTGTAGGAATGCATATATCAAATATGTGGTACAATATTTCATAAAATTTCTTAAATGCATCCTCAACGTTGTTGAAATTTGACAGAATACTCCAATCAAATGTACCCAGCAGACTATATAACAATGCGTAATCCGCTTTTCTAAAATTGTATGAGATCTTCTGATAACTGTTCATTGTTGCCTCGTGTACTATAGGTGTATCAGGAATAATAGATACATTTAAAGCTGGATGATAATTATCTTCAAGGACAAGAGGGCAAGAATCATGTGTAATATTGCAGTCCAAATTGGAAAGAACTATATCTAAAATTCTATTATTAGAATTGAGAATATGATTATGTTGTGATGCTTGGAGATAATTGGAAAAGATTAAAAAAGATGAAATAATGTTATTAGTGTAGGAATTAATGTAGTAATCCGATAACTGACTAATGTTAAAATCACCGATAATCAAAAAATCACTGTACATAATATCAGGAATTGATTCTATGGATTCATAAATGTAATCTTGCTGATCAATAGAAATAGGTGGAGGCGAGTAAACTACCACAACATATAAAAATTTAACAAGTGATAGTTGAATTTTAACACAGATAATCAGGTCTATTCTGTAAAATTAGCGTGCGCGTTAACCTCGAAGGTCACCGTTAATATTTTAACGGATTCTTTAATTTTTAATTTGCTATTCAGTAAGCAGATATACGTTAAAATTTTAAAGAAATCGTTAATATAACCACGTTAAAAGCAAGAAATTTAACATCAACTTGAGACATAGTGTTAAAACTTTAAGGCACCGTTAATATCAAAAATGACTTGCAAATATAGTTATAAATATGCTTCGATTGGAAGAAATTGAGAGAATAAAGGAAAGGTATATATATATATATATATATATATATATATATATATATATATATATATATATATATATATATATATTAATGTCTTTATTTGAAGTAATTATTACTTACATATGAATAATTAATTCATGATTTTACTTGGAAGTTTTCATCATATAACCACATTAATAATTTTAAATTGTCCAAAATACATTTAATCATTTTAGGCGCTACGTAAAACTTCGATTTCGAAATCTTGGGGATACAAGTGATCCATTCCATTTGCCCGATTATGAATTTAATAAAAGTTTTAGATTATCAAAGCACTGTGCTTTAGATTTATTTACAGCTCTTACACCCCATATGAAGAATCCAATAAGAATTCCTGCAATACCTATCAGTATACGGGTTAATAATAACTTAATAAATTCATAGTTAAAGGTTCTAGCTGCGTTAAATTTCTATGGCCATGGGCCTTAGCAGCTATCAATATGGAATCGAAGAATGTTGTAATTTATGAATGAGCCAAAGCGGTGTGGTTTCTGCAAAACACTTATTAAAAATATTGCAAATACATATTTGTACTTAACTGTTATCTGACATATTTATAAATAATTATTTTAATTTAGCTATATATTTTAAGGATTTCACACTTTGATCTATCCACTTTGATAAACTTTTCCTAACATTTCACACTTGACAGGCAATTATATTAAGTTAGGACATACGTTTTACAGGATTATTTCGTCATGTGAAACTGATTTCACAGCATTCGTTAGCGTATACGCTAAAAAGTTAAATATTAACGAAATTTTTAACCAATGCTTTAGTGAATAGCAATTTTATGAAGTACTGTTAACAGTGACGTTAATATTTACTTTTTAGCGTTGGATATTTTTGCGCTAAAAGTTAACGTATATTTTAGTGAATAGACCTGAATATCTGCTAAAGAGTTATTGTGAAGATGCATATTTACAATAGATGTATGGAATTTAGAATAAATAGCGCATAATACGCCACCACCACAGCATTTTCCTCCTTTGGTTATATTTCTATCCTTTCTATAAACAACATAGTCGGTTTCAGTTAAGGCAATTATATCAAAATTAGAAGATGATACATTATTATAGAAATCATTAAGCTTGGTATTTAAACCCCTAACATTTTGATAATATATTAACATATGTAAGATGAATAAAGTTAAAATATAACGCAAACAATATAATTTATAATTTTTCAACACTCAAATATTGTACTATCAAAACAAAAATAAGCAGAAAAACAAATACAAAATATTCAGAGCCAACCCTGTGCGAAAGCAAAGTTCATTTGTGCGTGCTAAACTTAACGGACAATACTCTGCAAAAATTATAATATCAATTAGCAAAGACAATAGTTTTTACAAGAAACAGAGATTTATAGTGAGAGTTCGTTGAACTGTTTCATTGAGTAAATTTTTACTATCTCTTTACTTGTTTTAATATATATAACACCATCACTGGTCCAAGTGTTTTTTAAACCGAATTTCTGTTTAGCAGCATTTAATACATCGAGTCTCTTTCTTGTTAGGTCCTCACGAATAACTATACCCGTAGACTTGAGTTTACGTTTATTTGAATAAACAACTGCCCGATCATTATAACGTGCAAATTTCACTATAATAGGACGGCACTTATCTTTTATTCGTTTTCCAAGACGATGGCTGCGGTCAATGGCGGACTGATCCAGTGCGATTCCCATCTTCTGCTGGAACAGCTGTACAACGGTAGTGTCGGTCATCTCACTATCTTGTTCAGGAACCCCAAATACACGGAGGCAGTTTCTTCTGCTCTACTGCTCTAGGCGGTCTACTTCCCCGGACAGTTCTTCTATTTTTTCATCTTTGGTCTTCTATATAGGGTTATATAGTAAACAAGAGCCAGAAATAACCAGCATAACGAAAAGATATTGTGTTGTACCGCAGTGCAATAATAATTATGCAAGTAAACACATATCCGTTCACTATTTCCAAAAAATGAAATATTAAAATATCAATGGAAAATCGCTTTAAAAATCAAGAACATGTCACCATTCAATAACGGTCATGCACAATAATATTTGCCTAGATATTTAATTTCATGTTAGTATTTATATAAATTTGTGCTTTAATACATCATTAAATTGTTTCTACAGTCATAAGAAGAAAAACATTAAAAAAATGCTATTCCATGCCAAAAATTACCGTAACCTTAACCTCTGGTACAGAGAAGAAAAATAGAGAGAAGTTACTTACCTGTAAGTAGTAGTAGTAATTATTATTCTTTAACATTATAATTATATTTATTTTATATTGTTTTTAGGAAAGATAGAGAAGAAGAAACGATAAAAATTCCAGAAATCGAGCCAGCAAGAGGAAGATATGCAAAACATAATACATGTAGATAATTTTTTGATCAAACAAAATGCAATTACCTTTTTAAATATAATAACAAAGCAATGATATTTTTTTTATTTGTAATTTTATTTACAACTTGCCTTAAGAATGTTCAACCAGTAAATGTAATACATGTATAACACAGCCTGAGTGAAGTAATTATTATCAAGTGATATTTCTTCTTAATATTACAATTTATGAACAAAAATTAGCTTATAATTATGTAACTGTAATGAATTTTAAACCCAATAGTTTGGTGTTTTCCACTTTTCTCTCTGTCCTGCTTTACAGCACATTTACACACGATGACATTTATGTTATTGTTATCACGGTAGCGTTAGATGCCCCATTGTCTTCATATCCGTATGAAATAATGTGTCTATAACTAAAAATAAATAAGTTAACAAGCAAGATAACTACAAATTTATATTTCATTTTACCTATATACACTGCTTCTTTTTCAGTTATAGGTCGCACAGCACCTTTTAAATAAATATATACATCTGTCATTGTAATAAACATTCTGAATTTAATCAAAAATTACAGAATATTTCGTAAAACAAAGCATCAAACTACAACGACTACAAGTGTAAAATTCAATGTTTTCAATCTTTAGTGCTGCTATCACTTGGAAGTGGCTCTCCCGAATATCCTAAACTTTTCCATATCCCTGTTACCCATAATCGGGTGGGGGATTTCCTATTCTTCAGGTTAAGTTTGTGTTGAAATAGTACCAGTAGTGATATCTGTCGACACAATGTGAGTTCAGACCATATGTTCTACTTGCTAAGGTCATTGTTGTATTCAAGAGTAAATAAAGTGTAAATAGTGAATAAAGTGAATAGTGAATACATTGAGTAACTTGACATTTTCAACAAATGACATTTTTTTTAAATTTATTGTGGTGTTGCAAAAAATTATGTATCTAACTCGTGACTAGACGTTTTTTTTTTTTCACTTGTGAGCTTTAAAGCACTCGCTACCGCTTGCGCTCGCTCATGCTTTAAACTGCTCACTCATGAAAATGTAATTTTCTTTATATTTTTTTATTATTAAGGATTTCTTTTGGATAATTTGGGAGGAATTAAGATGTATATCAGTAATATTGTAAATGATCGTTTTGGTACTCCATTTGCCATTGCACATGCATGCATTTATATATATTTAAAAACTAGACTTTTGTAAAATGTTTAACGCTAACGGGTCATTTTCCTATAAGTGACCGGCGACCGCCGAGTAAACAACAGTGAACAGTGAATTAAACGTACGCTTCGTATAGAGGAATTTTTTTAAAGATGTCCGATCAAGGTCATCTACGAATTGTATGAATTAAGATTTTGTTCTGTCACATTTAATAGGGTCATTCATTTAATTTTTATGAGGGTACGTAAGATACTACTGTTATATTATTATTAGTATACAAATATATGTTACAGTAAAAGTATTCAAAATTCAAAACTAAATCAACCGGTAAGTTTATTAGCAAATGTAAAACCAAACATATGAAAAATACGATATTGACACAGTGTCAGTGAAACTGGCAGAAAATAACATTATTCGTACGGCTATGAATCAAGGTAATATATCTGAATTAATAAGTAAACTTACGTTACAGCGAAGTTAACAAGGAGCATAATTTTAAAATGGAATGTCATAACTTAGTCGCAACAATGTGAATGTTTGAAAAACAAGCCTGTTACATCCATCCTTATCGCACACGATTCTTGTGAGAGAGATAAATATATACCAATTTGTTAATTCGTTTATGATACAGATGACCTTGATCGGACATCTTTCAAATTTGTTACTGTAGTTGTATTATTTATTATTCCTCCGATCCTTAATACACAACAATTTTCAGCATGTAATTACTTATTCCAAACGTAATTTGAAAATGTTTCATTGACGACAGATGAGTAATTTCACTCCTGAAATCGAAAATTAAACCGCAGGTCACAAGAGCAGCCCTTATTAAAATATATGTAACAAATTTTAATTCATACAAATTAAACTAATTATAAATGTTAAATCACACTATACAGATGATATTATGCTGGGTTCAAATTTGATTATAAATATACATTTATTCCCGAAACTACTATTCATTCTTATTTAATATTCAAATTAAGCAGTTAAGACAATAGTTTTATTAATGCAGGAAAAGTAAAAATCATCACCTACAAAATAATTTGAAAATTAAATTTTAATTTTACTTGCCAATAATTTTTCAAGTAATATGCATATAATAACCTCCGACGGGTATTTAGCTACTTCCTAAACTTTCACCTGTTTCATACCCAATTTCACTAACAAGGCTTAAATTTTAAGCTAGGCTTAAACAAAAAAATCCAAAAAATTTAACAGCAATATAATAATTCATTATCCATATCATTTCGATGAAATATTGTTAATTTAAACCGAGTTTAATATATAAGTTACGTTGGTGCAACCGGCCTTCAGGGGGGGTTGAAAAAGGTGTATGTATTCAGCTATGTGATGTGACGCCACCCCCGGGGGCGGTTGCGTCATACTGGCGTCGTCTTCTTTCTTTCGGCGGTGGGGTTGCTCGGGCGCCAATCTTGCGGCGGCGGTGTCTGAAAAGAAGACGGCTGGGTGCCGGGATTGCTCGAAGTGGAGAAAGGGCCAGGGGGTTGCACGGAAACACGTGGAGAATATAAATTGTTTAATGTTCTTAAATAATAAATGTTATATACAACACCATATAATAAGGAAAAATAATAAAGAATAGAAAAATAGAAAAACCTGACCCTATGACCATCTATACTATCGTGACAGTGACTACGGGCCGTGAAGCGACCCAAACTTGACAGAGGTAACAAAAATGAAATAGAACTCTAACTTGAAAATTGACTTTACGTTTATTCTCAGAGCGGACGGCTGGTGAGACTAAGTGTCGTTCTCGGACGACTACACTCACCAAAACTATTCTATCACTCGATAGCGACGAAATACGGCAGAGACAAAATTCTCTATCTTCTCGGCGGCGGCGGATTAGCTCAGAGACGGGACCAGTGTTGCCGCTGGGTGTTAAAAAATTGTACTAGATTACAGTTTAAAATTGTACTAAATTTGGTCCGAGTGTACTGACGCGCGAAATTTGAATAAAAAATGTCAAAAGAACTCATATTTTTATTGTAAACAATAAATATTTCATATATATTAATATTACAAAAGTAAATAACAATAAAAAATAATTCTTTCGGGTATTAAAAAAACAATTTTTTTTTATATTCCAAATAAATAATTTAGAACCATCTAAGAATTATTATTAAATTAATTACTTGTCCATTTTCTTGCCTTTTTCCATTTTCTTGCCTTTTACATTAACAAGTTCAGCTGCAACGTTATGAATACAGAAGCAAAAGAGCGGGAAACAGAAACAATACACTTCATTTACCAATACCAACTACCAACCAACTAAATCTAGGTTTTTTTTTAGTTTCCAATGCATTGAATAACCGAAACGCGAATTTTAAAACTATTACCAAAACAGCTCTATTTACTTGTGGTGGTGCTGCTATCTACTATTAAAACTGTCACTTCCTTCAAACTTAATTATCGCGCGAAATAACAATAGTGACAATAAAAACGTCATATGCCAAATTTACAAATTGTACTAGATTCCTTAAAGAGGTACTAGTGTACTAAAGTAATTTCCATTGTACTAAATCTAGTACAATTGTACTAACAACGGCAACACTGGACGGGACCCTTGTAAAGAAGTCGGCTCGAGAAGTACTCTTGAAACCAGAGAAGTCAGAAACTGAACTGCCTCTGGGAGACTGATTTGTCTGTGTGATTTTCTCACTTTTATATCGCAATTTGGTGGAGGTGGAAATGCCAAAATTCAAATGGTGGGGCACTAGTGGGGATGTCTTTTGTAAAACTTTGAGGTCGCTGTGATCGTTTTACAATAAAAAGAAAATATTTAATTTAATAAAATGTGCAAAAATAATAGATGGTCATATTTTCCCTACAGTTACAATATTTACACAACCATACAATTTACATTTTAATAAATTACCATTTTACAAAGTTACTAGTGCTGCCGATCGTGATGACATTTGCAAGTACAATTGTCAAATGTCAAATCTACAAGTCGTAGTACAGAACAAACCTATTGTTGTTCCATTGTTATAACCAAGTGTCTACAAAAACAATTACAATATCAGGAAACATTGTGCCAAACGTTTTCATTACATTATCGGTAAGTTACACCAAACTGTTTATTATACTTTGCTAATGAGATTAAATTTGCAGGTTAAACTATTACAACAATTGTTTCCTTATCCCCTGAATGATTAAAACACAGGTAAGTACCTTGTTCTTATTTGACGATAGTACTAATGTTGTACTTTACAGGATTTACGAGAAAAATGTGTGACTGAATCACTAAAATCATTCGCACCAGCTTTAACAACTGGACGAAACATTCAATACTGGAATTTGGGTTTTCAAGTGTCAATTGTGGCTTGATGGTTTATAAATAGTTCACCCAAGTATTTCTAGTGGAAAAAGGGCCACTTCGTCACAGTGAACAAGGCCCCAAGCGAAAGAGGCCTCACCAATCAACCGAATTAAATATTATAGGTGTGCTTAATAGCTTAATAATTTTATTATTGTTAACTCATTGTTTATATTAGAATTTAGTCTGATCGGGCCTTGTGTAAATTATGACTCGTTCACTAGATGTTTAAACGCAGTGGTAGCTTGGCAATCCCACATCTAATCATGTGACGATTAATAATAACTTCAGCGGTTATACGACTTTAAAAGGAAAGATTGTTCAGCCATCGAGAGGAGAGCAGCCAATAGCTTAGATAGTAGAGCATTATCGCGGCAACGTAGGTGTCTCGGGTTCGAATCACGATGGCTTACAATTTTTCACAATTTATTTCATATATACAAACTGTTAACTCATTGTTAATATTATATTAATATTTGCTCACCAAGTTATATAATATATAATCTAATCTTGCCCGGGGGTTAGTCCTGCGTAACAATGTATTATGGTATTCCAAATTCTGACTCCTGGTTCTTCCTTTAAATAACCTGGAGAACGATTTGCTTTCTTCCTCGGAAAAAAGATGATCTACCCTACTGAGGATTATGACCCAAAACTATTTAAAAAGTGATATTTTAGAATCTAGGTATTCTGCATAAGACCTGCATGAAATATAAAAATAATTGTTTGATGACTTAGCATTACAGTAATATAAAAGGCTATATGGTCGATGGAAGTCAGAGGGTCCATAGAAGGGGAGTCTAGTGAGAGGGTCATAGACAGAAACCTATAAGTAGATCATTTCTCCATTATATTTATTATTTTTATTATTGTTTTTGTTATTTTTCTTATTATTATTTATATCATTTTTATAATTACTATAATAATAATAATAATAATAATAATAATAAACCAATAATTATAATAATAAAAATAATGATAATAATAATGTAAATAAAAATATTAATAATAAAAATATAAATATAATAATAATAATTATAATAAAAATAATAAAAAAATTAATAAAAATTATAATAAGAATAATAATAAAAATAATAATAATAGTACTAGTATAATGACGAATGGATATATACAATTGAACGGACTCGGCTGTTTGGAGAAATGGTCTTATAGGTTTCTGTCTATGGACCCGCTCACTAGGCTTCCCTTCTGTAGACCCTCTGACTTCCATCGTCCATACATCCTTTTATATTACTGTAATGCTAAGTCATAAAGCAATTACTTTTACATTTCATGCAGGTCTTATACAGAATACCTAGATGCTAAAATATCAATTTTTAAACAGTTTTGTGTCATAATCCTCAATAGGGTAAATCGTCTTTTTTCCGAGGAAGAAAGCAAATCGTTCTCCAGGTTATTTAAAAGAAGCACAAAGATTCAAAATTTAGAATACCATGATACAATTTTACGTAGCACTAACCCCCGCTCAAGATTAGATTATATATTATTTAACTTGGTGAGCAAACACAAGGAGGAACGACTTGGAAATATTCTGATATAATAAGATCGCCATGAACCAAATATTATGGGAAGTATTAAAGTAGAGAATAAACAAATATTTTGTACATGTATTTATTAGTGCAGGCGCCAAGAAACATTCCGTTTGAAAAAAACCGGTGGATTCATTCTGATTGATGATTTAAGTTCAGAAAGACCTAAAGAATGAAATTCTGAATGTTTCCGGACAAAGTCAGTGGTCAATTTTTTTTTATAGGGGGTACAAGAATTATTGATGAAATCGCTGTAACGGTCAAGAAAACGTTGCTTATTACTACTAAAAAGTTGTTTCTTTAGGGTATGAAATTACAAACA
Source organism: Harpalus rubripes (assembly GCA_963082715.1). NCBI lineage: Eukaryota > Metazoa > Arthropoda > Insecta > Coleoptera > Carabidae > Harpalus > Harpalus rubripes. Next base: position 40,790,376 of record OY720453.1, read on the forward strand.
TCACGAATATTATAAAATACAAATTTAATATGGTAAAAAAAGCCGCGTGCCTGAGTGTTTGGTCGCGTATCTGGGGAACCGTGTTCGATCCCGACCGATGTCAAAAAGAAATATTTCGTTTTTAAATGGCACTAAAGTTTCCCTTGTGGTGCACTCTCCACACATCAATAAGTGTCCGTGAGGTGACGCCTGGTGAACGCCTGCACGGTTGCCGGATACGACCGATGGTCGTTTTCTTTGTTTCCCTCTCCGCAGCAGTTTATACCAGCTCCAAAGTGTTGCAGCGGGCCATATTGTACCCAACACGGTTTAGACGTTTTAGTTATAAAATAATTTTCACATAACGTTGAACTAAATAGTGTGATAGCTTATTTTGATTGCTGAGTTAACAAATTTAAGTGAGAAAGATTTCAAGATGCCTCAATTTTTAATAAATTGTCACACAAACAAGATTTAAAATAGAAATATTTATTACAATCTACAAACAGTTGCGTAAAATGAAATGAATATTTGTAATATTTTACCTGGGTTGCATGTTCTAACTGGTTGCGATACGACAATCCGGGTAGGAACTAAAAAACAATGTCTGTATGCTGCATCACAAGTATTTGTTCAAGATGCTCTCTTTACTTCTGGAACTAACCCAGAAACTCCGATGCACTTTCATTAGGTTGAAGAAGTCTACACTTATTTGTTCGTCAAACAAAAAATCACATCAGATGAATTATGCTACAAGTTGATTACCCGTAATATTGGGTTCAATTTAAATTTAACCAAAATTATTTGTACTTCTGATGCTTTATTTTCACATTGTTTAAGAGGTGCAGCCCAAACATATTTATGGGAAAAATTATTACAACCACTGTTCGAGCCTCTGAACTTCTTCCAATACGGGTATGAATTACGAAATTCCAAGTTACACCCGACGAAAATGATAAAACCTTCTCTGTCTGCCTCTTTAATTAGGCCCAGCACAATGTATTTAATTCAGACTGCAGAACAATGACTTGTAGTTGTAAAAAAAATATTTAAACTGTATCTCTCTCTCTCTAAATGTGTTCATAAAAACTTATCTTTTTAAGGTAGTATCTTCTTCTTATTATTTTTCTTATTTTTATTCTTCTTCTTCTTCGAGGTCGCTGTTCCTTGCTATTCTTCTCCAATCATTCCTGTCCAACACATATTCTTCACACTGTCCTTTCTCAGTCAAGTCTTTTGCGTCACACTCCTTCCTCCTTCTCTTTGCCCTTCCTCATACTCCCGAGATTGAGAGTTCTAATCCTGAGGACTGGCTTCTCTAACCCCGACCGTCCATGACGGAGTAGACCTAACCGACTTGGCACAGGGGTTAGGCGAGGCTAATTGCATGTCATTTGCGAGGAACACCCTAGGCCTTATACCACTTTCCGATCCTACACCTTCCGTCTTTGGTTTCGGCGAAGATTTTACAGTCGGATGCCTTTCCTACCACCAACTCTCAACGTTTACTCGGGCTTGAAACCGGCGCCAAGTTTAACTGGCTTACTCCCTCAGTGGCTGGTTATTGTACAGACCAATAATATTTACACATTTTCTTATTGGTAAAAATCGATGGACCATCTCAAATTTGAGATAAATGCAATCAAAGAGAGCTCTTTTTGTATGTTTTCTATATCAAACAATAGTAAATGTCATATTTTTCAATGTAGCTTCAAAACATTGCTGCCCATTTTATTAAAAAACATCTCAGTTTATAGAAATATATAAATGACCAATATTAAAATAAAAATAACTTTTTTCATCATATTGTTTAAGAGACATAGATTAATAAAGTGCGAAATTTTTTACTAATACAAGGACGGAAGCGGTCGATGGGATATGATCTGGAGACACAGGCTTGTTTAAATGTAATATACTTGGCTTCTAACTTCTAAAATTGTATCATCAATCTGCTTTTTCTGGAACAACTATTAGAATTTGCACTTAAATTTGTTAACTCAGAAATCAAAATTAGTTATCATACTATCTAGTTTGACGTTATGTGAAAACACTTTTATAACTAAAACGTGTAAGCCGTGTCAAGTACAATATGGCCCGCTACAATACATTGGAGCTTGTATAAACTGCTGTGGAGAAGGAAACAAAGAAAACGACCATCGGTCGTATCCGGGAACCGTACAGGCGTTTACCAGGCGTCACCCCACGGGCACTCATTTATGTGTGGAGAAAGCACCACAAGGAAAACTTTAGAGCCATTTAAATACGAAACATTTCTTTTTGGCATCGGTCGGGATCGAACACGGTTCCCCAGATACGCGACCAAACACTCAGGCACGCGGCTTTTTTTACCATATTAAATTTGTATTTTATAATATTTGTGATGTTTGTAATTTCATACTCTACAGAAACAACTTTTTAGTAGTAATAAACAACGTTTTCTTGACCGTTACAGCGATTTCATCAATAATTTTTACACTCCCTATAAAAAAAAATTGACCACTGACTTTGTCCGGCAACATTCAGAATTTCATTCTTTAGGTCTTTCTGAACTTAAATCATCAATCAGAATGAATCCACCGGTTTTTTCAAACAGAATGTTTCTTGGCGCCCGGTCTATATCAGTTTTTCAATAATATTTATGTTCATTTAACCTAAAAAAGTTAATCGGTCTTATATTTGTGTAGGTATTACAAATATTTGCATGTCTTACCATTTTATTTATTATTGAATACATCTGACAGATTGCTACATAAATTTCTTTTAAAGAACAAGTGAGACATCTATTCTCTTAATGCTGAACCTATCTTTCTATACTGCATATGAGGACCCGAGATAAGTATGACTTGTAACAAGTACGAATCGTGCAGAGTATGAGCTGTGAAAAGTATTGATTGTGATATGCTCCCGTAATAATGGCTGTAACTAAGGAGGGCGAAGATGTTCGTATGAATTACTGTAATTACAAGCGAGTAGAATACTATTATTTATCGACGAATTTTGAATAACATATTGCATTTTTTAACTATAAATTCACAAATTTGAACATTTCAAAATAAATATGATATAACATTAATCTTGTATTTATAAATACAGGATGTCCCCTGAGGAAATCGACAAATTTTTACCATGTATTCTAGGGGTCACCCTAGATAGAAAAAAAGATTTCATATAAATTATTGGTCAGTTCTTCTTCGTTTTAGAGATATCAACAGAAACATTCAAAATTTTTAATAATGAGAAAGTCTATTCTAATAAGAATGCTAGGTAAGTAGTTATTGTTCATCTATTGTTTATTTGACGTATCAACTATACCTAGAACTATATGTAGGAAGAGCCCTTTCTATTTTTCGTCGGTGTCTCATATCCCACAAGGTGCGGTTTTATCCGTGCGCGTGGTTATTCAAGTTTATTTTTCCACCTACAACCCTTATCCCTTTCCCTTGTTGTGCCGTATTTATTTGTCATACTTGTTTTGTTTTCGTATTGTCCTTTTACTTATCATTTTTTTTTAATTTATCTTTTGATTGTATAACTTCCGGACGGAGCACATGAGTCTTTTATTCTTTTATAATTTTGTTTATAAAGTATTCAGGCCCTTCAGGCCGCGTTGTACCTCCTAATACAAGTACCTGCGGAAAAAATTATTTTAGGGACATATTGGCTTTGGTGGTTGGTGGCTGTCCTTTGGTCCCGGATTTTCGAGCTTCAGATCCATCTTCGCTAGTCGATCCAATCAAGGGCTTTAATTCCGCCGGACTACAGAGCCGTAGCAATTCTAAGCCTCGGTGATAGCCGCATAGTTCCTACACCACTGCAGGGTGATATGACAGCGAACCAGCGACCGAGGGTTACCTCATAGTATCGCTTTTGCTGCCACGGCCTACTCCAGCTTCCGCAGAAGATCTACCGGGTTCCCGCTCTACACCTGGGCCAAGGGTTCGGTTCCCACCACCTTAGTGGATCGTCGTTTTTTTATCTTGTGTAGAGTTCAAGAAAAATCCTATTGGATTCTTATATTAATTTTTGTAATTGATTTTATCCAAAATTAAACTTTTCATTATATTTGTTCTGTGTTCCTTCTCTCGAGAACACCTCCCGAGGTTACCCTTTTTAAAGTGTTGGCACCCGCAGAATAAATTGGTGATATTCAAAAAAAAATTACACAGGCATTGGCCTGAGTGATTTTTTTTGTTTAGTTGGGCTACATTATACCACCAAATTGTTATTCGACTCACGACCTCTGTTCCCGCCCTATATCCGTGAGTTACAGGTGCATCAACTTATGTGCGGCACAGGAGGAAGGAATCTATGAAACTCATTATAGAATCGGCCAAGTACCCGTGATAAAGTTTTATAGGATTTGTGGTAAGGATAAATCTCTATTTTATTAATTCTTATTTTTTATATGTACATATTTTTTTTAGTTAATAAACTAAAATTTGTTTTATTGTCTTATTTATTATACATATAGTTTCAATTTACAAAATTTATACAAAAATTGAGTATGATTTTTTTTTAATATGTCCCATTTCTTACCCTAGAAGTGATGGATTCAAATTCGAATAATTTATAAGTTCTGACCGCAATATATATATATATATATATATATATATATATATATATATATATATATATATATATATATATATATATATATATGTAGTAATCTGTCCTAGCAAATGAAAATTTATAGTGATATAATAGTTATTTGTGTATCAAGAGCGTAAAGTGAATCTGTATTGCTCGTAAATTGAAGCGCGAGAGTAGCGAGCGCTACAATCGAGCTAGAGCAATAAAGATACTTTACGCTAGAGAAGCACACATAATTTGTTCTACACGTTACTAACGAAATAAAAAAAATAATACCTATTTAGTAAGACCTGTTGTGTTTTTATTAATGTCTTCAGGTCGTATTTTAAATAACAGACTGTTATATTTTATAAATGTAATGTTTATTCTGATTTCGGACATGTGCTTGTCGTGTTGCTATGTTTGGTTATTGACCAAAGTTATCTTACAGAACTTGTAGATGTCTCTTATACTTAAAGGTACGTTTACAACAACATTAAAGCACAATATACAACATCTCCCTTTTATAAGGTAGTTAATATTTAAATCTAGTAGGTGCTTTAATGATTCTACCAAACCTGCTTACTTTAACATGTCCAGGAATAGTTGAACTAGTAGGCAAAGTATGAGTAACTACTTTATCTTCATGAATAGTTGAACTGGTAGGCAAATTATTAGTAACTGCTTTATTTTCTTTATTATTTCTCTCTTCTCTACTTATATGCGACTTCTCATTATTTGATTGACTGTTACTGTTATTAGCTTGATGATCATGATTATGTTGATACTTGTGTGAGTTTGATGTTTCATTCGGTTTGGGGACATCGTTAAAACTCCTTCTTAGATGCAAACTGTTTCGTCTTAATAATTGCTCTTTGGCATCTTTTATGATATAACTTCTAGGACTATCTAATTTTTTCACAATAGTAGCAGGTGACCATGTTTTATCTCGATTTTGCGTTACAACAATGTCTTGTGGTTTGACTTCATTTTTAACATGCGCTTGTCTGTCGTAGTATTGTTTATATTTACTCTGTTGTTTCTCTATTACTGGTTTCACATTTTTAATAACTTTAGATTTTAACTTATCATTAAAAATGGGTAGTTTGGTTCTCAATAATCTACTCATTAAAAGTTCGCAAGGCGCAGCACCTATATGAGGTATTGGTGTGCACCGATATTCTAATAAAGTTTCATTTATACTTCTACCTTCTTCAGTAGATTTTTTTACAATTTGCTTTGCCGAATGTACAGCTTTCTCGGCCATGCCATTTGATCGAGGATAGTTTGGGCTAGAAGTTATTAATTTAAAATTATACTCTTTAGAGAACAGTAAGAAACTCATAAGACCCACAAGGCATGTTATCAGCTACAATAGTTTGTGGAATACCATGAGTGCTAAACAATGATTTTAAGTGACCTATTAACTCAGTAGCAGTCTTTGTTTTTAACTTCACTATTTCTAGCCACTTAGAATAATAATCAATAACCACTAAATAATCTATTGCTTTGTAACTCATTATATCCAACCCTATTTTTTCAAAAGGTACTTCTGGCACTTCAGAAGGAATTAAAGGCTCTTTACGATTAGATGTTCTATACTTTTCACAAATTTTACATTTCATTACAAAATTTTCTATTTCATTATTTAATCCTGGCCAGTAAAATAATTGTTTAGCCCTAAGCTTTGATTTGGTAATTCCGTTATGTGACACATGTAACAATTTCAAAATACTTCGTATAACAGCTGGTACAATAATCCGATCATTAAAATACACAATATTATTGTTGACAGTTATATCATCTTTAATTTTCCAGTAATGTCTTATTTCATCAGACAAAGAGTTTTTGTTTTGAGGCCATCTTGTTTTATAATATTCAACAATTTTACATAATACACTATCATTTTTGGTTGCTTCTATTACCATTTCATTAGTTACATATTTTGATTCAACAGTTTCCAAGCTATGAACTACTCCAGTGATATTGATCTCATTATTATATGTCTTATCAATATAACTACGTGACAACAGATCTGCAATATACATATATTTTCCTGGTAAATACTCAACATTTAAATTATACATCATTAATTTCAGTTTCATTTTTTGAATTCTCATAGAAGCTATTTTAGACAACTCTTTTTGATGTATTTTAACTAATGGTAAATGATCTGTTTGAACTTTAATTTGATACCCATAAATATAATCATGAAATTTTCGACAGGCAAAAACTATACTTAATAATTCCTTTTCAATCTGAGGATATTTAACTTTACATTTATTTAAGGCTCGTGACGCAAATGCCACTGGTTTTCCTTCTTGTAACAAACAACAACCAAGGCCTGTTTTTGATGCATCACATTGTATTACTATCTTATGGTTAAAATCAAAATTTGTAAGGATTGGTAATTTAGAAATAACATTTTTTATCTTATTAAATGCTTCAGTATACATTGAAGTCCATAACCAATGGACATCTTTTTTTAACAAGCTTCTTAATATTTCAGTTAGTTCAGTCATATTAGGAATATAATCCCTCAAGAAATTGACAGCACCTAGTACTTTTTGAAGTTCATTTTTATTTTGGGGCTCTTTCATTGCTAAAATAGCCTCTATATACTTTGGATCAAGTCTAATTCCATCTTTGTTAAAAATGTGACCTACATATTTGACTTCTGTTTGTTTATATTGTATTTTATCAGCATTAAATTTAATATTATATTTTTTAGCTCTTTCTAACACTATTTTTAAAATTTCATCATGTTCTGCCTCATCTTCTGTGGCTATCACTATATCATCAAAGTAAACAGTTACATTGTCAATATCACCGAAATACTTCATATTCAGCTTTTGGAATACCTCTGGAGAGCAAGCTAATCCAAATGGTAATCTTTTGAATCGGTAATAACCGAACGGTGAGCTAAAGGTACATAACTCAGAAGAATTTTTATCTAAAGGGACTTGCCAAGGTCTAAAACAGTGAACAATTTTTTATTTGCTAACTGCGATCTAATTTCTTCAATTTTCGGTATCAAATAATAATCTCGTTGTATTGCTTTATTTAAATCAACTGGATCTAAACATAATCTTAATGTTTTATTATTCTTTTCAACTATAACTAGATTACTAGCCCAATTACTTGGTGTATCAACTTTTTGTATAATATTTTTACGTTCTAATTTTTTTAATGTTTCTTTTAACCTTTTCTGAATGGATTGAGGCACCCTGCGAGGTGGTTTAATAGTACCTTGCACATTAGGATTTATTTTAATTTTATACTCATCAGGAAATCTTCCAATACCGTGAAACACATTTTTGTTATTAGTAATTAATGAATTTTTATCCCTGAACATTGTAATTTGATCTGTTCTTTTAAGTAACTCTAACTCTAAACACCCTGACAACCCAATAATTGGTGTTGTCTTATAATTACTCGAAATAACAACAAACTGTAAAATTCTAACCTTATTTTTAATTTTACACTGCAAATTAATTTTACCTTCTGTTTTAATAAGAGAACCCCCATAGCCCTGTAGTACCAAACGAGATTTCCTGATATGATTTTGTAAACCTAACCTATTAACAATACTATAATTAAATATATTAACTTCAGAACCAGTGTCTAGCTTAAATGTAATATTATTATGTATTTTGATTGTTTCTAACCACGATAACTCATTCACTGTAAAAATTTTATTTTCAGAATCATTCATCACAAGTAACTCACTAACATTATAATTGTTAATTTCACTTACTGAAAACTTTTCTTCATCAGACGAGTTGCTCATATTATCATCATTGGTCGTCGTTACTTCTCGGACCCTTCGTTTAAATTTGCACCCTACAGCAAAGTGGTTCAGCTTGTTGCAATGTAGACATTTTTTCCCAAATGCAGGGCACTGGAAGGCTCTATGACGAGTATTACATTTTCTGCAAAGATAAACACCTTCATTCGAACTGCTTTTACGATTCACTTTCCTGTTAGTTTCTTGTGAACCCTGGTTATTGAATTTCTGAATCGCATCTGTCGTACGTATGTTTTCTTGTTTAATATTTTGAACTTGTAGTTTACTAACTTCAGCTGCTCTATATATGGATACCGCTTTTTCAAGAGTTAGATCAGATGTACGCAATAATCTTCCTTGAATTTCTTGCTTACTAATGCCCAAAACAATTCTGTCTCGGACAGCTTCATCTGACTTATCAAATTCACACGTCTTGCTTAGTTTTTTCACTTCCGTCAGAAAGTGTTCAAAATCTTCGTTTTCTTCTTGTTTGCGACTATAAAACAAAAATCTCTCGTAGATTATATTTTTGTGTGATTTTACGTATTTATCAAAAGCAGCTATAATTTTCTCTAGATCCTTACTGTCTTCTTCACTTAAATTAAGGCTATTATATACTTCCAACGCTTCCTCACCCAAGAAATTGAGTAGCATTGCAGCTTTGGTTTCCTTTGACTTCTTTTCATTTTGAGATGCGACCACAAATATTTTATAGGCTTGCTTAAACTTTGACCAATTATTAACAATATTACCATCAACAATTAATGGTTTTGGTGGTCTATAATACGATTCCATTATTAGTAGTACTTTCCCTCCAAATAATTTTAGGTTATAATACTTATCTTTTACTGCCTGAGACTTTATCGCAGACCATACACAATACTATAGTTTACTGACTGTCCGCAGCGCCATGTTGTGTTTTTATTAATGTCTTCAGGTCGTATTTTAAATAACAGACTGTTATATTTTATAAATGTAATGTTTATTCTGATTTCGGACATGTGCTTGTCGTGTTGCTATGTTTGGTTATTGACCAAAGTTATCTTACAAAACTTGTAGATGTCTCTTATACTTAAAGGTACGTTTATAACAACATTAAAGCACAATATACAACAAGATCAATTCAATCTTAACCAATTTCCTGTTTTGTGTTGCTGTAACCATGACGATATGAGTAAATAAATAATTCTGATGCCAACAATCATTGTTTTATGAAAAGTTTTCACACATACATCAAAAATGTGCTCAAAAACTACGAAAATAGTGAAGATAGTGATTTTTCTTGCACTCCTTCAGATATATTCGAAACGGCGCAAAATGCTTCCTTGAGTTTATTACCTGCTAAATCAAGAGCATTATACGAAAAGAATTATAACCTCTTCATTGAATGGTATAAGTTAAAAAAAATCAAGAATTACAGTGAAAATGTTTTACTAACTTACTTTTTGGAAAAATCTAATGTAATGAAATCATCTTCTCTTTGGTCCATTTATTCCATGCTAAAATCAACACTAGCAGTTAAGAACGATATTGATATCAGTAAATTCAAGAAACTAACTGCTTTTTTAAACAAAAATCAGTTGGTTATAGACCAAAAAAATCTAAATCATTAACAAGAGATGAAATAAATAAATTCCTGACTGAAGCCCCAGACGATCATTTCCTTATGATGAAAGTTGCTCTTATATTGGGTGTTGCTGGAGCATGCCGACGCGACGAATTAGTTAGGATGACTAGATGATATTGAGGATAATGGGTCCATTTTAATTGTGACGATTCCAGACTCAAAAACTAATGTGCAGCGAACATTTATTGTTGATCATAATCTTTTGTCAATGTACAGAAGATATGTTGCTATTCAACCCTCTAACATATCATCTCGGCGATTATTCATAAATTATAAGCATGGAAAATGTACCGCACAAGTTGTTAAAATGAACACTATACGAAAAATTCCATTTAACATTGCACAATATCTGAATTTACCTGATTCGATATCATTTACAGGCCATTGTTTCCGCAGATCCTCTGCTACATTACTTGCTAAATCCGGAGCTGACATTATGACTCTAAAACGTCATGGTGGCTGGCATTCATCAGCTGTTGCAGAAGGTTATGTTGATGAAAGTTTGAAAAATAAAAATGATACAGCGCATAAAATTTTAACAAACAAGGAAAATCAAACTTCTGCCACTGCCTCACTAACTGAATATTCTATTGAGAATGTCACAGTCACAGAATCTAATTTATCCTCGTCAGCTGGTTCAAGCTCTGGAATAAATATACAAAACTGCCAAAACTGCACATTCAATTTTAACATTGTCGGTCAATCCACTAAGTTTGTTAATTATGAAATATATTTATAGTTGTAATTAAATGTACATTCATCAACAGAATAAAGTTGTAACTTAATTAAATAAATAAGTTGGTAGCATAGCTAACTTCGTATTGTTTGTAGCACATTTGTAGTGTAAAACTGAACCTAACGGATATTTCAGATTTCGTAAGTATTGTTTTAATAAATCAAAATTTCAACAATAATATGTATTTATCTAAGCGAGCAAATTAAGTACTTTACCGCGCGTTGCTATGGGAGACGCCGTAAAGTATTTTTTTGCTCGTTCCTTAGTAATGATTAACATTACGATGACAAAAGAGAGCATAAATATCAACTTTTCATGGTGGTCGTACAAAAAAGAATATAAGTGTACAATATGCAATAAACTATTTAAAAGTAAGAATAATCTAAGTAATCATATAAAAAATATTCATACAGAAATAAAAGCATATAAGTGTCCAACATGTAATAAAATCTATTTAAAAATTGCCATTTAGAAGACCACATGAAAATTCATAGTAAAATAAAAGACTACATTTGTGCAATATGTAATGAACTATATATAAAGAGTAGCAATCTCTCCAGGCATATGAAAATTCATAGTAAAGTAAAATAATACCAATGTACAAAATTCATTAAGAAATATCAATGCTCTGTAAACGCAACGTCATCAAAGTAGTCGTCCAGTAGATAAATATGGTTATATATTATTGTCAGTGACCACAATATGTACGTATTAAGGTCACTAATGTTATGTGAGTCTGTAGAGACAAAAACATATATATTTTTAAATGTAAATTCTCAATGAATATTCTAGCAGACTTATAAACGATATGCTTTCAATATACAAAATTGTAAATAATTCTAATGATTCCTTTTTACATTTCTTACAACTAATGATACGTTTGATTTTATGTCATGAGTCTGCGTTTTAACCAATCCTGTCATTATTATACTGAGAATAAACCTCTAGGGATTATTCCCGGGAATAATGTCTGTAGCTTTTGGTTTCGTTGACATATGTAGCGGATCTGCAGTATATATGTTTAAGAATAAAAGAGTAGGCGGCTAATATTTTCAATATTATTATAGTTTTGTTTTGTAACTATTGATAAGTTGTTTAGTTTTCGAAAAATAAATACTACGTCTAAAGCTTGTTCTTGTATGTATGAATCTTTACAATTTATTTAAACAGTAATTTTATACATATGTCAGATAGTAATCAAGACATAAGTAAAATGAGCGAAAAAGGCCAATTTTGTGCCATTTCTGATCAAACGTTCTTTCATGATTACTTCTTGAAACAACTTTAAACGTGAAAATGCGATACTAATTTCGCCAGAACAAGTTATTTTTGCATACAAAATCATGCTTTTAACCTTGAAAATTTTAGAAGTACCTAACAGGATTCATACTTTGTTCTATTTAAGCCATTAAACAGCTGGCGCTCATATGAACGCTAGTTTAAAGGAGGCGAAATTACATTCTGTAAAGTTGTATCTTCTCTCCAATTTCAGCCAATTAGAGAGTTCAAAACTGTGCCTGTTCTCTACAAACCGAATGGCTTAAATGAAACAAGGTATAATTTAACTAGAAACTAAAAGCAAAGGACTTAAGGTGAAACATGACAGTCGTATGATGCAGTGCTGGTTGCAGCGATTAGGGAAACTTTAAAATCGAAATATTATTTTAATCTTATAATATTTTTAGTAAACTAAACTCAAATAAATTGTAAAATTATCAATATTAAAATTTGTCAAAATTTATTATAAAAATTTGTAGTTAATGTAATAAAATTGCAATTTTATTACAAAATCGTAAATTACACAAATTTCACCCTAGATATATTTTTTAAAAAAACGTATATAATAGCAATTTATTCATGGATTATACACAACAAATTTTAAAAATTTTGATCTTCTAAAAGGTATTGAAAATAAATAAAATTTAGTTTTTTATTTATTTTCAATACCTTTTAGAAGATCAAAATTTTTAAAATTTGTTGTGTATAATCCATGAATAAATTGCTATTATATATGTTTTTTTAAAAAAATATCTAGGGTGAAATTTGTGTAATTTACGATTTTGTAATAAAATTGCAATTTTATTACATTAACTACAAATTTTTATAATAAATTTTGACAAATTTTAATAATATTGATAATTTTAGAATTTATTTGAGTTTAGTTTACTAAAAATATTATAAGATTAAAATAATATGTCGATTTTAAAGTTTCCCTAATCTCTGCAACCAGCACTGCATCATACGACTGTCAGGTTTAACCTTAACCGTAATTTTATACTAAGAGAAGTTTCATAAATACTTATCAAATATCATTTTCGTTCAATACACAGAGTCCGACGCTTTTTATTTGATTTACTACCAAAAGATGAGTATTACAAATATTAGACCTATTCAATTTAACGGCAATCTCTTTCTATCGCTGCAAATAGTAAGTAAAATGGCGCCAACAACTATTTGCATCGTTACACATTTTAGCTCTGGAAATTTGCATCGTTACACATTTTAGCTCCAATAAAAGCTTTTGTAAATTCTTTCGAGAAGTTTTTTTTTTAAATTGTCAAAGATTTTTCGCACATTTTGTCTAAATTTTTAGCAACAAACGACACAGATCTCCATTGTCCTTACTATGCGCAAATCCCCATTGCGCATATCTTCTATCTCTTTAAATTGAAAGGGTTTATTTAGAACAATGTTTAATAATTATTGATTCGTAAAAATAGTTGTTGAAAAAGGAAAACAACAATTGTTATGGTGATTTATGTTCAAATAACATGTTTAAAAGAAACGAAAACGGTGATATTGAATGCACACTTGATTTTCAAATCCTAAGATATTTTTACCCAACTTTTATTTTGATACTGCGTTAGCAGTATATTTAATGCTTAAATGTTCTTATTGAATATTGTTAGAACAAAGTGAAGAACATTTCTATAAGAACTACTTGCACTTCTATAAAAGTTGATAAGTTGATGCACTACTTTAAGTGGCCAATGTGAGCATATAGTTTGTCTTCCTAAAGATAAATTATATGAAGCAGTTCATGACGAAATACGAATACGATGAATCATTTACATATATTGTTACCGAAGGACTTATCACTTATACTCTTTGAAATAACGAAAGAATTTTGACAGTTAATTGTGGCGTGGTTTTGCTTTTGGGAGTCTGTCATACACCAAAACATTTTCGATGTTTGAAAATAAATGTTATTTGCAGAAAACTGTATGAGAATAAATACAGGGAAATAGCCAGGTAAAACACTCAACCACAAAAACAACAAATAACGCACAGCACTTACAACGAATGAAAACATAATTGACAAAATATTTGAATAATGATGTTTACGTGATTAAAATTTGTATATTATCTACACCCTACGCGCATATAGATTATAGGTTTTTTATTTTATTTTTTGCTTAAAAGGGACAAAAATATTATCACTGGTTAATTTAGGGTATATAATGAATGAGCCGTTGAAAGTGGCGTACAATGTCATTTTATTGAAATAGTGAAATGAAGTATTTTACGTTGTTACCAATAGATGTTACTAGTTTAGATGGGTTGCTAACTATGCTATTCTGGTAAAAAACGAACATTGTATCCTAATAACACATATTTTTACAAAAATGGTATTTACAGTATCTATAACATTTTTAAACAAACATTGCAATGTATGTGTGTTTTACGTACTTTACATTAAAAAAAAAATAATTTTTAAAGTTTCGTTCGCTTTTCTACCTCCAATTTTAATTACTGACTTTCAGGTTAAGTAAGAAATCAAAAGTATTTTACTAAATTTCTAGAGTCCATGTGCAATATAAACAAAGTTTACATAGTTTATATTCTCTACGCATTGTCTACATTTGACATCATTCTTTACATTGTTTACCCATGTAAGTAATCTATGCCAAATAACGCGTAAACGTATAACCTTATTTGTAATCTGTAAAGAAAGTTTGTGTCCAAAAAAATCATAATTAAAGGAAGTTAGAAAAGTATTGTGTGTGTTCATTAATTTACAATAACTACGTTATCCACCGACAGTTCGTAACATAACAAGCTCATAACTATAACTTACCTATATCACCATATCGGAACTGGATCAAGCGATCTCGGAATCGCGCTCTTATCACCAGGACAGGATTATATCTGTAATGAGTTGCTAAAACACTTGCCTCCTGATTTCAAATTGCTCTTTCTCTTGGCATTCAACTGATTGTGGTCTGCTGGCGTATATCATTCAAAATGGAAGGAGATTATTATAGTTAGTATCCCGAAAGCAGGGAAGGATCCGCTTCACGCGTCAAGTTATAGGCCTATTAGCTTTACGTCATGTCTTGAGAAACTTGTTAAAAGATTGGTCAAGAACAGGCTAATGTAGTGTCTCTAGACGAGCAAACTGTTCAGAGAGCACCAGGGATTCCGTGGTAACTTGCCGCTATTCATTGCTACACCAACCGCTATAAACTGTGCAATTTTTTGAATAAATACTATTTAGATAGTTCACTTCTCCGCCAGTTCTTGCGGACGGTTTTACCTCTGGCATGAAGAAGAGAATCTTCGGAGAAGATGCATCCTTTCCGTCCTAGTTAAGGCTGTAGGTGATGTTGACGAACAGTTTCTGCTGCATTTGGGGTGTAAAGGGTGAGGTAGAATCTGAACGTCTAGAAGGCGGGGCTGAATATTCCCTTCTTACGTCTCTCCATGCTATTTTTCATTGGCAGCGTATAACGTTTTGCTTTGGGGTCATCCGACTTATACGAAATGAAAAGCCTTGCCATATGATGAAAACAATAAATTAAAATTATAGAACAAATTAATTTCTATTTTCCTTTATTAACAAACAAATATAAAACATTAAATATACCTACATTGCAATTCTATGTAAGTTATACCAATTAAGATTACAATACAATGTATTGTTAAACTTTTATGTATAAAATTAGAGTGAAAAGTTTGCATAACGTATGACAATAATCGATTAAAATATATTATACAAAAAATTGAGAAATTATATTTAAATCACATAGATATGATAAAAATATTTGACTTGAGGATAAATAAAATTTGAACTGAACACAACATTAAATTGTAAACTTGAAGTGAAAACGTACACATAATTTTTATTTGTCAAAGCCGTTTAATTTGTGAAATTAGATTTTAATGTTTCTTTTTCTATTCTGTTGTGCCTCTGTTATATACGGGGTTCATAAAACCTATTTAATTTTGCTTCCATTTCTTGCTTCCTAAAAAAATCATTCCGAAAAATCTTTTCGAACTTGATTCCTAATGGTGTCCAAACCACAAGCAAGCAGTATTTGCGTTTGGTTATATGTATAGCTGACCCTGAATTTGATAGCATTAGTAATGTTTTTTATTTACAAGAAAATTTTCTTTGTTTATTATCAAAAATTTAATTTTTTTGCTTATAATACCTTCTTCTTATTATTAAATTAAATTATAATTGTTTTTGTTACTGCATGTATTAACTTAATAAATTAATAATTAATTTAATAAAAATGACATAAAAATTGAGTATATTTGTCACTGATCCCTCTAGTTAGAAGAAGTCTTTTTATTACAGCAAAAAAATATTAATTGCCAGGGTCAACAAAATCACATGACTGCTCGTGTCGTAACAAAAGTACTAACCACACAAAAAATAGATTATATTTGTTACCTATTACATAAGTATATTTTTTTATTTTAATTCAAGCATAGGCTGCAAGTAATTGGTTACCTATATTGATTATATGATTATATCGATTCAGTATTTTTAAATATTTTTCATTGCAGCAAATACTCGATACAAAACTAGCAAATATGAAATTTGTACAAGACAGCTCTTTGCATTTGCAAAATCATTCATGTGATGTTAAATAAGGCAAATAATATTACTTAGTAAGCATGTCTTTAAAGGTATATTTACATTCAGATACATGTATGAAAATTTATGTGAGATACTTGTCAAATAAACAAATCGTGAAACATCGCCTCATACAAGGGCTCATACATTTTGCTTACACTATACAATTACCTCATACATTTTGAGTGATCAAGAAATAACATAAACTTTGACCTGTATGAGCTCATTACCACGTTTTTTCATCAACTGGTTCAAAATTAATGTTGGTTGTAGGTAATGCAAATTATGTTTCGATAAATTTTTAATGAGATATGTGACCATAATGCATAGAATTTCAATATACGACCCATAAAATATAAAAATTAACCATTATACTCGTAGCTTCGCATTATAATAATGAAGTGATTAGGGTTACACACTGAAATAATTAAATATCTTTGTTTGGCGCGAGTCGTGTCAGATAGATGCTGAGGCTGTGGATCGGAGATAGGAACTGGCTTGTACAGTGCAGGTCGAAACACTTTTTCCCTCGTGTATAAATTCTCGGAAAACTTGAGAAAGTTGGATTTGAGAAAGTTGGGTTTTTAGGGGCTGGAAATACGAAGGTCAACGCATGCAAGGGTCGGATGTTGAACAATAGCTCGGAATGTTGGAAAGGAAAAATGAGGTCACGACTCGCATTTTATTTACACAATATACAACAATGTTTATACAATATATACAAGCAGATTAATAATAATAATGTTTATAAAATATATACAAGCAGATTAATAATAATAATGTTCATAAAAATACTCGCGGATTAGAGAACCTACAGTACCCCCTTTCCAGTGAAAATGTTTCACGAGAAACCGGCTTGGTAAGGCTCTCTGAATCGGACTTTTCTTCCGAACCTGGTAGTATAGCGATCTGCACTAGGTTGGGGTATGGCTGGTTCAGGAGTAGCTGGTACAGGCATAGCCGCCGGAACATCGTGGACGGCTCCGGGCAGTTCGATATACGTCTTCGTGTTGGGAAATTCGTGTTCTTCAACTATGTACGCTGGCTTTAACCTGTCAACAGAGACATTAACATTACGGCCATTTATACAGACCGTAAAGGTCTTGTCCCCACGAGAGATTACATGAAATGGACCATTGTAAGGGTGTTGCAAGCTACGCTTCACCCCGTCGTGGCGAACGAACACTTGCTTGGTGGTAGCAAGATCCCTAAATATAAATGTCTTCTTCTCGCCGTGACGTTTGGGTTCAATCGGGCGAAGTTGTTGGAAGTGACGTCGTAGATCCCGAATGAAGTTGGCTGTATTGGTGTCGTCTTCGTTGGTGGATCTTTCTACAAGGAATTCGCCGGGAAGTCTTAATGGTTCGCCGTACACCAGTTCTGCTGCTGATGCCTCGACGTCTTCCTTTGCTGCTGCACGGATGCCTAGCAGAACGGTTGGTAGAATTTCAGTCCACCTAGTGTTTTGGTGGCATTTAATTGCCGCCTTTAATTGACGGTGGAATCGTTCCACCATCCCATTGGCTGCCGGATGGTACGCTGTTGTACGATGGTGAGTCGTACCTGTCAAGCGATTCAAATGCTTGAACAGATGTGACTCAAATTGTCGACCTTGGTCGGTCGTGACTCGAAGTGGAGTCCCAAAACGGCAAATCCACCCGCTGTAGAATGCGCGAGCGACGGTCTCTGCCTCCTGATCTGCCATTGGAATCGCCTCTGGCCAGCGCGTGTACCTGTCAACACAAGTTAAACAATACCGAAAGCCTTGTGATGATGGCATGACGATGATGTCCAGGTGCACGTGCTCGAACCGTGCCGTTGGAGGCACGAAGGTTCCCACTGGAGCGGTGACGTGGCGAGTCACCTTTGAGCGTTGACACTCGATGCAGGCGCGTGCCCACTGTCTGCAATCGGCTCGAATCGACGGCCAAACGTATCGTTGAGCTACCGCTTTGGCTGTAGCTTTGATACCCGGGTGCGATAAGCGATGAACAGCATCGAAAGCTGCTCTGCGAAACGCAACCGTCACGAATGGTCTTATTGCTGGGCTGGACACATCACAATAGAGCCATGCCTGCGTACTTGGTAGCTGGACCTTCTTCAGCTCGAGACTGGACTTCTCTCGTAAACACTCCTGGAGCTCGGAGTCGGTCTCTTGAGCTGCAGCAAGTGCTTGGAAATCAATAGGAGTCTCGAGAGTTTCCACACGTGATAATGCGTCGGCGACAACGTTGTCCTTTCCGGCTACATGACGAATGTCCGATGAAAACTGACCAATGAAATCCAAATATCGGAACTGGCGTGGAGAACATTGATCTGATTTTTTGGAGAAGGCGTAAGTTATCGGCTTATGGTCAGTGTATATGGTGAAGGTTCTTCCTTCGACCATATGCCTGAAATATTTCACCGCCTGGTAAATGGCCAGAAGTTCTCGGTCGTAGGCTCCATACTTCTGTTCGGTCGTGCTCAGCTTCTTTGAGAAGAACGCTAATGGCTCCCAATCGTTGCCAATGCGTTGTTGAAGGGCTGCCCCTATGGTGACGTCGGATGCATCGGAGACGACGGCGAGCTGTGCATCAGGCTCTGGATGCGCCAGCATAGCCGCTTGAGCTAATCCTTCCTTTGTCTTCTCAAAGGCTTCTTCAGTTTCCGGAGTCCACTGTACGGGTGTTTTTCCTTTACGGTTGCCCTGGAGTAACTCGTTTAAAAGTGCCTGCAGATCTGCAGCTCTAGGTATAAAACGTCTGTAGAAGTTAATCATACCTAGGTACTGACGTAGCTGCTTGATCGTCGTCGGTTTTGTAAAGGTTTGGATGGCTTCGACTTTCTCCGGCAACGGACGTGTACCCTCGCTTGACACCATGTATCCAAGGAACTTTACCTCAGGCTGGCCAAAGACGCATTTTGACGGATTAACCACCACTCCATACTCTTTCAGTCGTTGAAAAAGAACTCCAAGATGTTCAATATGCTCTTCTGTCGACGATGATGCCACTAGGATGTCGTCAATGTAGGCATAACAGAAGTCTAGACCTCTGAGCACCTCGTCTATGAAACGCTGAAATGTTTGTGCGGCGTTCCGCAAGCCAAACGTCATAAACGGGAACTCGAAGAGACCAAACGGCGTCGTAATGGCTGTCTTCGGAACATCTTCTTCGGCGACTGGAATCTGGTTGAAAGCGCGTACCAAATCGAGCTTGGAAAAGATTGTTTTTCCACGTAGTGTGTGGGTAAAGTCCTGGATGTGACGCACTGGGTAACGATCCGGGCACGTCCGAGCATTTAAACGACGGTAGTCGCCACACGGTCTCCACTCGTCTCCACCTTTAGGGACCATATGTAGCGGAGAAGACCAGCAGCTCTCCGACGGTCGAGCGATGTCCAATTTCTGCATGATATCGAACTCGCGTTTTGCTGCACGTAGGCGGTCTGGCGCTAGCCTCCGTGGTTTCTCTGCTACCGGTGGTCCTGGTGTAGTGCGGATATGGTGCCTCGTGTTGTGCTTCAGAATCCTCGGGCCACCTTCCGGTCGGGTAATTTCCGGGAACCTGTGGAGCAAGTCGTGGAATTCTGAAACACCAGAGATTGTTTTTATGGAATCTACCGCGCACTTCACACTTTGTCCTTTCGACGTGAGGGATGTCTTTGCGTCTATAAGTCTTTTATTTTTAACGTCCACTAATAGTTCATAACATGATAAAAAGTCTGCACCGATGATCGGCTTTGATACGTCGGCCACTACAAATTCCCACGCGAACTCTACGTAGACCTATATTTATCACTACACTAATTGTTCCATACGTAGCGATTGACGTGCCGTTTGCCGCAGTAAGTTCGTATGATGACTTCACTCGTGGATGACGTACTCGGAAGCGAGGATAAACGCACAAGTCGGCACCGGTGTCCACTAGAAACTCGACTCGCGTTGTTCGATCCGTCACGAAGAGTCGGCGTGATGTCGGGCTTGCATCGCTGGCCGCCATCAACGACTGCCCTGGTCGTTTCCCGCCATATCACGTTGATATGCGCATGGCGATCGGCATTTGTCCGCGCGCGCGCCGTATTTGTGATGATACCAACAATTTCCGTTTTCAGATTCATGGCTCCGCGAATTGGAACGCCTTCGGCTCCGCGATGGCGTTCGTTGGCGTCCTCTCGAGCGGGGTCGGCGGTCTCGTGCTTCCAGCTGATCTAAGCGTTTGATAACCTGCTTCAGCATATCGTGGAGTTCCTGGACAGGGTTTGCGACCGCTAAACACTGGCTATATGAAGACATCATTTCGTGAATCTTGTCTGCCGATTCAGCCATTTTTTCTAGCGTCATCCCGGTCTGCGTCGCTAAAATGGGACGCATGTTTTCTGGTAGTCGTCGCATCCAGTATGTTTTCAAAAACTCTTCCGTTACCGTTGATCCTGCCAATCTCTGTAAATGTCTCAAAAACTGAGACGGAGAACGATCACCTATTTCTTCTCGTTCTAGTAGTTGCTGAAGCCTTTGGTTTTGTGAAATGGATAGGCGGTCGACGAGCGCGGTTTTGATGCCAGTATATTTGTTGGTATTCGGGGGACTCTTTAAAACATCTTCGATTTCCTCTAACTGTGCCGGGTCTAGTGCGCTGACCACATAATTATATTTAGCGGTGTCGTCAGTTACAGCAGCTTGTGTAAATTGCACTTCGAGCTGGATGAACCACAGCTCGGGCTTAGCAACCCAAAATGGCGGTAACTTCACGGTTTGGGCCATTACAAAAAAAAATTCAGGAGCACAACACTAAAACACTTCACTCACAGAATAACTCACGTATGGTTTTGCGTGTTCACTCACGTCGGCGGTCATCAATTTGAAGTGATTAGGGTTACACACTGAAATAATTAAATATCTTTGTTTGGCGCGAGTCGTGTCAGATAGATGCTGAGGCTGTGGATCGGAGATAGGAACTGGCTTGTACAGTGCAGGTCGAAACACTTTTTCCCTCGTGTATAAATTCTCGGAAAACTTGAGAAAGTTGGATTTGAGAAAGTTGGGTTTTTAGGGGCTGGAAATACGAAGGTCAACGCATGCAAGGGTCGGATGTTGAACAATAGCTCGGAATGTTGGAAAGGAAAAATGAGGTCACGACTCGCATTTTATTTACACAATATACAACAATGTTTATACAATATATACAAGCAGATTAATAATAATAATGTTTATAAAATATATACAAGCAGATTAATAATAATAATGTTCATAAAAATACTCGCGGATTAGAGAACCTACAATAATAAAAATGAAGAACACAATTGAATATCACACACAATTTGAGTATCTAACTTAAAAATTAACTCAAATTAAAGTGTAAATATTCGTATAAACAAAGTGTACTCTCTTAACTTGTATATGAAATTGTTTACTAGTGTAAACGCATCCACTTTTTTCTAATTTTTCAACATGCATTATGATTTTTACGCGCTTATATAAAATTTGTTTCATCACACTTGTATCTCAAACAAATTCTCATAGATGTATCTAAATGTAAATATAAGTGACACCAGATTTCTCAATAACGTTATATTTCATTTTTCATTCCTAACATAACCTTAAATTAACTAAAAATTTAAAATACATTTTTCGCCAAATTTGAATTTTTTGACATTTTTTTCGCCTAACATTTAATTGCAGACGTTTATTGTCCCCTCGCCGATAATGTTTTTCGTCACTATTAGTATTATCTATTTGTATGGATGCACAATAAAAATACAATACAAAGAAAAATATAAAATAAAATGTTTTAGTCTTGAAAAAGACTGATTTTATAGCAATAATTCATTGCAAAAGCACTGCAAAGTGCAAACGAAATAATAAACAGAAAAATACAAAATGAAAAAGGTAGAAAACAATCAACGTAAATAGTTTATAATAGACAGCAACAACAAGTGACTAAGAAGTGACAATCTTGTCTATAGCTAAAATA